>CAXIPT010000006.1:2956621-3033762 GCA_964030475.1 Tethya wilhelma | reverse complement strand
GCACTTTCATAAACTCCTTTGAGGTACATGGCATAGCACTGGATTGCCTGGGGTACACTTTGACTGCCAGGTTGAGAACCTACATTGGAAAATTTGTTTAGCTACTGTACGTACCTCATAAACTTAGGCTACTTGCACCTGCAGAAATAATTTAAAGTACCTTGAACTGCTTGAAGTACTTTACAAACTGCCTCAGCACAGTCTCCCCTGCCAGCTCTCACAAATGCTGTAATCAGAGCTCTATAGGTAGCCATGGGACTAAACTTCTCCTGCCACTTCTGTAAGGCTGCTTTTCTACAGAGTGAACCAAATGTACTGATGAAAAATGGCCAAATAGTAAAAGGGACTCACGTTTGTAAGGGTAGATCCCCAGGGTACTTTGTTCTGATAGCTTCTATCTCAGGTCTGGTCAACTGAAGCTCTTCAGCTATTCTTCCTTCCCACTGGTCAATTGCAGTGGCAATTGTACCAAGGTCCCTTTGGACACCATCATGATCATAGTCCAGACTCTTGTCCAGTTTGAATCTGTTCTCTTGAGGAACAGAATTGAAGAAAAATTCCAGATCAGGAGTAAGAGCTGGCCTGGAATTCATGTTTCTTGCGCTTGTTGTCTTTGCTAGGATAAAGGTGGGCGTGGCGCGAGACCTCATAATTCTATTTGAAGCGCACCACAACCATATGCATGTGATGTGAAACAGTTTTAGTACTTCAGTATATTGACTGGTTCTGGGTTAGAGATGAAATTTTCTGCTTTAAACAGAGAAGCCTCCAGCAGCTCAACCCTCTCTGCTCCTTCCAGCAAGAAGGGAGCACCCACACAAGAAGCTCAAGTAAGATGGAAGTTTAGTTTATCTGACAGTGTTTTACTGTGGGTGCCTATTTTTGTAGGAGTCAGCTTGTCTGCAGCTCTACCACACGGCCATGAAGCACCAACAAGATGGAGAGATGGAAAAGGCCAAGACCATCTACAGAGAGATTCTAGAGTCTGAGATTATGGAGGTGGTGTGTTCTGATGGATCTGCTTCCATAGCAACAAACACCATACTCAAACTGAAGTATCTCATTTACAAGAACTTTGCAAGCATTGCAAGAGATCAGGGCGACTTCTCTGCAGCCGTGGATGCGTATATTGAGGTCAGTCAGTACCTAGTACACTCTCTTCACATTGTGTATGTGATTTGAGTCAGTAGATTTTATAGTTGTCTTTTGTAACTTTTTTGTTAGCTGGACTCCTTACACAAAACATAGTGTTTTAATTATGATATATCGTTTGAAAGTTATGTTTTCTCATAACAAGCCACCAGCCCGAAAAGATTTAATACTGATGCCCAGCTATAGTACGAGGAAAGCACCTTTCATATCAGAGTCCGGAAAGGTGGTCTAGGACTAAGAATTTCACCATTACAATCAGCTCAAAGAGAGAGGATTCTAATGATATTATGCTTTGCAAATCTTTATTGTGCTCTACCTGTTCACATTGCAGGCATCGAAGGTTGATACCAGTGACATTACAATGTGGTGTCATTTGGCATCTGCTGCATCGTTGCTAGGCAACCTCATACTGGCCAGAAAGGCTCTAGAACAGGCGCTGTGCTGCAACGAAGCCTACTGGCCCGCCATTGAAGCACTGTGTTCAGTACTACTGGCTTTAGAGGACTTCCACTGTAAGTAAATTTGGGGTGATTTGTGAGAAATTTTCTTTCTAGACAAAGTGTTTTTTGGTGGATGTTTTTCCTCCCTTCTCCCTGTAGCTTGTCTCCTGGTCATTGGTAAAGGTTTGCAGCTCAATCCAGACTTTCCCAGAGGTGCATGTTGTGTTATGTTTTGTGGTTTATTATGGGTGCATGTATTATAAAGCTGGTATATTACTTTGGGATATTCTTGTATTACAGGTTTGGTGTTTCTCAACCACATATTTGAGCGATGTCCCGATATTTTCAACTATCAGTTTTCAGAGTTAAGACTGTAAGTCCATATTTTGTGTGTGCATACATTTTATGATACTTAAGTTGTCCATCTTTTGTCACACAGTTACTTGATGAAGCCGTGCCCTCAAGATGGAGAGGAGTTTCTGAAAGAGGTCAGAGAACTGAGCAAGAAGAGAGAGAGTCTCCTTCAAGTCATTGTTGTACAGGACCCCATTTCTCCTCCGAAAAAACTAGACAACCTCACGTATGTATGTATGTATGTATGTATGTATGTATGTCATAACTTTGTTGTGCTCAGTACGTTAAGGATTAAGTTGGTATTTATATGTATATTGATATGTGCATGTGCATGGGCTTCCATGGTGATCCATATAGTGCATTTGTAGACAAAGTTATGTTGCAAATGTTATTCTTTGAATTTGTCAGAAAGGCTCCTTAGCTTATCTGAGTTAGCTAACTATACTCATGCCATCTCTGTGTAGTTTTTCTAACCATGATGTTTCGTAAAAATCATGACTTTGTTGTTGTTGCACATTTCCTCATGCAGTATTTCTGGTCTAGGAAGGTGGTTACTTGCAACCTATTGCCATTGTAAAGAGGTTTCAAAGAAATCAGTAAGTCTGTAAACTAGCTGGTATGTATACATATTGTATTCTTTCAGGAGCAATTTCTGTGGTTTTGTGAATGTACTTACAGTATGTGGTCTTTTCATGAAAGTATTCACGAGGGAAGAGCCTGTTAATTCGTACCAATCAGCTTAGGAAGGATTCTTAAAGATCAAACTCTTCTACTTTTTTTTCCAGCCTAGCTACACAATCAAAGTCGACCTGAGCTGCCCTGTGACAGAACTTGCTGAAGAACACTCCACTCCATTTTCCTCACCTCAAAAGAAGACTTGTCCTTCTACTAGCAGCAACACAGCCACTGCTGAAGAGCCTCCATCTTCTTCTGGTTCAGTAGCTGCTACGTCAGTTATGAGTGGAGAAGATGGAGCATTGACAAAGAAAGAGTCGAGAAAGAGGTTGTTTGAAGCTGTTGAGCATTTTGCTCCCAAGAGACGATCAAATAGGGTAGGTAAGGTGTGGGCAATTTTAGATGCTGCGAATTGAGGCATACTGTTTTCTATTGGCTGTGTGTGTGTGTGTGTGTGTGTGTGTGTATTTAGGTAAAGTCGAAGAGAAGAGACGTTCAACAAGTCAACCATTTTGATGTCCTCAAGAAGTTTCTTCCACCCTGGCTAAAGTAAGGACCAAATTGTCAAGTTGTATGAAGTTTTAGGCTGTCGTGGTCATAATAATACTGTGGTTGTCATGGCAACAATATTAATGACATTGTGCTTGTAGTTTGAGGGAATTGCCTGAAATTGTTGAACTCTCTCCTCTGGTTGAACCACGTAAGAAGAAGAAAGATGATAGGTACTTAGTTGCTAGGGAATCTCTTTCATTGACACATATACTCTCTCTCTTTCTCACTCACACACACACACAC
Organism: Tethya wilhelma; assembly: GCA_964030475.1. Classification (NCBI taxonomy): domain Eukaryota; kingdom Metazoa; phylum Porifera; class Demospongiae; order Tethyida; family Tethyidae; genus Tethya; species Tethya wilhelma. The sequence goes on along the minus strand of CAXIPT010000006.1, from coordinate 3,030,346 downwards.
ACACACACACACACACACACACAGTGAGAAAGAGAAGCAAGCGGCTGCCTTGTTGGAGTCCTCTCCAAAGCTCAACAACAGAGAAGCTACGAAAGACTTTTTGAGCAAACACCAACACAACTACGGCATCATAAACCTGCTCTACAAGTTTGTCGAGTTCCTGGCTCTTCACTACAATCAGAAATGGTGTGCTACTGGCTTTTGGTGTCATGTGTATATAGATGTGTGAGGTTTTCTTTTCACTTTCTATCTAAATTTCATAGGGATGGAGCAGCTTCATCATCTGCTAAAGTGTTTGTGGAGATCTATGAACACCTTCACCAGCATCTCTGTTATCCCTCTCCATTTTGGTGAGCTTTAAGTTGTTGTCTACCTGGCCTTCTTTCCTATCAACCAGCTGTCATTAGTTAAATCTTCCTACCCCTCGTAGCCTCATCCCCAGGCTCCTTCAATTCTCCATGAATGTTTTCTTCAATAATAAAGAGCCTGCCTAATGTAGAAAGGGGATGGGCCCTGAATAAAGCTACCTATCCCTTGATTTGCACACAATAGTTTTATCTTGTTCATGCACTCATACAATGATACACATACACATACTAATAAAATTCTAGTTCAGTTGAAGAAGCACAAGAAACTGAATTCACTAACATGGCAATGGTATGAAAATCTAAATGATTTAATCCCTCTGACAATCTCCTTTTGTATGAATCTTTCCATTTTCAACCAGCCAGAATATTAATTCTCTTCTTAGCTATAGCTGTGATATTCATGTATGTATCTCTTTGCAGATTGCCCTGCTCTATGTTGAGCTCTATCTGGACCAGGTGTCTGGTAAGAAGGTGGCCACTGGCACTAGTGGAGGGAAGAAGACGTCCAATGAGAGTGGAATGAGCAGGTGAGGTGGTGATGATGACATCATAATGATGTAATGTTAATTTATTGGGGTCATTTTAATCCATGACCATGCAGTTTCCATCCAAAGTGTTTCCATCAGTGTCTGGTGTTTGCTGAGCAGTGTGCTGGTCTTGTGGGTGCAGCTGGAAGAGAGAGAGTGACCTTTTCTCTTAGAGGTTGGTTTTGTTTTTTAGTTCTTCATTACATCATTGTCATGTGATTTGCATGTGATTTACTGTTCACAGTCCAGTGGTGTGTTGTGAAGTGGAGGCTACTGCTCAAGAACAATGATGAGGCCATCCCAGCTCTAGAGCAAGTAAGTTTACTCGAATCTTTAACTTAGCCTCGTACCCAGGCTCTCTCCTTTGCCATTCGTGCAAGGTCAAAGGAGAGAGCCTGGGTGCAAGGCTATCTTTAACTGTCTTATAATTATAATAGTTTGGTACTTCTTAAAAAGATATGCAATTGACAAAACCCTACCAAAAAGAATTCTGATTGTAGATTATAGTAATTTTTTCTTTCTCTTCCTCAGTGTGAAAGGTTGCTAGCTTCGACTCCTCCCACTAGTGGTGGTAGTGATGAAGAGATTCAAGTGTGTCTGCCAAACTGCAGAGAAGATCAGATCATCTCTCTGGATGTTGTCCAGGAGAAGAGAGAGCAGCTGCAACAGTCCTCCTCCATCAAACAAATCCACGGTCTTTTTGCCAGCGAGAGCTACGTGATGGTCGTTGATAAGCTGCTGCCATTGTTGGACGAGGAGTCCTCCACACTTACAGAGGTATGGCTTGTCTAACTGTGGTTTATCATGTATGTATGATACTATGGTTGGCCACAGCATTCCATAAGATAGTTCTTCTGTGAAAAATGGATATTGTTTAAGTGCTCAATCATGTGCCATATATAGTCCATTCATATTTCATTTTATTACTTTACAGCTCTGCAGTGTGCTTGTTTCCTGCTAGTTTTATAAATTTTTGGCTACAAATAAGTTTGTCAATAATTTTACATTTGTTTTCAGTTTCTATTAGGCTCAGAGAGCCCTCCCTCCTCCTCCAGTGACTCAACAGGTGTCTCTCTCTTGTTGAAGTCTCTCCTGAAGCTCAAACACTACCACAGCTGCCTCCAGAGTGCTGTGCAAGCCCTCCTCCATCTTCTCTGGCACTGTAGGCTTGGCAACAACAAGTGGTACACCTCAGTGTGGGACTGTTGGAACGCTCTGGACAGCTGTCTCTCTTTCGACCAAGAAGACCAGAAGGAAGAACTCCTGACAAGGACTGACTTGAGGCTGTTGAAGAGGCTGGTCATTTGCGCATTGAAGACTATGGACACTTACTGCACAGCTGCTGATGCTCCGGTCACCTCCAACATGCCAGTGTGTGTCCCCTGGAAGATATTGTACATCATCCTCTCAAAGTAGGTAGCAAAGATATAGCGGCCTCGTATTGAGGCTCTCTCCTTTGACCTTTCACGTCAGGTTAAGGTGAAATGTTCCCAGAGAGGCCCGGGTACAAGGCTAATAACTTACTTACTTGGACTTATAATAATGCTTTTACTTTGCCATGCAGCCTATAATCTTACATTATAATTCTCTAATGCCTCATTAATCAAAATTAATATCTAGACTCCTATTATAATGTACGTACACATGTACAGTATGTGTCAAAGTCTTACCTTATTATTTGCAGCAAGTGGAAAGCAGCTACCAATGTTGACACACCAGTTGAAGATGAAGCAATGGAACACACTCAGTCTGGCTCACCTCAACCAACCCCTCCAGCTCCAGAGCTGACTGTTAACATGGAGTGTGCTGACAAAGAAGACCAACTTCAAGTTCTTCCCCAAACTCCCTCAGCTAAGAATGGCCCTGGCTCTGAGGTTGCCTCTGGTGACAGTGGTGGATCAGATCAAGCTATTGCTTCTTCTTCCTCATCTGCTGCAGCTGTTGCTGGTTCCCCTGAGCCTCAGCAGCTGGCAGTCTCTCTTAGGTACCTCAAAGAAGCTCACAACTACCTTGGAAAGTATGTATATAAATTGCATCTATTATTGCACTTGGTTCCATGTACGCAGTTGTACAATCAAATCAAACAATAGGTATAGTAGTTGTACATATGCATCATCATTTTCTTTTGAAGCTTGTTGTTACCAAGTTTTTTTTTATTGTATCCAGTTTTGTGCAGTATGAAATAACCTTGTACTGTATGTACACACACACACGCTGTAATAAACCAAAATTTAAACTAGCTGTGTGTGTCTCCATGCAGCCAAGGATGGTGTTGCAGAGATGCTGGCTGTTTCCTGTTCACCAGTGTAGATGCCCTCAGAGCAGAGTTAAAGGTCCTTACCAAGCTGCCGTCGAAACACCGTGAGGTACCATATCTGTGTGTCGTTGGTTGTCAATAATTTCTATAAATATTTCTTTGGCATTTTTCACTTTCAATATTCTCTCTATTTTGTACCAACAGATGTTGCTCTTGGAGTTGGAACAGTGTTACTATTGTCTCTATGGATACCCGTACAAGAAGGCCAGAGCTAAAGGATTGATGGACCACGAATCAGAGCAGGTACAGGCACGAGTCCCATTCTGATTCTGCATTCTAGTGGTAAATTTCATTCTAATTCTGTGTTTCAGGTTCCACTGAAATGGGAATCGGCCCTGATGTTAATGGAGTACTATCATCCCAGTCATCTTCCATCCATTGATGAGACCAAGCAACAGCAAATCACATCCGATGTAATGTTTGACCTTAATTTGTCATCTTGACTTTCTTTATTTTCTTCTCTCTCCTCTCTCTCTCTCTCTCTCTCTCTCTCTCTCTCTCTCTCTCAATCTCAGCTTGTTCAACTCTACATGAACATCACAGACATTGTTCCAGAGCATGGAAAAGGTACATACAAGTACATTTGACAAAAAACAATATCTCGACATGTTGGTCCTATTTTCTCTTTTGAAAGTTTTGAGCAGAGAGGCCCTAACAGACTTCATTGAAGGTACCTCAGAGCTTCTACCTGACCCCAGTCCTCCCCACCAACAGACCTCCCTCATGTCTGAGCTCTACTATCTCCTGGCCGATGACAACCTCAAGAGTGGAGACAACCAGTAAGTCAGTTTCCAGTCTTCATAACTACACAAACGATTTGAGCCTATCAGTATTCCCCCCCTTCTCTCTCTCTCTCTCTCTCTCTCTCTCTCTCTCTCTCTCTCTCTCTCCTTCCTTCCCTATTAGTAAAGCGTTGGATAATTACCTGTCTAACTTGTGTTACTGCCCTGACCGGTTTGACTCATGGGCCGGACTTGCCTTGGCTAGAACTCGCTTGATCGTCGAAAAAATAAACACGGTATGTTTCATGAATAGCCCACATTGATATTCCCCTCCTAATGATGAATGGGCTGGTGCACTATCACCAGCCTCCTTATGACAAGGCAGGTCTCTATCAAATAAGTATCCAGTGATGTTCAACCCAGTGCATATTAATTTTTCATACATACCCAGAGAGTGTTGAAAAGTGGTATGGAAAAGTACGTTCAGAAGCAGACAGCTGCCACTGTGAGGTGCTTCAAGAAGGCCGTCTCACTGAACAGCAAACATTGCTACATCATCGAAAAGGTACAGAACTGTAGCTCCATTTCACGTGTAACTTATGAAATGTTACTATTCATGTATGTATTTGTAAACCACTTTGTGTAGTTCGGTCTGTTCTGCTACTCGGTCCAATCCTTTGCCTCTCAAGTCCTCCAACAGCCCGACCTCTTCACCTCCCAAGAACTTTGTTCCTGGGCCTCCGTCACTCATAGAGAGATGCTCGAGTTGGCCGAAACCAACTTCACAGAGGCTCTACAGCTGGAGGGGGCACGGCATGCCGAGCCATGGATATACCAGTTTATGCTGGGGAAGATCGGGCCAAAACTTGATCGACCAGTTGGACAAAGCTTGCAACATTTCATCACGGTATGTGAAAAATTGTCTCTAACAAAGCGAGTGTTAAATTTGTAATAAATTGAAGTTGTATATTGGTTTGTTGAATTTGTCAAACTTATATTTTATTCTTTGTGAAAATGTTACAGTCGGCAGAGATATTGCACAGAGATGGAGCTAGGTACCCTGATCTAGTGGAGCTGGCCGCCAAACACCACGCAGTCCAGGCCATTGAGGTGGGTGTCTTGATGTCAGGGTGCTTACTTGTATTGCATAGTAGCTTAGCCTTGGCTGTGCTACTCCCAGGCCTTCATTTTTGTATGTTTAATTTTACTAATCTTTACTGGTATTTTTTGAAGGAGAATGAGCCTATTATATTATAACTTATTGCTTTTGGTATTATATTTCTAATTCAAAAACATCCATATTGGATGTCATAACAGTTTGTTATTAAATTGTGTGGACTCTGACCTGTATGCCTCATGCAGGTGCACTACCAGCTGTACTCCTGTGCTCTCAAGAGCCTGCTGAAGAACAACCCTGAAGACGAGAAAGAGAGAGAAAAGTCCATCTTGGAAAGCCTCTCAAAAGTTCGTTCTCTTCCTCTCGGCTGCAAACGCTATCCTTCTTTGTGGAGTTGGTTGTGTAAAGTGGTTGGTGTCCAAGAAAGCCAACAAGATACAACGGAAGTGGTGCCTTTCGAAGGGGGTGGGAAGTCGCAGACCGAGAGTGAAGAAGAAGAAAAGTTTGAGATGATGGACATTGATGTGATTAGTGATGGTTCTTTGAGAAGCACTGACGGATCTGGTCATTTGTTGACGTCATCTTCAGTTGCTAACACTACAGCTGAAGAAGTACCCTCGGCTTTTTCTACTGTGAGTGACATTCAACAAGGACACATTCTTGAAGCTGCAGTGGAAGCTGTCTTGAAAAACGAGCAGCTGACTGTTCAAGAAACTGGTGCTACTGTCCAACCAACAACAGCTGCTGTGTTGTCAAGAAGTGAAGATTGTAGAAATGTTCAAGCACCCACGTGCACACATGAACTACTTCTAGTCAAGTGTCTGTATGGTGTCTCTGTGTGTGCTGTGAGATGTCCTGCCTATTTCAAACCACTCTATCGACTAGCCAAGACATTAAACTCACTAGGATACACCAAGGTGAGACTTCAGTTGCTAGGGAATCTAACTTTATCTTCATGGTTATCAAAATAGTCAAACTGTAAACTTGTATACTTTTCTTACTATTTATATTTCCAGCTGGCTAGGGATATTTTGCTGGGACCTCTTCCTGTTGTGTTTGGGGAACTACAAGAAAAGCTCCTACCTTTGTTTGTTCTAAAGGCAAACATTTTCAGTGTAAGTTTGAACTCTACTTTCTACTTTGAAAAGGCCATTTGCATTTCCTGTTAGGTCATGCATCATGTCTCACTAATTGCTCTCTTCCTGGTTGGTTCCTGTTATTAATTGCATAATTCCTGTTTCCCCTGACAACCACAGAACATGTGGCAGATACCGGCTGAGGAAATCAATCGACCTGGAACCTTCTCAACACACGCACGCAAAAACCTCGACCTACTCTTAAGAGTTCTTTCGAACCTTAAGGAGCCTTCGTCTCTGCTGATCGTTGCTCAACACTTGAGGAGTAAACCAGACGTAGCTAAACAGTATCTCAGGGAGAATGAGAGATTGTCCATGTACAAGAAGGTGTGTTGGTTGGACAAAATCTCAATTGAATTGGTATTGTGGTAATGTGACCACAATGGCTACCAAATGTGCAGGCTGTGAAGATGTGTGTTCCTGTTCTGAAGTTTGAAGCTCACGAATTAGAAAGCATGGCAGCAGCTGAGGTTTGTTTTGCATTATATAAAATTTAAATTTAATCTAATGGTCTTTTGATCATAATTATTTGTTTGTCCATAATAGGCTTCTAAATTAAAGGCAGCTGTAGTCTCTATTCGACCAATGGCTACCAGGTTGGACAACTCTGACCAAACTTTCACCAAGGTTTGTTCTACACTACCCTCACTTACCGTCATTATGTACACAATGTCACGTTGCTATGGTTGCATCTACATGACTGCACATGTTCTGGTATATTTCAGACAATAGACGAAGCCATAGTACAACTTGACACAGTCATTGAGAGAGACAAAGTAGAGAAGAAAGAAGTACTAGAAGAAGAAAGAACAGATCTAGAGAAGCCTAGTCAAGATGGTGGTGATATAGACAGAAGTAAAATGGAGCCTAAAGAGATTGTTGTTGCTGAAAATGAAGACAAGCAAACCAACAAGAGTACTCTTGATACCATGAATGTGGACACGGACCAAGAGGTGCCGGCTGAATTAGGCACCACTGTAGTAGCCGTAGAGACAGCTGCCTCTGATTGCGAGAGTCAGAAGCCACCGGCTGCTCAGATTGAGAGCATGGACACAGCAGATGATCATGACAAGTCATCACAGAGCAATGTCAGTTACAACTAGAATAATAATTATAGCTACATATATTATTGCCGTCAATATTGCATCAATCACTTTGATAAATATTTTATGTATAAATAATAAAACCATGTAAATCTGTATTATAGCATCAATAATTAAAGACTGTTGGTGGCAATGAAATGGCATTACAAGTGAAAATCAGATATATATAGTTATAGTGATCGAGATATTAACCAAAAGTGAAAAAGGATATAATATAACACTGCAGTTAGGCATTTATTTGTTGCTGAATTCGCCTAGCAACTGTTCTTTCAATCTTCTTCAGTCTCAAGAATGAAATGCTATAGGCTACCAAACCAACAGCAAAGGCACTTCCTTCAAACAACCAGAACAATCTAACCTCTCGTGGGTCTTCAACAAAATGACAGCTANATTTTTATGATCATAAACATTTTGTATTGTGTCTATGGGACATTCGGCCCATTCCTACTATACGTACTACCGTACGTATGATAGTTCCATGACCCTTAAGTGGAGAGCACTCAGTGCATGCATGGTCGAGTGCCACACACTTAAGGTAATTAGCCTATAGAAACTTTGGTTGCTAGGTCATGGCAAACAAGTTGTATACATGTATGTATGTATGTATGTACCGTATAGGGGGAAAGTTTCACGGTGTCAAACTTTCACGGATGTCTCTTGTCAAACATTTTTGCGGTTTAACTATCGCGGATGAGCTGTGCGAGGCCATACGTATAGTTACATTATGGAGATAAAACTTTCACAAATGCATGGATCGTGATCCGTGAAAACCGCGAAAGTTAAACCCCGCAAAACTTTCCCGCTATACGGTATACACAAATATAGCTGAAATGCTATCCAATGTATGCATGCAGAGGGTGCCTAATATAACCATATATCTGCACAGTCATGTTAGACAAACAGTTGACTGCAAAGATGCACACATGCCATACTTCCTTGCTCTGGGTGAACTCAGTAATGTACAAACAGTCAGTTGCTAGTATTCAGATCATGCTTCATAATACTTTACTGTGTAACATGCATGTATAGTACCATAATTTGAAGAGGGTGATTGGCTTTGGTGAATGAGCCGTTTGGCCAGTTAGAGGTCACAGTATATGACTCAGATGTGATCTCCTCATAGTTTAGACCATCTTCAGTAGTTTTCTTCTGGTTGGTGCTCTCTGCACTTTGATGCTCCTGGCTACTGCTCTCATCAGTATCCCGACCCTTGCCAATTAAGTCATCCTCAGTGTACTGCTCTTGACTGCATGAATGCATGTACATCATGAACACCAGACGAATCATTGACCAAATACACTGCTAGCTATAATCAGGAATACGACAAAAACAAGGTCATAAATGTCTTATATCAAAACTGCCATTGTAACATATACCATATAGCCAGAAATATTGACGGTCAAAAAATTTGACGGTTTGCTCCGCAGAATGTAAAATAGAAATATTGACAAACTAAAATTTGACGATTTGCGCATGCGCATAGTACATTCATAATATACGATTCCCAAAATATTGGCAGATTTAAATTTGATGATTTGAACTTGACTGTCAAACCGTCAGCCAATTAAACTCCTCGTGAATATTTCCGGCCATATGGAGGGCAGAGAATTTCCATAAACATTTTTTATGTTGCATGACATTGTACAATACTCTGAACAATGTCATACATGCAAATATCCTGTTGCAAATTGTGTGATATGTTCATGCCATAGTTCTGTGTTGTTCATGCGATGGTGTATGCATGGACTGCATTTTGCAACATATTTCATACAAATTAAGCTGTGTTATATATACCAGCACACAAAATTTCTTACAAGTGACATGGCAATATAGGGATCCAAGTATAACAAGTAGTAAAAATTTCAAAAAAATAAGTAGTGTAGGAATGGGCAGTGCGGTAAAAAACATTGGAACAAGACATGTCTCAATTTCGGCACATGACTACTTCATTTTTGTTCTTGATCCCTAATATGGATCCTCAGTGTCATAAATGCAAAGATTTGTACTACTATATATAGTATACCATAGCTTAATTGTATTGTTACATTGGTTATCAGTTGGCTAAGCAGTGGAGTAAACCACAACAAGATAGGCAATATAAACTGGACTGCCAACCAAGAGTTGGGCATAAAAAATGAAGTAGTCATGTGCCGAAATTGAGACATGTCTTGTTCCAATGTTTTTTACCGCACTGCCCATTCCTACACTACTTATTTTTTTGAAATTTTTACTACTTGTTCATTCACTTTTTTCAACACTACAGTGTGGAGACTATCAGAGACTGGTTAGTCCCCACAAAAAACTTTAGCAGCTACAATGCATTATGCTAAGAAGCTAATGCGCATGCGCATAATAATACCACGTGGATAGTGACCTTTGAACTCTACATATAAAGATGGCTGCATTGTAGTACATGAATTTATACACTAAGTTTCAAAGCTTTCTAGTTTTTGTTTAGGGCTATTTGAGATTGAAATGAGTATAAAGGAATGTACTACCCATGAAAAGAACTTACTTTGTGCTGTCAAAGTTGGCTCAACACATTCTGGTTCTCTGGAAATCCTTTTCAAGTAAGTCAGTTAGGAAGTACGTACGTAAGTAAGTACGTTAGCAGAACAAAAATGGCACTATGGTGGCTTCCCACTAGCGCTCTCTACGAGCGCTGAGGAAAGTTTTTGTGAGTGTTAGGCCTTGCATGCAATTAGTAATCTGTCAGTAAGAGCCTCTGAGCACCTTTGAAGGTTTAATTTTGCTTGACTAGATTTTTATAGTGGCCAACATTTTGTATGGTGTCTATGGGACAGTCGACCCATTCCTACTGTACGTACTACCGTACGTATGATACATGTATACAAGTATATACTGGTATGTATACACATACAGAGCAATATACATTTTATACTTTTCCTGGCCGGCCCTGTGAGTATATATAACGGATGTCACAATTTCTTTTTTAAACTTCCAGTTAACTATTATATAGTGACACAGTAGTCTCTTTGAAATTAATGCAGAGATAATGATTGACAATGATGTGCGCTATTCATGCACACACACACACACACAGTGAGCATTTTTGTTGACTGTGAGTATATATATAATTATGGCTCCTGATTGAGAGTATCTATATATAGATCTTGTTAAGTATATATTAATTCCAGCATGTCATCTGGAGCTATATAATACTTAAATGTATAATTATATCAATCCATTAAGTGACACGTATCTGCGTGGCATCAAGACTATAGTTGATACATATATACAAGTAGCAAAAATTTCAAAAAAATAAGTAGTGTAGGAATGGGCAGTGCGGTAAAAAGTATTGGAACAAGGAATGTCTCAATTTCGGCACATGACTACTTCATTTTTATGCTTGATCCCTCATATGGATCCTCAGTATCATGNCACACACACACACACAGTTGCATGACCCTTAACTCACAGGGGGTCAATGGCAAACAAAGTAAATGCGTGCCGTCAAGTGTGCGGCACTCGACCATGCATCGAGTGCACCTGGCAATTAGACAACAAAAACTTTGGTTGCACACACACACACACACACACACACACACACACACATACACAAAACAAAACAACATTTAGGAGCTTACATATGAGCAGCAGTAGCTCTTAGTATAAGATTAGTTTGACTGCATGCCACGTAATTGTCATGGAATAATAAACCAAAACATTTTTGTCTTTTATAGGTGAAATCATTGTTTCTTACATCCAAGTCTTGTGCTGTAGCTTTGTATTGGCAGGCTGATGTTCTCTCTAGTTACTGTGGAGCACCTTTTTAAGCCATGCCTGTGAGAATAAGTCAATAGAATATCAAACAATCATCACTGAAAGTGCTAACATTTTTTTCCATACCCCGTGGATCAGAGTACTTTGTAAACTGAGCTTCCGAGACCCTGCAGCCGATGATCATAATGACTGTCTCTTCGTACATATGTCACTGTGTGTACACATACACAGTATAATGCTACCATCACATCAATGAAGCACAGGCTCACCACTTTATATATAGACAGTATCCAATCGCTGTAAGTTATTAGGAAACCTGAAATCCACGATATTCAAGAATGTTTTAACCACTAGAAGCACACTTGCACGCTTACTTTTTATTGTAGCAGTTCCCATAGAGCCTTCAGTCTTGTGAGAAAGCATCATGTATTCACACTGGTTTTTCACGCAATTTGAAGTCCATCATAGCTTGATATTGCTGGCAAATACTTTAACTCTCTGTTTAACATCAATGTTCCAGTTGGACCCGCTTTTGGTAGAGCTATAGGCTCTCAACAGAGCTCACTGAAGTCTTGCTTTTCAAAATTTCAAACTCATGTGGTCATGTGACTGTCACATGTATCTGAATGAAATCTGAATCTCAGAAGTTCCAAAATTCAGATTCAGACATATTTGAGATTGTACAAACCTCTTAATGATGTTTGAGACTAAATTAAGATATTGCTACTTTTCAAAAGATAGAATTAAGATAATCCATCATTGTCTTAAAATTTCGTAATGATTTTTCAGATCTACTTTAGATACGACCTGGCAATCCCTAGTCATCCAATGCATGATTCATATATTTTTCAGATATCAATAAGATAAATAGCTCCATAAGTGCACTTACATCATCCATATCTGCCCATGTATGCAACATTGGTTCAAAGAGTTAGAAACTCCATATCTGCCCATGTATGCAACATTGGTTCAAAGAGTTAGAAACAATAAGCTTACTCGTGCACAGCTGCCTCAGACTAAAGTCCATCTGGTTTGTGCCAGTAGAAAAAATTGAATATTTTTCAAAATATCCAACTGATTTTAAAATTTCAAGCACCATTGCAAAGCGCTCGTTCTTCCCAAGTTTCCAGCTTCTACACCTAGCTTACCAGTCCAAGTTAGCTATTATGTTTTAATTTGTTCCATATGAAAAGTATTGCATGAATCTCATTTGACTTACAGTGACATTCTCAAACCAGATGGACTTTAGAAAGTGAATTTGACAATAACATTACTATGGGGGTACTAGCAGCGACTGCACCAAGAACCACAAAAACAATTCTTCCAATACTCGCCGCTGTACAAAGTTGTCCTCCAGGCAAAATGTTGACCTTTGTGATGACATGTTACTTGTGACGTCATGTGCACAGGTCTATATGGTCTGCTGACTCTCTAGACACAACGCAAACTTGCCAGTGCTGTATTAAAGACCTGGTACCATTGACTACAATGTATTTGGCTTTATTTTACAGAGGCGGTGCGTGCAGTCAGCCACAGCGAAAAGTTCAACCACTTACTTTCCACATGTTGCACAAATCTTCCAGAGCTTTCCTCGGCTGAAACATCCACACCATATCTCTCTGCCACTGAATCAACCTTTCTGCGAGTTATTACTGTCACTTTACCAACTCTCTCCTTCATCATATACATGTCAGTAAATAAATTCATCACTACTACCATACATCCACATGTAAGTTTCAGTAACTCAGTAAAGTATGAACCTTGTCCTTGAGAAGTTCTCCAACCAAGCATCTTCCAATGGCACCAGTTCCACCAATCACTACAGCCTGTAGAGGAGGGAGCCCCCCAGTCGCCATCTCTCTCTTGTGTCAAGTTTTGCTGCGCGGCTAAGGGTGGGGCCAGGTTCCGCGTAGCCTATGCGCATGCGCATACCTAGCAACCATGCAACTGACAATCGTGCATTTTCCCATCCTTTCAAGTGAAGCCAAAGACTTCAGGCAGCTTTAATGTTGGATATTCGAACATCCAACACTCAAGCTTCCTGAAGTCTTTGTGACTACTCCAGTATTTGTTCACGTATTAAGCATTTATAGCATGATCTTTAATGATCTTTGAAAAATCACTGAGACAACCATGATACTTTAACTAAACACTGCTGTAGCTGTAATACATTATAATTATTATAATGCCATAGTTACTATATAATTATTATATCATATGTTATAATATTCACTGTTTATACCACTTAAAATCCTGGTTTCATTCTGGTGTAGATTCCTACAAAAGACAAAAAAGTGAGGTGAAGATACTGTATACTTAACCTTTCAGTCACACTTAGTATACCTGGAACAAACGATAAATGTCTGCATTTTTAAAGATGTGAAATGGTGGTGTTTCATTCTCCTCATCTGCTGGTTTGTCGGTGACTGCACTGCTATGGAATTCCCAGGCATCATGAAGCATTGCACGTGCCACAGTGGCCACAGGCATGGCACGAAATATGAATGCTGAGGTTAAAGTAGATTACACAGGGACTGAAATTGCCGACCACTCATGACCTACCAGCAACTTTCTCTCCAAAACGTGGGTTTCCTTCACGACCGAGCAGGCCTGGCCTGAAAATGGAGGTGTTTTTAAACTGCATGCTCCTCACTGCTTCCTCGATGCGACCCTTGGTTTGGGGATAGAGGAACCAGCTGTTGGGATTGGCACCCAATGATGTGACAACGCTGCAGTGTGACACTCCTGCTTGGTGAGACAACTTAGCGAGTCGTACCGGGATCTCATAGTCGATGTGACGAAAGGCATCCTACAGACAACAAAACAAAACATTAGGATGTCATTGGAATTCACCCACAAATACAGTATCCCCATTTATTTTTGCTAGAATTAAACTTAGTGAAAGAAAACTCAAACGATATTGGTGAATGAAACTTTGAAAGAACACTACATCATATGGAAAAATTAGTAGCTATACCTTCTTTTTTGCTTCTTACTGAAGTAGATTGGACAAAGCTTTTCATGCGATGAAGCTAAGCAAAAATCAAGCTAACACCATGTATTTAAAGCTTTTTTTTTTCTAGCCAGGCAACCAAGCATTCAAAAGCAATATGTCACAGCTTTATGGTCTAAATACCCCTGCACCTACATAGCAAGTTTCACGCTAATTTCGTTAAGGGCTATGGAGAAAATGCCACCCTAAAATCAAAATCTAAACCCTTCTATTGTAATTGTGCTAGTGTGTATTTGAATACTTATATTCTGGCATAATTTTGGTGATTTGGAGAAATTCACCAATTTTCCTAAAATAAATCCTCACAAAAGTGTCTGTCCATATGGTATATATACACACTACTTACAGCTGATCCAGCCTGGCTTCTTGTTGTGCCCAGACAGTTAAAAAAGGCATGGCTCCCAGTGCATAGCTGTTTCACTGTCTCATCACTCACATCATCCAAATCTGCCCGTGTATGCATCATTATCGGATTCAAAGAGTTAGAAACGTTAAAGGAACTGTATCACTATATAAGTGCTGTTTTGTTACTAAAAATAAAATGTGTGACGTCTTTTGACGTTCTATGACCCTTTGTGATGTTTTTTGTTTAGTTTCTAGCGTGATATGGGTACCACGTACGAATATTAGCTCCGTGTATGTATGTATAATACATGTTTGTCAACAAAAAATGTCACAAAGTGTCACGTACTTTATTTTTGGTAACAAAACATGCTTATAATTATAGTAACACAGTTCCTTTAAACTTACTCATAGCTGCATACCTCAGACTATAGCTAGAAAGTGAACTTGACAATAACTATATATGGGATACTATAATTTACCATATAGCTAGAAATTTTCGCGGAAAGGCGATCGCCAAACTTTTCGCGATTTAATTTTTGAGGATCAAGCAGCCCCACCCATATATTGCAATACGATCCCGAAAATTTCGCGGGTAAAATTTTCGTGGATCGGCGGCGATCCGCAAAAACAGCGAAATTTATACTCCTCGAAAATTTCTAGCTATACGGTAACTCTGCAATACAAAAGCAATAGGAAAAAGTGTAGACCTGTTGCATGTACAAGCATCACGTGATCTAGAAATAAAATTACAAACAATCCATCTGCTAGATCACCTTAAAACACTTAGAACTTAACGTTCATACATTCAAAAGCTTCCAGCAAACTTGTTGGCCGATTTCATATCAAACTGTACACAAAACTTGCAGACCATGCGGCCTTTGCCAACTATTGAATGACGTCATACAAATTGCTAGCGCACGCACACTCATTCAGGGGCTTCTGCAGCTCACGCTGTGTACTCTAAGAAGCTTCTTTAGATGCTAGATAAAGCTTGAAGTCTTCATACTTTTGATATTCGAAGCGTAGTGATAGCCATCCACAACTCGAGATTGAGAATTTATAATTAGGTCATCAAGAATAAGGCAGTTGCCTAGTTACCTGCTGTACTTGCATTACGTAATTCAATGTTTAACGGGGCGCGCGCTAGTTCTAGTGAGTGCTTGCTGGTGTGTTGTTTTTTATCAGTAAAGTGACTTCACTGTTGTGTTTGACAGGCTACCAGCAGCAGTAGCAACTACTATGATGAGTGTGACCTGTCATGCAAAACCAGTTACACCGCAGATACTTATTTCACATCATATCAGTGAAATGTAAATCGTTAAAAGTCAAGTTTACCATTCAATCATGCAATTTCAGTCTGTCTTAATAGTCAGTTTCACTAGGCAGCCAGGCTCACTGACTACAGTTCAGTGAGCTGATGTCTTTGATTGCCCACGGCGGAATGATTTTGCCATTTCAAGGTGCCATGGGATAGACTAAGCCGATACCTAATCTACTTATCTGCAGTAGCCACAGCAAAAAGTAAAAAAAAAGCGGAATGATTTTGCCATTTCAAGGTGCCATGGGATAGACTAAGCCGATACCTAATCTACTTATCTGCAGTAGCCACAGCAAAAAGTTCAACCACTTACTTTCCACATGTTGCACAAATCTTCCAGAGCTCTCCTCAGCTGAAACATCTACACCATATCTCTCTGCCACTGAATCAACCTTTCTGCGAGTTATTACTGTCACTTTGCCAACTCTCTCCTTTTATAATACATGAAAATATCTTATATAAAATCACATGTACACAACGTAAATGAGCTAGTCCATAGATTGCTATGGCTAGTCTACCGAGAGGTTATTAACCTTGTCCTTGAGAAGTTCTCCAACCAAGCATCTTCCAATGGCACCAGTTCCACCAATCACTACAGCCTGTAAAGGAGGGAGTCCCCCAGTCGCCATCACTTCTCCTGTTCGGGTGTGTATTGGGAGGGGGCTTTGTTTTTGTTTTTTTTGCTGATGCTGACTACCTATGATGTCATTCTGACGTCATTTAAATATCTGCGGTCACAAGGTCGAGCATAAAAATGTGCCTCCCTATGTTGTAAGACAAAACTTGTGTCGAAAATGAGTCCTCAAACGGATCTCCCTTGTCAGTGTCCCTTCTGTGTTCCTACTAGGCTATCACTACGAACCTCATCACTTGATTTATCGACCAAATGGCACGTATGGATCTTAATGTAAGTTTCTACATCAGTAAGATACAAATCTAGGCACTCTATCTGTGACTGTTTGCTTCATAACCTCCTACCTTGTTTCTCGTAACTTGTCAGAGTACTGTTGGTTGTTAGAGGTGGGTTATCCAGTCCTGTTAAGAGACAGTCAACTGATCTAAGCATTGAGAAGAATGGTGCTGATTCAGCAACCAGATCTATTTATCCACAAAAGATTCATGTCAACATCAATACTAGTGAGTCTCTCTCTCTCTCTCTCTCTCTCTCTCTCTCTCTCTCTCTCTCTCTCNGACCTGTGCACATGACGTCACAAGTAACATGTCATCACAAAGGTCAACATTTTGCCTGGAGGACAACTTTGTACAGCGGCGAGTATTGGAAGAATTGTTTTTGTGGTTCTTGGTGCAGTCGCTGCTAGTACCCCCATAGTAATGTTATTGTCAAATTCACTTTCTAAAGTCCATCTGGTTTGAGAATGTCACTGTAAGTCAAATGAGATTCATGCAATACTTTTCATATGGAACAAATTAAAACATAATAGCTAACTTGGACTGGTAAGCTAGGTGTAGAAGCTGGAAACTTGGGAAGAACGAGCGCTTTGCAATGGTGCTTGAAATTTTAAAATCAGTTGGATATTTTGAAAAATATTCAATTTTTTCTACTGGCACAAACCAGATGGACTTTAGTCTGAGGCAGCTGTGCACGAGTAAGCTTATTGTTTCTAACTCTTTGAACCAATGTTGCATACATGGGCAGATATGGAGTTTCTAACTCTTTGAACCAATGTTGCATACATGGGCAGATATGGATGATGTAAGTGCACTTATGGAGCTATTTATCTTATTGATATCTGAAAAATATATGAATCATGCATTGGATGACTAGGGATTGCCAGGTCGTATCTAAAGTAGATCTGAAAAATCATTACGAAATTTTAAGACAATGATGGATTATCTTAATTCTATCTTTTGAAAAGTAGCAATATCTTAATTTAGTCTCAAACATCATTAAGAGGTTTGTACAATCTCAAATATGTCTGAATCTGAATTTTGGAACTTCTGAGATTCAGATTTCATTCAGATACATGTGACAGTCACATGACCACATGAGTTTGAAATTTTGAAAAGCAAGACTTCAGTGAGCTCTGTTGAGAGCCTATAGCTCTACCAAAAGCGGGTCCAACTGGAACATTGATGTTAAACAGAGAGTTAAAGTATTTGCCAGCAATATCAAGCTATGATGGACTTCAAATTGCGTGAAAAACCAGTGTGAATACATGATGCTTTCTCACAAGACTGAAGGCTCTATGGGAACTGCTACAATAAAAAGTAAGCGTGCAAGTGTGCTTCTAGTGGTTAAAACATTCTTGAATATCGTGGATTTCAGGTTTCCTAATAACTTACAGCGATTGGATACTGTCTATATATAAAGTGGTGAGCCTGTGCTTCATTGATGTGATGGTAGCATTATACTGTGTATGTGTACACACAGTGACATATGTACGAAGAGACAGTCATTATGATCATCGGCTGCAGGGTCTCGGAAGCTCAGTTTACAAAGTACTCTGATCCACGGGGTATGGAAAAAAATGTTAGCACTTTCAGTGATGATTGTTTGATATTCTATTGACTTATTCTCACAGGCATGGCTTAAAAAGGTGCTCCACAGTAACTAGAGAGAACATCAGCCTGCCAATACAAAGCTACAGCACAAGACTTGGATGTAAGAAACAATGATTTCACCTATAAAAGACAAAAATGTTTTGGTTTATTATTCCATGACAATTACGTGGCATGCAGTCAAACTAATCTTATACTAAGAGCTACTGCTGCTCATATGTAAGCTCCTAAATGTTGTTTTGTTTTGTGTATGTGTGTGTGTGTGTGTGTGTGTGTGTGTGTGTGTGTGCAACCAAAGTTTTTGTTGTCTAATTGCCAGGTGCACTCGATGCATGGTCGAGTGCCGCACACTTGACGGCACGCATTTACTTTGTTTGCCATTGACCCCCTGTGAGTTAAGGGTCATGCAACTGTGTGTGTGTGTGTGTGTGTGTGTGTGTGTGTGTGTGTGTGTGAGAGAGAGAGAGAGAGAGAGAGAGAGAAAGAGAGAGATCATCAATTGTTATCTGCCGCTTTTATTTTCTTGTGCACAGAGTCTGAAAGCATTAGTCGAGTGTAGCTACACTAATTTTGGTGTCAGCCTACATGAGCTAACCTCAAGGTATGTGTACACAGTTTGTACATCTTATGAAGTAATTTTTGCAATTCCTTTCTTTTCTTTCTCAGGCCAATACTATCTTCTTATGGACTACAAACTGTTTGACCATTGTCAGCAGACTGTGTAATCTACGATATTAAGGTTTAGTCTTTTATGATGGTGTTGCTAGGTATTTGTTTTCCGAGGCTTGCTGATATATTGTAACTTGGATTCTAACACTATTTTTACCATTACCTCACCAAGAAACAATTTATGTCATCCATCACACCAATTTCTAATGATTGTATGACATGTAAATCGATGTGAATCAGAAATAATATTGTTTTTCTCCTTAAATTCTTGTTGTTGGCCCAATATCGTAAAGGTATGCATGACATACAAGCATTCAGATAGTGTTGAGATATTTTGGATTCATTTAAGACTTTACGGTTGATATTGTTCCCATATATGTAAGATAATCCCAATACTTTTTTGAGACTTCTTATTTAGATTTATTTTACGTATAATTCAACACGCTTATTGAGATATAATTCAGATATCGATCAGATAAATTCTTCCAGTAGTGGTGACGAGACAGTGAAACAGCTATGCACTGGAAGCCATGTCTTCTTCAACTGTATGGGCACAACAAGAAGCCAGGCTGGATCAGCTGTAAGTAGTCTGTCCATATAATATCATAATTATGGACAGCAACTTTTGTGAGGATTTTATTTTCAAATTGGCAAAATTGGTGAATTCTATAAATCATCAAATTACGCCAAAACATAAATTATTTGAATATGTGCTAGCACGATCACAATAAAAGAGTTTAGATTTTTGCTATGTAGGTGCTGGGGTACTTGACTATTTATAAAGCTATTGCATTACTTTTGAATGCTGAGTTGACTGACTAGAAAAAATGCTTTAGATGCGTGGTGATATGGTAGTGAATTATACCCTCCCATAGTTTTTTACACTGGCAAAAGCTTAACTATTAATGCAAGAAGGCTTCCCTTTAGCTTCATTGTATGAAAATTAAGCCTTGGCCAATCTTAGTAAAAAAAAGAAGGTATACAGTAGGCACTAAATTGCTGTATGAAAGTTTCTTTTGCACAAATTAAAGCTTGCCAATGTCATCTGAACTCCCTTTCGTTAAATTTAATTCTTGCCGAAATAAATGGCAATACGGTATTTGTGTACAAATTCCAACGACATCCTAATGTTTTGTTACCTGTAGGATGCCTTTCGTCACATTGACTATGAGATTCCAGCACGACTCGCTAAGCTGTCCCACCAAGCAGGAGTGTCACACTGCAGTGTTGTCACGTCGCCGGGTGCTAATCCCAACAGCAGGTTCCTCTATGACCAAACCAAAGGTCGCATCGAGGAGGTAGTGAGGAACATGCAGTTTAAAAACACCTCCATTTTCAGGCCAGGCCTGCTCAATCGTGAAGGAGAGAGGCGTTTTCTAGAGAAAGTTGCTTGTAGGTCATGAGTAGTCGGCAATTTTAGGCCCTGTGTATTTACTTTAATTTATTTAACCTCAGCAATCGTATTTCGTGCCATGCCTGTGGCCACTGTGGCACGTGCAATGCTTCATGATGCCTGGGAATTTCACAGCAGTACAGCCACTGACAAACCAGCAGACGAGGAGAATGAAACACCACCAGTTCACATCTTTAAAAATCCAGACATTGATCGTTTGTTCCAGGTATATTAAGTGTGACTGTATAATAATATTATCATCAACTGGGGGGGAAAAAGCTAATTAAGTATACCTGAGTATGTTCGAATCACTTTTTTGTCCTTTGTAGGAATCTAAACCAGAATAATACCAGGACTTTAAGTGGTATAAACAGTGAATACTGTAATGTATGATAAAATAATAATTATTACATGTGCTGTTTTATGTAATAGCTACATTGGTGATTAGTTTTAAGTACATATATATGTTGTCTCAGTGGTTTCAAAGATCATTAAGTCATGCTAAAGTGATTATTATTGTACTTGAAACTAGTTGAACGTGAACTAATGTTGATGTCAGCAGGAGTAGTGGTCAGGAAAAAATTCGAATATCCAACACACTAAAGCTGCCTGAAGCCCAGTCTCTGACTTCAAAAGACGAAAAAATGCATGATTGTTAGTCGGTTGCTAGATATGCGCATGCGCATACGCTGATTCGCTGAACCCGGCCCCACCCTTTGGGAGTAGCAAAGCAAAGTACACACACACAGAGAGCAGAACTAAGTGATGGCGACTGGGGGACTCCCTCCTCTCCAGGCTGTAGTGATTGGTGGAACTGGTGCCATTGGAAGATGCTTGGTTGGAGAACTTCTCAAGGACAAGGTTAGTCAGTACTTTAGTTACTGATTATGACGTTGATGTAGATAGTCTGAGGTCAGCTATGATGACTTATTTATTGACATGCATATGAAGGAGAGAGTGTGCAAAGTGACAGTAATAACTCGGAGAAAGGTTGATTCAGTGGCAGAGAGATATGGTGTAGACATTGCAGCTGAGGAGAGCTCTGGAAGACTTGTGCAGCATGTAGAAAGTAGGTCATCAGTGATTTCATTTTCATGCCGAACATATCATCAAGTTCAATCACTAGACTGTGAGTAAGTTTGCAACTCTTTGAACCAATGTTGCATACATGAAAAGGTTTGGATGATGTGAGTGACGAGACAGTGAAACAGCTATGCACTGGGAGCCATGTCTTCTTCAACTGTATGGGCACAACAAGAAGCCAAGCTGGATCAGCTGTAAGTTATACAATAGCCCATAAATAATGGAGACTTACAGTACGTATATGTCTCTATATTATTATAGTCTCTATAGCCTGACTAGATATGTATAATAATCATTAAATTTTATGTGATTTATTGAATTCCAAAGATATGCATTTGTTGCCTACATGTGTAGGATGCATTTCATCACATTGACTATGAGATTCCAACACGACTCACAAAGCTGTCCCGCCAAGCAGAAGTGTCACATTGCAGTATTGTCACATCAGGACGTGCTAATCCCAATAGCTGGTTCCTCTTTGCCCAAACCAAAGGTCGCATTGAGGAAGCAGCGAGGAGCATGCAGTTTAAAAACACCTCCATTTTCAGGCCAGGCCTGCTCGATCGTGAAGGAGAGAGGCGTTTTATAGAGAAAGTTGGTTGTAAGTCATGAGTAGTCGGCAATTTTAGGCCCTGTGTATTTACTTTAATTTATTTAACCTCAGCAATCGTACTTCGTACCATGCCTGTGGCCACTGTGGCACGTGCAATGCTTCATGATGCCTGGGAATTTCACAGCAGTACAGCCACTGACAAACCAGTAGATGAGGAGAATGAAACACCACCAGTTCACATCTTTAAAAATCCAGACATTGATCGTTTGTTCCAGGTATATTAAGTGTGACTGTATAATATCATCAACTGGAAAGAAAAAAAAAAGGCTAATTAAGTATATACCTGAGTATGTTTGAATCACTTTTTTGTCCTTTGTAGGAATCTAAACCAGAATAATACCAGGATTTTAAGTGGTATAAACAAACAGTCAATACTGAAATGTATGATAAAATAATACTGAATTATTACATGTGCTGTTTTATGTAATAGCTACATTGGTTATTAGTTTAAGTATATATGTTGTCTCAGTGGTATCAAAGATCATTAAGTCATGCTAAAATGATTATTATTATACTTGAAACTAGTTGAACGTGAACTAATGCTGATGACAGCAGGAGTAGTGGTCAGGAAAGAATTCGAATATCCAACACAAGATATGCGCATGCGCATACGCTGAACCCGGCCCCACCCTTTGGGAGTAGCAAAGCAAAAGTACACACACACACACACACAGAGAGAGAGAGAGCAAAACGAAGTGATGGCGACTGGGGGACTCCCTCCTCTACAGGCTGTAGTGATTGGTGGAACTGGTGGCATTGGAAGATGCTTGGTTGGAGAACTTCTCAAGGACAAGGTTGTTAATAATGCTGATTATGACGTTCAATGTGGATAGTCTGAGGTCAGCTATGATGACATGTCTTAAATATTTACTGACATGCATATTAAGGAGAGAGTTGGCAAAGTGACAGTAATAACTCGGAGAAAGGTTGATTCAGTGGCAGAGAGATATGGTGTAGACATTGCAGCTGAGGAGAGCTCTGGAAGATTTGTGCAGCATGTGGAAAGTAGGTCATCAGTGATTTCAGTTTCATGCCGACATTTGAATATATCAGCAAGTTTGATCACTAGACTGTGAGTAAGTTTGCAACTCTTTGAATCAATGTTGCATACATGAATAGGTTTGGATGATGTGAGTGATGAGACAGTGAAACAGCTATGCACTGGGAGCCATGTCTTCTTCAACTGCATGGGCACAACAAGAAGCCAAGCTGGATCAGCTGTAAGTTATACAATAGCCCATAGATAATGGACCGGAGACTTACAGTACGTATGTCTCTATTATCTATAGTCTCTATAGCCTGACTAGATATGTATAATAATCATTTATGTGATTTATTGAATTCCAAAAATATCCATTTGTTTCCAACATGTGTAGGATGCATTTCGTCATATTGACTATGAGATTCCAACACGACTCACAAAGCTGTCCCGCCAAGCAGAAGTGTCACATTGTAGTATTGTCACATCAGGACGTGCCAATCCCAATAGCTGGTTCCTCTATTTTCAAACAAAAGGTCGCATTGAGGAAGCAGTGAGGAGCATGCAGTTTAAAAACACCTCCATTTTTAGGCCAGGCTTGCTCGGTCGTGAAGGAAACCCACGCTTTGTAGAGAAAGTTGCTTGTAAGTCATAAAAGATTGGCAATTATTCCAGTCAATGCAGAATCAACTCTATTTTAAATTTGTGCTACTTTCAGCAATTGTATCACGTCCCATTCCTGTGGCCACTGTTGCACGAGCAATGTTTCATGATGCTTTTGAATTTCACAGCCGTGCAGCCACCGACAAACCAGCAGATGAAGAGAATGAAACACCACCATTTCACATCTTCGAAAATGCAAACATTTATCGTTTGTTTGAGGTATTCTAATGACCATGAACATCATTGAGGGCTGTAGACCTGACTATGGCTGCTCCTGACTAAATGGTATAGTATCATTTCTATTTACCACTCTTTTTTTTCCCCTCTCCTTGTAGGAATCTAAACCAGAATAAAATCCTGGACTATTAGCTACACTGAGCACTCATGCTTCCAAAATGTAACCAAATTAATGTGTGTATTATGCTGCTGACATGATCATGTGATTTCTAACATTGCACCGGCCATATTTAGTGTCGGTAAAGATCGTCATATTCGCTCGCGATCGAACCTAGCTATATATATAGTACGCATGCGTAAAGTGCACGCAAAGTATGCTGAACTGGGTCCAAACAACAACAAACAAGTCCTTAGCTACGTTCAACTTGGAGTACAATATTGACTACTTTCAGTTTTCGCTCAAGAATGAAGCGTTTTGCGTTGATTCTCGCTACAGTGTTGATACAAGTAGCCGTGGGTGATGACCTCTACTGGGTGAAAAACAGCAACTGGAACAACCCATCCAACTGGGCACTAGGCAGACCACCTTGTAGCGGCGAGACAGCTTCGTTTGCGTCGGTAAGAGCATGAGAGTCACAGACAAATGCACACACAATGATACTGAAGCTTGGTCAGTAAATGGAAGTAGCTAACACATGATCCACCCGCTGATCTCAGTAAAAACAAGTTATTTGAAAGTGACAAACTGTGACAATTTGTTTGCCAAATTATGTGTGCATTCCTCGAGTTATGAATCACTTATGTGATTATGACATACATGTACTCAGGTGCCTGACAACTCTGTCATGTTTCTCAACACCAATGCTACAGTACGTAGTATTGTGCTGCCAGCAAATGGAAAATTAGTTCTAGGATCTTCTGTGATCATCCGCTTTTCCCAAGAAGTGGATTCTGAATGCAAAGGTAGATTTGTGGGATAAACTGACATTTCATTTTGTCATGAATGGAATCACATAATTTTAAATAGCTTGGTGCATGATGCCATCAGTGCATGGCACGTAGAGATTTAACACTCGGAGTCTCCATTGAGTGTTTAGTTTCTGCTATCTATCCTGAAACACACATTATATAGTTTCAAGCAACACACCTCCTATGGCAGCAGAAATTCAGGTATAATAATTATTATGGTCTAATAATATTATGATGCTACATAATACAAAATTATGAATACATGTATGACGTAAACAATTATGTAGATAACCATAATCTTCCTTCTGTCAGCATCTATTGTGCACTTGTCACTATATGACGTTTACATAATTTGTTGTTATGGAGATAACCAGAGACATGATTCCTTGCCCACACAAGCATGGCTTATAGTCTAACGACACTAAATACATACAGTGTGTGTGCATCACTATAGATGGTATTAGGGTGTGGAGTAGAGTAGCAGACTAAACTTGTCACAAAACAAGCTTTCATGTTAATTACTCATGCGTATAAACACTTTCAGCTGGGCACAGGCTATAATTATAGGACTAACATACTTCACTCAGTATAGACTTTGATAACCCCAAAAACAGGATAAAGAGCTAGCTGTATGAGTTATAACCATTATTGGCAAACTTTTATAAGGTCTAGGTCTAGAACTAGTTGCATGCATAAGACTAGCATTAAAATTTGTTATCTTTATGCATCTGTGCATGGTCAAGAAATTGTGCACTTTATCGTAAACAACAGATGGTCATATAGTACCCTTTAGCTATGGCAACCCACGCCACATGGCCCACACTTACTGTGGCTTACACTTGTCAGAGTTCCACACAAAAATGTCATACAAGTATATCAAGAACTTAAAATGTATTTAGAGACCTAAAGTCCGTGGAAAAACTACAAACTTAATGATGGTATTATTGATCTGTCATTACTAATGATATAATTATACACACACTAGCTAGTGCATGTGTAGCCTCATGCATTCTCATGCAGGCTCTCCTCTTTGACATACTGGTTTGAGAATGCTGGTAGAATAACTTTCTAAATATCCAACCGAATTCAAAATTTCAAACAATATCGGAATTAAAGCGCTCGTTTTCCCTGTTCTTTTGATTGCTTTTCTAGCTTCCTATACACTTTACCAGTCAAAAGTAGCTATTTTGTACCATATGAAAAGTATTGCATGAATCTCATTATTTCACTTCCAGTGGCATTCTCAAACCAGATGGACTTTACTGATAGTGGGTCACATGTATGCATGCTTTCCTGTCCAGTCAAAGTTTAGCCACATGGGTACATACAAAGCCAGAGCTACATGCATGTCACATGCATAGTTATTGCACCTTTAATGTCATGTGAATTTTTCATTCTTGATTCTTATTCCAGAATGAGTTCATCGGTGTGAGGGATCAATGGTGGGAGCTTCCTCAAAATTGGGCTAAGGATGACGGCTCTCCTGTGGAACGTACACCTTGTGGAGATGATAATGTTATATTCCCTCAGGTATATATAAGCATACAAGTTACTTTATTACAGTAGAACCTTGGTTATCCGGACCTTGTTTATCCGAAACCTTGATTATACGGATCGAGCTTGGCGCTTGCATGTGTTAGCCAAAATTCGAGTGATTCAAGTCTAAACGAAGAATAATCAGTGTTGTGACATGCTAAATAGTGAGAAAAACTATCGTGGCTACTGCTAGTGCTGCTAGAACCAGTATATATTTATCATTTCGATTATCCGGACTTTTTGCTTATCCGGCAGGCTTCCGGTACAAAGGTGTCCTGATAACCGAGGTTCTACTATATTGGTACAGTATAATCTCATCCATATACCTATCATATTTGTTTCAAAATATAAATAAAAAAAAATATAGGATTCTACATTCTCATTTGTGAAAAGCAATGAAACGATAACCGTGCGCTCGCTCACCGTACGAGGGACATCTCTAAAGTCTCTCCAGGACCTCCAAGGTACAAGATCCATTACGATGCATGTAGTAAAGTCACTCTCACAGGCATGCACCACCACACATAGCAAATAATCAGTTGTCTACGTCTTTGAGTATGTCACTGAGTCGATCGATCTCTTCATTAATTGCAGGTTCGAAAGAGTTTCAGCTTAAGACGGTTACAATCAATCCAGACTGTGCTAGCGATCCTAGCCTTTGTCCTTGCCTGTTTTCTCCTACAGGTATAATCATTTTGTGTGACGTCATACAAATTTTTACTTTATACTTGTAATCATTTTATGTCATCATTCTGTACCTGACCGAAAATCTACTTTCCTCATAGACGGCTCTCAGACTATTGGAACTCCTTCCGTTGGATCACAAACAGGAAGACAAAATGTGGTCGGAATTGCCGTGGGTGTTCTGATAGCAATATTGTTCATTGTTGGTCTGATTGTGGTGGTGGTTATCTTGGTGGTGTTCTTGTAAGTATACACACTGTCACACACTCTTATTACACAAACTGAAATCAATCACGGATCAAGAAAAGTAAACTGTAACCAAAACTCAGAAGTTTCCTAGGCCAGGTGTATGCTATGAGCATTGGAGACTCTATAGAGCATCTTCACCAGCAGAGTTCGTAGCTTTTTAAAACTCTCTCTTAATTAAATTTAAAAAAACCCAACATTCTCCAGGTTGAGAATACAGCCCTTGATATTTGAGAGAAAATATACTGACACATATACCATGCATGCATAATAATATGATCAAATGCATGATATCACAGTCTACAACGTTAAAAATAATAACCCTTTCTTTGTCATATCCACAGGTATGTGAAAAGAAGAGGAAGAGGATTTGGTTATGCCAAAGATGAACTTGTCGAAACTCCAACCGACGGCGAACAAGCTCACAAACGTAATGACAATCTCAGCGACACAGGAATGAAGAACACCTCTGCGTTCGATAACCCGATTTACGACTCTGAGCTCCTCCCACCAACTGGAACTGAGACAGCTCAGCCGATTGGCTACGAGACCAAACCAAGTGTTGAAGAAGGAATTGGTTTTGAGACCAAACAGGATCTGGAGCTGCAATTCGGTGATGACTTTTCGCCACCTGACCCTGAGCTATCCAAGTATGAACCCGCTGCAGCAGATATTGTTAAGACACCTGATGATAGTCACAAGGATTTGAGTGAAGTCGAGCCAAAACCAGAAAAGGAAGTGACTCCAGTCTTGGGTAAATACCAGCGTCTGTAAGAGCAGAAATGACAACTGGAAAAATAAATTAAAATTGTGTAAAGATCGGAAACAAAGGACTAAGTTTTGCATTAATGGTTAATAGTTTTGACTTCTTATAGGCTTGTTAAACTAATAATTCGTTATGCATATTATGTATATCATACAATTAATACAATAATTGTGGATTTGAAATTGAAAACAGACAATATCCACTCAAGATTGAATGCAGATAATGGCATTAATTACATATAATTATAGCTTAGTACTAATCAAATAATAATTATTTATAAAACATAATAATAATAATAATAATAATAATAATAATAATAATAATAATAATAATAATTATTGTTATGTTTCTTTAAAAGTAATGCACTCAAATGTCATCATCAAGAATGGAATTACGGTACATGGAGTAGTTTACAGGATTCTTAGCCACAAATAACTCAGCACGAGTTGCCACAGGAGGACTAGGGGCAGCATGGTCATGGGCATTGTCATTGTCATCGCCATTTTCAATAAATGATGTAGTAGGGTCTTGCTGAGAATTCATACTATTTTCTATAGCACTATCGGCTGATATTGCCGACCCATTACGACGAGACTCATTTTTATCAGCCATTGATTCAGACGTCACCTTCATGCTAATGCTGCTCAACAGTTCAGAGATTGTCCGCTTTTTCAGCTTTTGTGCAGCCACCTTGAACACTTTATCAAAAGCAGAGTACTTCAGTCGAAGATGAATGATAATTACATACACCAACACCACATATGCTCCCCCGACCAGTATTGCAAATCCCAAATTGTTCAAAATGCTGGCTGGTATGCTTTGGTCAGTGCTAGCATCAAAATAGAGTGCACTCTCTATCACAATCACCAAATTGACTATCAAGGTACTGTCCAAGATGTTCTGCCATTTGTTCTTAAATGGTTTGATACATATTTGTATGTGGGCAAGGCACAACAAAATTATACCATTGATTGAGAGACTGGTTCTTGTTGATGTAAAGCTGGACAACAGGAACATTACTCCACGAATCACCAATCTCAGTCCAAACCAGAAGCGATACTTGGTTTCAAAGGGTGCATAAAATGCATCGAAGAAAGGTTTTTGTCTTCCAAACAACTTGTAGGCAATTGATGGAAAGAGTAGTACAAGAGGAAAAGGCAGAAGATATCCTAGCACAAGAATAATGGCGGTCGTTCCTAAAGCAATATGCCAACCATTGAAATAGCCTTGAGCGGGATCTACTATCCATTGATACATAATATTATGTTTTCCTCCTAGCGTTGTCACGGGAATAGCTCCTAGAATCTCAGAACAAATTTTTAAGATGCTGACATAGCTCAGTAGACTGAGAGTGACAAATGTGCCGACTGTTGAAGAACGACTGCTAAGCCAAACAGAGCGTCGTGTTATCAGTGCAAAAATGATCATCAGGACATAGAGATACAAAGGAAAGGCAAGTTCCAGTGCAACAGATGCCAGAGGGGACATACCATCGTAGAAGCACATGTCTAATTCCGTTTTAAGTGAAAGATATGTCATGGGAATAGAATAAATCCGTTGAAAAAGGTAGCTGACACGAATGTAACTGTACACATACAAACCGTTACTATAAAAGAGCACCATATTAAGCCATCCTTTGTCAATGGTGATTCCCAAAAGGGAAATCAGCACAAATAGGAAAATTCCACCAGCAGCTTGAGCAAGTAAGGTAAAGATAAAATAGTCGCTGCACTTTCGACATTCGACTTTGGAACCAAATGCAATGCTGTAGTTAGTTTGACAAGAACCACAAAGAAATCCTTTGCGGTTTGTGTCGTCTAAGCATTGGGAATCAAGGTCTGAAGGTTGAACTTCTCTTCCACCTTGACAATATCTCCGCACACATCTACTTACAACTAAATCGTCATTGCTACTAGTACCATTTTCGTTTGGAAATGGGCCTACCCACATATTTTCAGGCACAATTAGTTTGAAGCTCTCCATATTGCACCGAACAGACGTACGATCGATAAGTTTATGGTAGCACTCACAGCTTCTATTGAGAGAGTTGAATTCAAATCCTAAAGGACACGATTGTATCTCAAACGAAAGTTCCGTGTTTGCTGACGCATCAAGAGTCAAGAAAGTAACATCTATTGCTTGATTTTCTTCACCGGTTATTGTCAATGGGGTCCATTCAAGTTTCTCATCGGAAAACCAGTATCCAGAATCTCCTAGTCTTGCCGTAGCATTGATACTTGGATCAGACACGTGTGAGGTGACAACAGCTGGTATGCTATGCTGAAAGGAATCTCGGATTGTCGTATTGAGTAAGAGCAGTTGCCCGGGAAACACTTGAAATGGTTCACTCTTATTTGGACTGACCACTTCAATATCAACAGGAGGTGTACTAAGGACAGATGCATTTTCAAACGGAGGACCGTAAGAATCGCTGAAATTCAGAACATGTGGTAAAAAATAACCTATGTACCCAAGCAGAGAAAGGGATGCATTGGGAGACATATTCCTTATATTCAGCAAACGACCGGTCCATGGGCAAGATTCGAGTGTCGTTCCGTATATACTACTTGCCAATGGAGCCCGGTTGTTGTAAAATTCCAATGAAACATTTGCCTGGGTCACTATAACATCGCACATTACCCTGAAAGTTGGACACAACTCGAGTGATGGGAAGAAAAAACAGTTTGAGAAATTCTGAGGTAGCTGCAGATCACCAATTGTTGCAGATGGAGAATAGTAGATTGCTCCACCTAAAGCAGTGGCTTTATTTTCAGAGAACAAAAGAGACACGTGTTTGTCAATGAAAATTGAGGGGAAAGTACCTCGGAGTCTGAGCCCTCCACCAAAGTGCCCTTGATTTCTCAAAAAACTCATGGACGTATAAGACTTGACATGCACTGTACTGGAATCTAAATTACACCCAGTTACACTGTTATCTGCAAACGTGATGGTTCCACTCATGAAGATTTCAACACTTTTAGCAAACAATGCAGCATTTTCAGAATTCGAAGATGACTCAGTGACATGTTCATCATGCTTGCCTGACTCATCAAAACTTTCGATAAGCATGTTCTCTGTGAAATTCGTGTCTCTCATCCATATCCCTACTCCTCCATCTACCCCTTGCTCCACTCTTTGTGTGAGAAACACTGCAGATCCATATGTGGCCATGTTTGAATGGAATTGGCACTCAGTCATGGAAATTTTCGTGTATATGTTAGAAGTTCCTGCAGAGGAAGGTATTGTAGCAGTGTGGTAGTGGGCATACACTAATAGTGCTCCTCCTTGTATGGTTGCACTGTTGTGTGTAAAGTTGACGTTGTGTAATTGGACAAATATGTCTCTGGAATTGATATCCAATTCCGGATTTTCTTTCCTCAAATCACTTGGTCTCAAAATATCCACCAAAATGGCCATTCCAGCTCCACCACTTGCAAATGATATTGAATCTGAAGCAAGTCCATTTTGTTCAATTATACAGTCAGTGAATTGAACACCACTGTGCTTCACACCGAGGAAGAAAGCCAAATACACTCCACTACCGTAGCGAGCATCGTTTTTAAGAAAAGTCGATCTGTGCACATTCACTTCAACAGCGTATGCAAGCTGGGCCATGAAAACAGACAGTCCTCCACTGGCACCCACTATGTATTCAGAATGATTGATATACTCATGAAAGTACTGAAAGCTGATATGACTCAAGCCAGCATAGCTACAATCAGAGTTCTCCCAAAAATCGGAGTCTGATATGAGAAGCTGGTGATTAGTGCCATTTTGATTCTCCAAAGGTGCACGAGTGTCAAGATAGAGGAAATATGCCCCACCTCCGACCTGATTGAAGATAGATTCTTGAAAGAAAAAGGGATACTTGATATCTCTAGTTGCAATGCAGTTACTGCTACTGCGAGTGTTGTTTATGAACGAAACATCTCGAAAAGTGGAGTTGCCAAGGACGTTGACAGCAAGGAGACCAAGACCATTTGTGTCAGCAACTGTAACTCTCTCCAGGGTCACATCTTTACATTGCACAAGAACAGTGGAGATGTTGATAGTGGTGGGTATGTAAATAAAGTTGGCCACTAGATTATTGAGTATTTCTATTGTTGCGTTTAAGTTTGGTCCACTAAGTCCACAATTTTGAACTTTGACTCCTTGTATAAGTAGTCCAGAAATGTTCACAAAAGCCAACCCGTGTCCAGTATCACAAGTGATGGTTACATCCTCAGTTACACCATTTTCGTTCAGTTGTTGCTGATCTCCTCCAATCAGATGAAAATTTGCCAAGTTCGAAACAAAACAGCTCTCGTGGAGAATGTGCTTCCCAGGTTTCAACATTAACGTGGTGTTTGATGTAAAGCTATTGGACTCTTGACAGACCTGGTCCAATTCATAGCAGTCACTTGCTTCACGCCTAAAAGCGATACCAGTACCATTGATCAGTTGTCCACTTTGAGCAGCTGCAGTACAGTTAGGCCACACTTGGACAACTTGAGATGAAGATACTAGTTCTAAAATGAAGAAAAACTGAGCAAGCAGAGATAGCAGCTTATAAGAATACATTATTTCTGATGATTGAACTGCAATTGGTATAATATAGCTATATGTATGTGCTGGTCATGCACAACTGGGAAATACACTGAGTTCAGAATTATGAAAGATTGAACATGTGACCAAAATACTACTGTACCCACTACACAGATCGAATATGGAGACCATGAACAATATACTGAATCACAAAAAATTGGCATATGCAATAACTGTAGTAATGGGATATATACAATGTCACAACTCAACAGTGTCTGTAGTATAACTAAACATGTACACAAACTAGTACGTGACACATCCAAACACATGTATATGCATGCATGCACTCAAAGCCTATAAAAACTATTGTTACAAATCATTTTCTCTACAGTTCCCATGGGCAACTGTCAATGATGTTTAAGGACTCGGCTCCAAAAGAGATTCCCTTGGACGGGTAAAATTTCGTGTCTGAATCCCATTTTCCATTGAAATATAAACTTCAGTATGAGAGACGACAGGACTATCTTCTTTACCCAAATGATGCAAACAATTTTTCTCAAGGGAGTGGGTCTCCAAGTTGGTGGTACTCCTAGTTTTGGATGTATTAATAGCCAGTAATTCATCTTGATCCTTCTTGCCTTTCACACGCTGAGTTGTGCAGTTGAATTTGAGGAAGTCATAAACTTTAATGATAATTTTCTTCAAAACTGGATACCGCTGTGCAAGGGTGTAGTATATGATGGCTATGAATATACAATATGCAAGCACAAGAGCCACAATAGTTAGGATGGCAATTGCAATCTTAAACTTGACATCATTAAACCTGTCGTAGGCAAGCACAAATATTGCTCCACTTTTCAACGCAATTGCATTTCCAACTAGAAAAGTATCGGCTCTAGATTGCCATTCACTTTTGAATGGTCTGATAGCTCTCGTGGAGAATGTGCTTCCCAGGTTTCAACATTAACGTGGTGTTTGATGTAAAGCTATTGGACTCTTGACAGACCTGGTCCAATTCATAGCAGTCACTTGCTTCACGCCTAAAAGCGATACCAGTACCATTGATCAGTTGTCCACTTTGAGCAGCTGCAGTACAGTTAGGCCACACTTGGACAACTTGAGATGAAGATACTAGTTCTAAAATGAAGAAAAACTGAGCAAGCAGAGATAGCAGCTTATAAGAATACATTATTTCTGATGATTGAACTGCAATTGGTATAATATAGCTATATGTATGTGCTGGTCATGCACAACTGGGAAATACACTGAGTTCAGAATTATGAAAGATTGAACATGTGACCAAAATACTACTGTACCCACTACACAGATCGAATATGGAGACCATGAACAATATACTGAATCACAAAAAATTGGCATATGCAATAACTGTAGTAATGGGATATATACAATGTCACAACTCAACAGTGTCTGTAGTATAACTAAACATGTACACAAACTAGTACGTGACACATCCAAACACATGTATATGCATGCATGCACTCAAAGCCTATAAAAACTATTGTTACAAATCATTTTCTCTACAGTTCCCATGGGCAACTGTCAATGATGTTTAAGGACTCGGCTCCAAAAGAGATTCCCTTGGACGGGTAAAATTTCGTGTCTGAATCCCATTTTCCATTGAAATATAAACTTCAGTATGAGAGACGACAGGACTATCTTCTTTACCCAAATGATGCAAACAATTTTTCTCAAGGGAGTGGGTCTCCAAGTTGGTGGTACTCCTAGTTTTGGATGTATTAATAGCCAGTAATTCATCTTGATCCTTCTTGCCTTTCACACGCTGAGTTGTGCAGTTGAATTTGAGGAAGTCATAAACTTTAATGATAATTTTCTTCAAAACTGGATACCGCTGTGCAAGGGTGTAGTATATGATGGCTATGAATATACAATATGCAAGCACAAGAGCCACAATAGTTAGGATGGCAATTGCAATCTTAAACTTGACATCATTAAACCTGTCGTAGGCAAGCACAAATATTGCTCCACTTTTCAACGCAATTGCATTTCCAACTAGAAAAGTATCGGCTCTAGATTGCCATTCACTTTTGAATGGTCTGATCGAAAGTTGCACAAGAATGAATATCAGCAATGCTAGCACTGAATAGAAGAGACAGGATTCAAGATCGGTGGCTATTGACAGAGTTATGATTGTGAAGAGTAGGAGAATACGAAAGCTCAACCAGAACCTATACTTTGGACGAAATGGTGCCCAAAAGGCGTCATAAAATGGGGCAAACTTCTTTGTATACTTGTAAGCAATGAACGGAGAAAACAGGACTATCGGAAAGGGTATGATGTAAATCAGAACCACCACAATGGCATAAATCCCGAGAAAGAGATGTACCCCCTGAAAATACTTTTGTGTGGGGTCATAACTCCATCGATATGATACTTTTCCGCCTAATGTCGAAATTCTAGTAGGTCCAAGTATCTCAACACAAGTTCCCAAGATACTGATGTAGCTCATCATCATCAGAGATGCAAACGTCTTTACAGGAGAGAAATTCTTACTGAACCACGAAAAACGGCGTGCCAACAATGTGAAGAGAAGCATAAGCAAGAAGAGGTAAGTTGGGAAGACAAACTGGAGTCCAGCACGTGCTACTGTGCTCATCCCGTTGTAAAAGCACACAGGTGATCCCAACTGTAAGCTCAGAAAAGCCGTTGGCAAGAAAAAAAAGTGAAGATAGTATTCGTCTAGATCACCCCAGAAATAAACAAACAAGCTGACGAGATTTGAATAGAGCAAAATGATGTACAGCCAACCTTTGTCTACAGTCATCTGCAAGAAGGACAGCATAGCAAATAGAAAGATTCCAGCAATGGCAAAAGCTAAAATAAGAAAGAGGGAGTAGTTTGCGCATTTCCAGCACTCTGTTGAACCAAACACACTACTAAGATCAACATCGCACGAGCCACACAGGACACCTGTCCTGTTGTGCACACACTGCACATCAAAGTCTCCTTTCACAGGGGATACTGATTTTCCACTACGCTTACAGTAGTTTAGAGTGCACGAAGTAACGATGAGGTAATCCATTGGATCTGTTTCGTTGTCAGGGAAGAATAGTTCTCCTGAGCTGTTGTCGAAGCCCAACCACACATATCCTGGTAGGTTGAACAGAAATTGTTGGTCAGTACAGCTGCAAGTGACATTGTAGCTTCTCAGTCTGCTGTCACATTCACACCCATTTGTAAGCATAGCAGCTTTTGACAGTTCTTCTGTACCATCATGCCATGAACAGACTTCGCTTCCTTGGACATTACTACAATCTGGCCAGCTGTATGATGCTTTAGTTCCGAATACATTCACAAATAAAAGCAGCAACACTGAACATATAGCTATAGGCATCTTTGTAGTTTCTACTACGCGCACAGCATATCTGACTGAGCGAGCTTATTAGCTAAAGTTAGCAGACGATCTGTACGAACGATACCGTGTGCACGTGATTAATTACTCTGCGCATGCGTATTAATGGTTTTGCGCTAAGTACAAAAATATCAGCTGCATGTATAGCTATAGATCACACAGAAATTGAAAGGGAAAAAACAAAGTTCACGTAAAACTGCAGCTGAAAATTGTTCTTCTTAGAAGCAGTTGCATACACATCAACTTGTTCTACACTTTGAGTTTGATCTAATGAACTTTGTATCATTTCTGAATCGTTTAGCACTTCACTCTCAAAATCTTGCTCATTCACACGACTCAATGCATTATTTTTTTCATCAGGATCCACGGACCTTGGATTGGTTGCATCAGAATCTGGCTTTGGCACTTTTTTGTACCCAGAGAAAAAGTTAAGAAAGAATTCCTTGAGTTTTGGAAACTTGACCAACACACAATAGAAGCACACTGCAGCAATTTGCAGAAACCCTAATATGATCAACAGCCAGATAACATGGGTACCAGCATTGATACTAGGTAAGGTCTTTTGGTCTAAGTTCACTTGACTATAGCTGGGTCAATCTCTATACACTGAAATCGAAAGTATTACAATCGCATTAAGAATAAAAATGCAGTCAATTCGATTCCTCCAT
The DNA here is from genome assembly GCA_964030475.1 of Tethya wilhelma. NCBI lineage: Eukaryota > Metazoa > Porifera > Demospongiae > Tethyida > Tethyidae > Tethya > Tethya wilhelma. Next base: position 2,993,755 of record CAXIPT010000006.1, on the reverse strand, counting down.
AAGCCATCATACAGTTGTATGTATGATTGAGCAATTAGCAAGAAGATCAGATGTTTTTGTCTGTAGACAAACGATGGAAACAGTAGGAATATAGGAAAAGGGAGTATATAACAGTAGAGCCATTGTAGTGAGTCCCAGAGGGGCATGAGAAAGCCCAAAATACTTGTTTGTAATGCTAGTTGCTGACTGTGATATCAATGATAGGTTACAGTCCTCTCTATTGACACCATTTGATCAAAATGTCGCATTGTTTAGTTGTGAACAATGTTGTGGAATCCCAATCATTATGATGTTTATTCCAAGGAGACCAAAACCGTACCATCAACATTATCTTGAGTTTACAATAATTTTTACATTTTCAATGTTTGATTGCAACAAAGTCCAAACATTATAGGCCTACACCCAAATGTTAACTGTTTACTGTGGGGGAAGTTGTAGAAAGACTGCGTGGATGATTATAAGTTCATCAAAAACACTAAGCCAAATTGGTCCCATTTACTATATAGTCTACACTTCTCAATCTGGATATTTTCAATACTCAAGTTTGATACATTATAAAATGCTAGTCAGATGCATCATAATTACACACACAAACAGTACGAAGTATCATGTACATCCATCTGACAGAAATAAAAGTTTAACTATAGGCAAAATGCTCTTCTAAAAATATTTTGTTTAGATAACATATATAAATCTCTCCACTAGGTAGTTTGATGAGCAGGTGACTCAACTTTATCTAGCTCAAGGAATCCAGACTCAAGCAAAGGTTCTCGTAAGACTGCAGCTGAAAAATTGGGCTTCTTAGCAGCTGCTGCATATGCATCAACTTGTGTTGGCTCTGATGTATTCGAACTTCGAACCGTTTCTGAATCGGATCCAACGTTTGATATTTCACCACTGAGAACCTGTTCGTCTTTATTATCCTTTCTATCGCTAGGATCAATAGTACTTGGATTGGTTGCATCATACTTGCCCGACTTTTTGCACAAGAAAATGTGGTAGATTTTGACGAAAAAATTCTTCAGTTTTGGAAACTTGACCAACACACAATAGAAGCACACAGCAACAATTTGCAGAAACCCTAATATGATAAATATCCTAATGACATGGGCACCAGTGTCGTTCCTATTAAGAAAAGTCTCTCTGTCCAAGTTTTCTTGACTAGGATCAATCTCTGCGTAAAAGAACACTGAAGTCGAAAGAATTACAATCGCATTAAGAAGAAAAATGCAGTCAATTCGGTTCCTCCATAAGCCATCGTAAGGTTGTAGGTAGGACTGAGCAACTAGCAAGAAGATTAGCAGCATTGTGGTGACATACAAGTTGATTGGTGCTCTGACTGCAAATGCAAGGACAAACGGCACCCAGCGAAATATCAAACGCATACCAAGCCAGAAACGATAGCGTGGTTTGAAAGGAACCCAAAAGGCATCATAGATTGGCTTATATTTGCTCAGGTTTTTCAGTCGGTAGACAAATGATGGAAATAGTAAGAAAATTGGAAGGGGCAGTATATAAACTATGAGTAGAACCATTGCAAGGAGTCCCAGAGGGGCATGAGGAAGGCCGAAATACTTGTAGGAAGGGGATATTAGCCAGAATATACCACTCTTACCGTCAATACTCTCAACCCTCACAGCTGTAACCAGTTCAATGGAAGCTTGGAGCACACTCACATAACATATGACAAGAAGAGTAGCAAGCATTTGAATTGTTGAGAGTCCAGACAAATTTTCTCTGAATTTACGAACTTTCATTCGAGCTAGTACGACAGTGCCACCCATTAAAACAAACAAGTAGAGTGGAAAGCTAAGTTGCCACCACACCCTTTGGAGAGAAGTCATACCATCATAGAAGCAAGTTTCGATTCCCAAATTGAGAGTTGGAAGTGATATCAGAAACAGAGATTTCAGTACAGTATGTGGAACCAAACTCTGTCCATAGAGGCTGACAATGTTTGAGTAGAAGAGTATACCATTTATGTAACCTCCAGTGATATTGAGATCTAGGAATCGGATAATGAAGATTATGAGAAACCCACCTAAAAGAAAGGGTACCAGTATCAGTAGCCAAATATTCGAACATTCCAAACACTTTCTACTGCCAAATATACTACTAAACCCTTCAATGCAATCACCACACAGAAATCCAGCTCTGTGCAATAGAAGCGAGCATTGTTCATCCAACAAACTAACTGCAGCTAAGTCGTCTGAAATCAATACAGTACGCTCTCCATTCCGACAGTACTCAAAGAGACAGGGACGTATAACAATCTCACTGATTTCACTATTGGGAAATGGTCCTACCCAAATATCGTCTGGAATGGTAAGGGAGTGGTTTTCGGTACTGCACATTACTCCAAGAGGATCCAGTTCATTATTGCAACCACAAATGCTTTGTGAACTATTGAAAACAAATCCAAATCCACATGAAACAACTTCTAGAGAAAATAAAGTCTGGGCCCTGCTGCCAACTTCTGTTGAAAATATGATCACTGTAACTGTCTGATTTTCAACTCCATTGAGTCTGAACGGTATCTCTGTGGGTTCATTGTTCCCCAAAAATCCAAAATTGTCGTCACTCACTTTTGTTACTGCAGTTTTTGTCGAATTAAGCACAAATGATGATACAACAGTGGACACAATTTGGTCAAAGTCGTCTTGGGCAGACAAACTGAGAGTGATCACTTCACCAGGTGAAATCTTGATAGTAAAGTTGTTGTATTCTAACTCAGAATTGTTGATCGTAAAGTTTTGGTATTTTAGCTGAAGGCTTGTGGGTACTGATCGAAATATGTGTGGACCCTTAGTATGGTTTACATCGAAACTAAAGACATTAGGAAAGTGATCGTTTAGAATTTGAAATATTGATGATTCATTTTCATTTTCAAACTGATCAAGAAGTTCTAAAGCCCATGGACAAGAAAGCAGAGCAGAGCCATACACATTGCTACCAGAAGGTGCACGGTTGTTACTGAACTGTATATAGACTCCAGTTGTATCTAGATCTGAACAGTTTGAGCACACTATGAAATCATCATAACTGAAATGGAGAAAGCAATCCTCGTACAAGCCTCCCCCAGACACAAAAGAATTCAATCCAATTTCGTTTACATAAAACGCTCCACCAGCAAGATAGGCAACATTATAAAGCAGATAGAGGCTTGAATTTGGAGCCATTACTAAGTATGTGTGACTCAGTAGATAAAAAGCACCGCCATTTATTCCAGTGTTTCCTTGAAAGGTTGCATTTCCAGCAATTCCAATCAGAGTTTCTTCAGCTCTGATGGCTGTTCCAGTATTGTTGAAAAATTGACAGTTGCCAAGAAAAGTGATGTTAATACTCCTTAAATCTATAATACCGAAGTTTTGACTGACAGATATTAGTAACTTATCAAACACAGCAGTTTCTATTCTATTGTCAACAAAGCTTGTGTCTTTGATGTGTATCTGAATCCCTACTGCCCTGCCAGAGAATTTGAATTCGTACACAGACATTGCTGGTCCTATGAAAGCTTGATTTTGTTCGATATTACATTTTTCAATCAAAAATTTTACAACATCAGTTGTGATGTCATTGATAGGTGATTGATAAGCGGAATAGATGTACATTGCACCACCATATTGGGCTCTGTTTCCAATAAAATCTGAATTGAGCACTTTGACAGTGACATTTTGGTTATTAAGGATACGAGAGACATACTGCTGCCTTGAGGCTGGCCGACCAATGTCACTAAAAAATGCTATCCCAGCTGCTCCAAAAGCTGCTGAATCGCCAACACTTACATTGTGAGGTGCACCATTTCCTAGAAAGGAACAGTTGTCAATAGTTAGGTGGGTGTCCTGTAAGCCTTGATACAACACTGCGTGTATAGAGGAGCCAAGAAGGGCTGAGTTGCTTTGAAAGTCAGTTGATTTAACAGTAACATCAATGCTATATCTCAACTGGACAAGTATAATTGTCATTGCACCACCTCCACCGATTCGGTAACCAAGTTCGTCCAAATATCTCGACATTCCAACTTCAACATAGGTCCTATAGACAAAGCTACACTCAACGTTATTGTAAAAAGTGGAGGAGTTGACCTCTAGTGAGTATCTTTGGTCATCGTAAGACTCTTGATCATCACCCATGAAATCTTGATAAAGAAACACTGCTCCACCTCCAAACTTTTCAGACTTACTCTGTAGTGTTCTGCGCAGGTTGGTAATGCTAGTGGCTGACTCTGAAAATTTGCAGTTCTCTCTGTTGACACCATTTGATGAAAATGTCACATTGTTTAGTTGTGAATTGCCAATGATGTTTATCCCAAGGAGACCAAAACCATCAACATTCACAATCTGTACACTTTCAATGTTTACACTGGAACAAAGTCCAAACATTAGGCCCACACCTGAACTGTTTACTGTGGGAAAGTTATAGAAAGACTGTGTGGATGATTCAATCTTATCAAAAACACTTGTCAAATTCGTCCCATTTAGGCTGCACCCATCAATCTTGATATTTTCGATACACAAGTTTGATACATTATAAAATGCTAGTCCTATTGAAGGTGCACACGTAATGATTGTTGCTGTATTGCCAACGATTTGTAGATTGGTCAGATTCTGAATCAGGACAAACTCTTCTACGTAGTGGATACCAGGCTCAAGCATAAGAGTTAAGTTAGAGGAGAGGATTTGAAATGCATTGTCCAGCGTCATCAGTGAAGAACAGTCTGTACCACTGCACGCTTCTAGTGTGTTTTGTGTAGCTAAGGAACAAGATACAGCTTCAGGTGTGGTGGCTTGAAACATGAGCACTAGAAGTGACAAGAGTGGTGCTTTCATTGTGCCTGGCAGCCTATAATCCCTAGACCTATAAATCATGCAATGAGCAAAAACACCCATGATCAATCACTAGCTACAGGACATAAATTATTGCAATACATTTCCTTACCTTGCATGTAATAGCTATGAAGATTTTTCAATGTGTTCTTTTGTACTAGAATATCCAGAGACTGTTTGATTTGCAGGCCAATATAGTCTATAGTCTGTCCAGGTAGACAATTATAGTAAACTGACCTCATTCAGTATAAACCTCAATCACATGACATAGATAATAGCTATTTAGCTAAATAATAAAGAAAGAAGCTTGCTGTTTCCTGTATACTGCATGAATACGTGTTACCATAGTTCCAAGTTAAAGCCTCGTATCCGGGCTCCACCTTCCCACGACATAGCTCTAATATTATTCATAGTCTGCAATTTCATATTAGTAGTATTCATTTACATCTAGGATTCTAAGAATCATCTCTGAATATGACTAGAATTCTCGGATCATGTAGGATATCCGACTCCCTAGCCCTAGCCCTAGCCCTAGCCCTAGCCCTAGCACTAGCCCTAGCCCTAGCCTTAGCCCTAGAGTCGGATATCCTACATGACCCGCTGTATGCCCAAGCAATGGAGACAACTGTTCTGGTGTGGTTGACATCGACCAAGCCCTGGAGAGAGTCACTACAGACACTGTTCTACTTCTGGAGCCAGGAAGACACGTTGTTAGTACTTTTGTACTTCTACACAACTTGACAGGAGTAGCAATCACTGGTAAGCATCATGAACCCTCTGATGTGATTGTGCAATGCAATGATGATACTGGACTGGCTTTCTTTGGAGTGGAAAGTCTCTCACTTAGCAATTTTACATTGGATGGGTGTGGCATTAGTAATGAAAACTTGAACGAAGTAGTGAACTTTGTGTATGATTTTTTTGAAGAGGAGCTGTTCCAGTTTCCAAGTGGCTTAAATGTAGCTCTGTTTATCGGCAACAGTCAAGATGTTTCGATACGCAATCTACATATTCAAAACACAATTGGTATAGGATTGATGGCAATAAATATTGATGGAGAACTGGTGGACAATGTGTTTGAAGACAACCACTCAGAAAGCAAAGAGCCACCGTCAATTATTTTTGAACTCTTTAATAGAGATCACGTGGAATTTATCGGTGGTGCTGCATACGTATTGTATCTGGATCACAATAGAAGTAGTGACTTTAACAATTCATTTCCCAGTCATTGTTCTCTATTAGTATCAAACTGCTTGTTCGTAAACAATTTTGATCTGAGCTCAATAGGTTCGGTGGAGCTGTTTTACCTCTATTCTAGAGTTGCTCGTCTCCGTGGTTACCCTCTTGGTGGGAGCGGTGGACTGACAGTCATGCTAACACAGCTTCACTTTAGCGTCAATGTTGAAGTTGTCTCTTCGCAGTTTGAGAGGAATGTTGCTAGGTTTGGTGGTGGGGCTCACGTAAGTCTTTTCAGCGGAGTTACAGACAGTTCTGTTGTGTTTAGTGACTGTCAGTTTGTACAAAATGGACTACATGAGAATACATTCATTGTTGGCGGATTGAGTATATTTCTGGAAGTTTCTCGTCCGCAACAGATTGAAAATGAGTTTGTTTTCCCACCATTCGATACGAGAAACATCTCAATTTTAATAACCAATACGAAGTTTATTGGCAATACTGCATTTACAACTGGAGCAGTATCAGTTATCTCTCTTTATGTGCCCGAAATAGCAGACAGCACTCTATCTGTAAAATTTCAACGTTGCGTCTTTGAGCAAAATGTTGCAACAAGAGCTTCTGCATTAAGTATTATCGAACAAAAATACATTGGCTTAAATGAAGGTGTACAGGTCACACTTGAAGATTGTACCTTTGTGAACAACTCAATCAGTACTTCAGGCACTTCCTCCGAAGGTGGTGATTATGGTTCAGTTGTTAGTGCACAGAGTGTAAACTTTACATTTTTGGGCCATAATGAATTCCTAGGCAACCTTGGAACTGCTCTAGCAGGTGTTAGAAGCCTTTTCTACATATTTGGAGGTGTAGTATTTAGGAGCAATATTGGTATCAATGGGGGAGCACTTCGACTCAATTCGCTCAGCTTTTTAGTACTGCAACCGAATTCCACAGTATCTTTCGTGAAAAATTCGGCAGTTGACAAGGGTGGTGCTATATCTGCGAGTATTATTGGGGATGAGTACTATGTTCTTGATGATGAATGCTTTCTTCATTTAGGGAATGTAGAATACAATTCACAAAGCGAGACTGGTTTGCTTGACAACTTAAATATTACTGTTACATTCCAAGGTAACAGGGCTCTTACTGGCAGCGTGATATTTGGTGCAACTTTGGAAAGCTGTCCCTGGACTGCAAGCATTCCAATTGTTAACACAAACTATACAGTTTTTCAGAACATGTATCACAACCCTGAAAATCGATTCTTCATCTTTGACGAAGAACCAGTGGGTATGGAACAAATAAGTGGATTCAGCGAAAGAATACAAGTGGACACAAGTATGTACAGACCAGTTATGCCGGGGGAACAGTTCAGAATTCCCATAGAAGCATTTGACAAATTTCAACAGCCGATTCCCGAAGGGATATCCATGGCAGTGCTTCTACCAGATCAAGCATTAGATGTATTAGGATCTCGGTTGGGTGAGAGTGGATTTTGGTTCCTTGATGGGACACCTACTGGCTCGAACACACCGATAACTTTATTGGGAATGGAGAACCAGACACTAAATGCTTTTATTTCATCCATTACTCAAGGATCCTCGGCTAACGTAAACGTTCTCTTTTCTCTAACACAATGTCTAGTCGGTTTCTTGTATAATAAAACAAGCAGAAGCTGTTATTGTGACCCTCGGTTGAATGAATTTGACATAGAATGTGACATTAGCACCCGATCACTTACTGTCCCCGATCGGGTATGGTTTGGACCTTTTGAAGCTGGAAATGACTCAATGGAGACTTTAGTCCTGGGTAGCTGTCCGATTAACTTTTGTAAGCTTGGACCAAAAGTGGTAAGAGATGATGACTTTGAATTTCAGTGTGCCGACAATTCTGGACGTACTGGTATCTTATGTGGTGGATGTAAGGAAGGTCTTAGCATCACATTAGGACGGAGTCAGTGTATCAAGTGTTCAAACTACAATCTTTTCTTCCTCATATTGTTGGCTTTTGTTGGTATACTAATAGTTGCATCATTAGCTACTCTACACATTTCTGTTGCTGAAGGCTACTTGAATAATGTATTGTTCTACAGTAATGTCTTATCATTCAATTCGTTTCTTTTACTGCCATTCGAACCAGTAAGAAACTACCTGTTCAGTATTGCTGGATCTCTCAGTTTAATTCTTAATATTGGTATTTGCTTGTTTGATGGGATGACTGCCTTTTGGCTTGTGCTCATAAATTATGGCTTTGTGGTGTATTTTCTACTACTTCTTGTGTTGGTCATTTTGATTGCAAAGTTTGTCTCTCTCCCTGGTCAAAGAAGCTACTCTCCTGTCAAAATCTTGGCAACTCTCTTGTTGCTAAGCTACGTAGCTCTCACTGAATTGAGTCTCCTTTCACTAAGCTTTGTAACAATACATTCACTGGATGATCAAACTTACGTGAGGTGGTTTCTTGACCCAACGGAGCCCTACTTCCAAGGTCGCCACATTGCTCTTGGCATCATTGCAATTGTAGTGCTTTTCGGCTACGTCATACCCCTTCCTCTCTTGGTGTTGTTTCCAAACTTTGTCTACAACAGCAAGTACCTCAATAGACTCAAACCTCTGTTAGATGCAATATGGGCTCCTTTCAAAACCAAACACAGATGGTGGCTTGGCTTTCGTCTCCTTGCAAGAATAGTCATCATCTTTATGTCTGCATATATCAGTGTTCCCCACAGTCTGTTCGCACTGGGCATATTTCTGACACTGATCCTTCTTCTCCAGCAGGCAGTCTCTCCGTTCCAAAAATATTGGTGCAATTTGCTTGATAGTTACTTTATGACAAATCTCATCCTCTTGGTCATTGGAGCACTCTACTTTCGCACCACAAGAGACGAACAAAGTCACATAATCTTCACTAGTATCATCGTTTCTCTTGCCTACCTGGTCTTCTTGGTGGTTCTCGTAGTACATATATACATTCGATTTCCAGATAAGTTTGATCGTGCAAAGAACTGGTTTCAATTAAAGCTACTGAGTTGTATTAACTCAAAGAAGACCGAACAAAACACGGACCAAAATCCAAGTGATGAAAAAGAACAAAGTCTGTACGATAGCGCTGCCCCGCATCCAAAGAATCAATGGCAACAGGACAAAACTCTGCCCGGGTACACTTCACCAAAGAGTCCTCACATTGTCTCCTTCACTGAGTTTCGTGAGCCGTTGCTAGATGACTCGGGTGAGGTTGAAGTTAATACGACTGTTTTGGCAAGCCGTGTGTTGTCAGCATCAATGGAAATGCTGAACATACCCAACAAAAAAGATAGGGTGACAAAGGAGCGACGCAATGATGTAGCAAGTCTTGAAACAACAGTCTGAGTTTGTCTATAATTATTATGCATCGCTTGTTTATCATTTTAATATTCAAAATCTTATAACAATTGTTTGTTTTGTTATTGTGTTGCATGGTGCATAGTGATAATTGTGCAACTACAATTGCTTAATTTTATTCATTAATTATTATAGTAGGAGAATTATTCTAATTAAACGAAATACAACTAAAATCATTGGCCAAATTAAGCAATCATTATGGAACATGCAGACAGCATGTGTGGAATTCGTGTAGTAAAATAAACAAACATGTACCCTTAATTGGCCTCATAAATATAATGTAATTTGGAATCTTATATGCCATAATGTATGGTGCAAAGTGCATTGTGAACATGAAGAACAGTAATACCACTTTGTCAAAAGGCCGAACTGGTGGTTCTAGCTGTACCATCTTGTTTGTGAGTCTGCTGTTTCTACTCTGTTCACTTAGAAGTGTATTTGGAGATGAAATTGTTGTTTGTCCCAAGCCAGAAGATGCTCAAACACCAACAGCTGTCTTACCAGGACCCTGCAATAATGCCAGCTTGGACATCAATCAAGCATTGCAAGTTCTGACTAACAGTACAACTCTGAAACTACAAGAAGGAGTCCACAATCTCAAAAATCACTGTTTGATTCAAAACGTCGAAGAGCTGAGAATCATTGGTGAGCTCCAAAATGACTCTGAAAATACTGTTGTTATAAAATGTGATAGACATTCATTGGCTAGTCTTGCATTTTATGGGGTCCACAATCTGATCATTAAGAATGTGATTGTGGAAGAGTGTAGTGGAGGTGGGCAAAACTTTGGCCCGATTGTTCAGTTACTTAAGAGCAACTTCAGGAGTGACATATTTGATATTTCTGTCACAATTTTTCAAACCAGAGTTGCTTTGTTTCTCATAAACTGCCAGAATGTCTCAATATTGTCAGTCTCAGTACAGAATACCACTGGAATTGGACTGTTTGGAATCAATGTCTTTGGATTGGAACTAGAAAACTCTATCTTTGAAAGCAACAAATGTGATGGTAGCTCAACACATGCATGTGGTGGGACCAGCCTCCTCTACCTAGACTATTACAATCAGAGTACCCCATATTTGGTTCCACAAATCACATCAGCCGCAATCTCAAACTGTACTTTTGTGGACAATGCTGATAACAGTGACGAATGTGTAAGAGATTCCCTGAGTAGCGACTGTGATAATCTCTACAGGGTGGGTGGTAGAGGTGGATTGACAGTTACACTATCGCAACTCCATTTTGATGTTGATGTTGAGATTCTCTCTACCCGATTTGCAAGGAACTATGCTCTGATCAGTTGTGGAGTTTATCTGAGCACTTTTAGAGGAGTTAGTGACAGTTCAATCACTGTTAGGGACTGTCAATTTGATGAGAATGTCGGAAAGATTGGAACTGTAACTGGTGGAATAATGGTCTCTACCCATCTCCCCTATCCAGTTGGCCTTCAAGAACAAACCATGTTGTACGAACAAAAGAACACCAGTATCTATGTTACCATAAAAGGTACAAATTTCACAAACAACGCTGCATTGTTAGTTGGGGGTGTTTATGTAAGCTCGCTGTACACTGTGGAACCAGCTGTTGAAGGAGTCCATATTCTGCATGTAGTTGTAGATGAGTGCCACTTTGAAGGAAACAGTGGAACGATATCTGCACTAGCCATTAGTCAAGAGAGCTTGGGCAAATCAATGCAAAGTAGTCTGCAAGTTATTCTGAAAGACTCAACCTTTATTGGGAATTACCTGACTGATGATGTAACTGGTGAACAGTATTCTACAGTTGGTGTATGGACAGCAAATGTTACTCTAAACAGAATGAACTTTTCAAACAACCTCGGTATGGCTGTTAATGCTCTCCGGTCTACTCTTTATGTTGAAGACAGAGTTGAATTTAGCCACAACTTTCACTTCATTGGGTGTGGAGGTGGCTTAAAACTCACCGATAGTATTCTTGTGTTGAGTAACAACTCAGTAATGTCATTTGAAAACAACATAGCTAGAATGGGAGGTGCAATATGTGTTGATGATGCCTTACGTAACTTAAAACTGGAACCTAATGATGGCTGCTTTTTCAACTGCACAAGTATAGAGAGTTCAAATTGTGGAGATTCAAATTTCAACACAAGCATTATATTTGAAAAGAATTATGCTATTTCTCAGAGTGGCCATTCAATATTTGGAATTGATATAACTGAAGAATGTCCAGAATTAGAAAAATCCAGGATATTGCTTTTAAATAACGAAACAATAAACACACCTGTTAGCCAGATTGAAGTCCTTTTTCATCCTCAAGAATCAGTACCAGGACATACCTTTGATATCTTTGTAGTTGCACGTGATTCTTCGAATAATTATGTTCAAGATGTTGTTTTTTACAGCTATCTTACAATCGAATCTGACACTGAAAATTGCAAACCAGCTACAGAGAACACTATGAATATTGGACTAAACAATATGACTTTCAGTGATACCCGATTCTCACTACCAAACCATGAGTCTCGTATACCTATGAAATTAAATGGTCATGAAAATTCATGCAATGTGGTGTGTATTTGGTCACAGTCTTCAAAACACTTTTCTTGCTTCCAAGTTTATCTCTCAAAATGTAAGCTTGGATTCGCATACAACGAAGCAAATGGTATTTGTGATTGTGATGAAAGACTTGCACAAAATGGAGTACACTGTGACAGAGATGAAAAATCATTTGAGATACCATCTACAAAGTGGTTTGGACCATTGCAACTGGACAATGATAATGAAACAACCAGTGAATTTAATGATATCTTGGTAGTTCAACACTGCATTGTAAATTATTGCAGAAACACTGGCATTCCAGCTTCGAAATTCACTGATAGTCAATGCAATGAAGATTTCAAACGGCGTGGACTATTGTGTGGAGTTTGTCAACAGAACTATAGTGTCACCTTGGGAAGCAGCCAGTGCAAAGAGTGCTCAAACTACTACCTTCTTCTTCTTGTACCATTTACCTTGTTTGGTGTAGTTCTGATCATCACCATGGCAAAGCTCCACATTACAATCTCAGAAGGATTTCTCAACCCTATACTGTTTTATTGCAACATTGCCAACTCTCTATCTGATTACCTATTCCCCAATAGATACTATAATTTGATTCTCATCTTAGCAGGAATCCTCAGCTTAAAACCTAAACTGGGATTGTGTTTGTTTGATGGAATGAATACCCTTCAATACTTCCTCTTCCAGTACGCTTACATCCTCTATCTTTATGCATTACTGGGAACCTTTCTTCTACTCATTCGCTTGAAGATCATCACAAGATTTGCTTCCGTAAAACTCCTTGCTACTCTACTTCTTCTCAGCTATGGCTCTGTTACAGAACTCTGCATCACAACACTTGCTGTGCTGAGAATCGAAACTTTAAACGGATCAGTCTATTGGAGGTGGTACATTGATCCAACAGTACCCTATGGACAAGGCCTACACCTGTTCCTTTGTATTGTGGCCTCAATTTTGGTGATCATTTACATCTTCCCTACCACATTTCTTACCCTTGCACCACAGCATTTGTACACCATAAGGTATGTGTGTCGCCTAAAACCACTATATGATGCTATGTGGGCTCCATTCAAACCCAAGTATCGTTGGTGGTTTGGATTTCGCTTGTTTCTCAGGTGGATCATCATAGTCATTTCGACCTTTCTACAAGTTACCATTCCTTCCTCCACATTTGCCTTGGTGATCTTACTGACTGTACTGCTGTACCTACACGCAACACTCTCCCCTTTTCAAGGTACTTGGCAAAATCGTGTTGACACTTTCCTCCTAGCAAATCTCATCCTTCTTGGTATCGGAGCACTTTACTTTCAGAACGAAAGCATCTCACAATCGCCCGGACAGACAATCTACTCTGGACTTCTTGTCATGAGTGCCTACATCCTACTGATTTCACTCCTACTGGGACATCTCTACTCTCGTTTTGGAGCTCGTACCAAAGAGGCATTTGCCAGATTTCAGCTTAGGCTTAGTAGGGGAACAAAGGGTTACATGTTGCAGTCTTCAGAGGAGGAGAGTGAGACATCAAGCGATCACGATCACAAAGATGTAGAAGCTCTGATTCTGAGTCAGTCTGATGCTTTCGTTCAAGTTGGAGGAGAAGGTGACCAACCTGGCCAACTCAACTTGTGGCAACAAGAGAATATGGACCCTGAAAGTGAGGAACTTGAACTGCGTTCGAAGGTTATAACGTTTAGTGAGTTTCGTGAACCCCTTTTGGACGAAGGAGAAGCAGAGATGAAAACTTTCGCTACTTTGAAAAGAAAAGTTAAACCTTCTGTGAAAAATGGTAACCATTAAAGATGCAGGTATATATATGCATGCATGCACATAACATTTTGTTGTTACTTCATGAAATCTAAACTAGATCGACCTTGCAAACAAATGTAGCCTAAACTCTTCATTGTTTTAGTGTATTGTTTTGTATCAAATTATGTTCAAAAAATTAATTGTTCTTATTATAGTTATGTATTTTCTATGTTGGAGATAAAATAACACACTTATGTATTTTCTATGTTGGAGATAAAATAACACACTTGTTAGAGTTTTATTGTATTTTCAACTAAAATAACACACTGATTAAATTCAACTTCACACAAAGTAATTCACAATGCCACAAGAACGTGTAAGGCCTCATGAATACACAATCAAAGAATGACATTGCATGTGACCTCGTGAATACAATCAAAGGAGCTACAGAAAGGTGTATAGTGTGTATTGCATGTGACCAAATAAGTTACAAAGTTTGGTGTGCAGGGGTCAGTTCCAAAGAGCCTGATTCAAGAAGAGGCTCCCTTAGTTCAGAGTAGGTTGCTCTTTGTTTACTTTCTCCATCTTCAGTGGTGTCATTTTCTGTGTCAAAAACAAGGTCACTTTCAGTTGCACCATAAGTCTTAGTATCTGCATCTGAGTTTATGGAAAAGGTTTTCTTGTCTTTGGAGTGCGCACCCTTCTTCATCTTGGATCGAAGTCGTTTGAATAGCACTAAAGGAAGCTTCTTTAGCTTGGGAAAACGTAGCATTAGATGCCAAATGACAATCAGCACAAATGCAATATAGGCTGTCATGACAACAGAATAAAAGTATCCTTCAGTGTAAGCATTCAAATGAACAGCATTTCGTTTGACGTCCAAGTCAAAATTGTATACGTAGATATAAAAATAGATGTAGCCAATGGCCAAAACAAGAATGTTGGCTAAAAAGAAGTTATCAAAAGCATTTCTCCCTATCCCTCTGAAAGGTTGGATTATACTTTGCACCCAGTATAAAGTGAGTATAAATAGTGCTAGCATCAGCACACTCAAAACATTGGTAAGAAACGATAAGAACATGATGGGAAACGCTCGTAACAAAAGTCTTAGGCCGACCCAGAAACGGAAAGCTGGTTTAAAAGGGGCCCAGAGGGCATCGTAAATTGGTTTGAAGCGTCTCAGGTACTTCACTTTGAAGATAATAACTGGAAAGATGAGCAAGAATGGAAGAGGGATCAGGAAGAATATTAGCAACAATATCGCCAGTAAACCAAGAGGGATGTGCTTGCCACTAAAGTACCCTTGGTTCGGATCTCGCGTCCACTGAAAGTGTAACTTTCCATCAAATGTTCTAACATGAGTTGCACCAAGGATCTCCACACAAGTTTGAAGTAAGCTCGTATACGTCATTACAACAAGAGTGGCAAACAGTTTCACAGCCGAGAATCCGTGTCGAGCAAACCAGTTTGTGAATCGCTTTGAGTGTCTTGAAATGAGAACGATACACACCATGAGGAAGTACAAGTAGAGAGGAAAGAAAAACTCCAAAGCTGTGCTCTCCAAAGCAGTCATTCCATCATAGAAGCACGCCGGAATACCCCAATCTAGATTTAGCCATGAAACTATCACAAACACAGTAGATAAATTCGTACTGTACGAAAACACTGGGAGATATATGCTCACGACATTGGCATAGAAGAGCACACCATTGAGGTAGCCTTCAGATATGTTCATTCGCAGGAAACAGATGGAAATAATAACAGAGATTCCTTGAAGTAAGAATATGAGTGAATAAAACACCCAAAAGCTGGTACACTTTCGGCACTGGTTAGAACCAAAGATGACACTGTAGTTTTCAGCACACTGGCCACATGCAATTCCACTTCTGTGATAACCATCACGACACAGAGCATCAAAATTTGGAGGTCTAATCTTCTTCTTACCAGACTGACAGTAGTCGTACTGACATCCCACTATTGCCAGCTGCTCAGAGTCATCTGGTCCATAGCCTATCCAAATTTCACTCGAAACCGATAGTTCACCGTTTGACTCACAAGTTATAGCGCCCCGAGACTTATTGATATTCTCGTCACAGACGCAGGCAGAAGAGTTAGCGTATGTAAAGCCAGGTGGACAGTCGGTAAGGTTGACCGCAAATTCAGTCTGTGTGAGGGAATCTATAGCGTACAAAGTGAGATTGAATTCGCTGTTTTGTGTTGAATTCCCCGTGACAGTCAATGGAGTCCTGAGTGAGCTCCATGTGCCATTCTCCTTGGGTTTTTCAAGAAACCAGTAATTCGAATCACCAAGTCTTGATTCCACTCCTTTTAGATCATCGTCAGCTAGCTTGGAAACTCTGGATGTGATAATACCTGGTATAAGCTGGTTGAAACGGTCAAGAAGCTTCACGTAGATTTCCAACTTTTGACCAGGCACAACGGGCAAACTACTTATAGGAAGGCCATGTTTAGTTTCAATTTCAATCCTATTTGTTGGGGTTGAGACCGTTGATATGGTGTTCGGTATTTGGTCTTCACCAAACTGAAACAGAGTATAGTCGTGTCCGTATAGTTCAGGTTGGGCTAGATACTCCAATATGTGCACACTCTCGTTGAGATGGTTGTCCATTCTTATCTTACCAGCCCATGGGCAAGTTTCCAGAGTTGAGCCATACATGACCCCACCTAGAGGGGCAGTGTTCCCTTTGAATATAACACTAATGTTCAGATCAGTTACATTGGAGCAGTTGAGCGTTATGTCGGCAAAACAGAAAATGTCAATGACACCAAAATACAAGAAGCAGTCGTTGTGGACGTACGCAGGAAGAGTGGCCAAGAAATTTGCGACAATCGCACCACCGTAAACTGCACCAGTGTTGTTCTCGAATATCAACTTTGTATTGTTGTTGACAATAATGATTCCAGTATTATCCACACGAAGAGCACCGGCATACGAGGCACTGTTGTTCAAAAACGTCACATGGTCCTTAAAGTGTATTATTCCACTTACAGTGCGAACGCCTGTGCCACGGTTGTGCTGAAATACGGATGTACCACTTATGGTAAGATTCACTGACAGAATTTCGATCACTGCTGAGTTTTGAACGGCAGAGGTAATGGAAGACAGGGCCAAGACAGTGTTGTCTTGAATCGTAACATCATTTAGATCAACATTTAATCCACGTTGAGTAGCACTTTGCTTCCATTCTTGTATATAGAGAGCACTGCCAATAATTGCAATGTTGTTTTCAAAGAGACATTTGTCGAATAAGATGTTGTCCTGGATAATTCCTCCAAAGAGTGAAGAAAAGAGAGAAAGAATAGTAACAGCACCACCAGAAAAGGCGAGATTTTCAGTGAAATTCGAACGAATAACATTCACGGTAGATTCACTTGTAAGGGATGGTTTGAGTTTCACATTTGTGCTAAAGTTGGGCTGAAGGAAATCGAGAAAGATGCTAAGTGCTGCACCTGAGGATGTATAGTTGATATTAGAATAGAGGTCATCTCCAAGTCCATTTTTCGTGAAAAGACAATCTTCGAAAACAACGTGCGAGTCGTACACACCACTAAAGAGCTGAATTTGAGCGCCCCCACCATACTTAGCCGTGTTGTTTTGAAAGTAAGAATTTTGGATTGTGGTATTCACTTTGTACGTAAACTGAGCATACACCACAGATAGTCCTCCACCAGCTCCTAGCAAGAACTTTAACTCTTCCGTTGCTTCCGAGTAACGATAGTAGCTTTCAAAAAGAGTTTGGACACCGCAGTACGAGTTGTAGCTAAAGGTTGAGTTAGCTACAGATAGCATTGTTCTTTTGTCACAACTTGGACAGTCTACTTCTTCGTAATCGTGGTACGTGAAAATAGCACCACCACCGATTTGTTCATCTTGAACGATGCCAACTTGTTCATGAAAACAAACTGAGGGGAAATTTCGCAGAAAATGTACGTTATCTATTTTTGAATTTCCCCGAACATTGATCCCCAGGAACCCAAGTCCATCGGTATCAGTCACCATCGAATTTCTCATGGCAAAGTCACTGCATTCGGCACACAATATGGCAATGGAATCATCAGAGGCATCTCCAGTGAAGAAGAAATCGATTCCGAAAGCGGTGACATTTTGTTTGAATTCGTAAATTAGTTCCTTTCCAAGTCCGCATCCCTGTATAGTCACTCCATCAATAGTAAGGTTACTGACGTTCAGAAAAGCCAATCCATTGTCTGGTGCACATGTAATGCTTGCCTTTTCACCTCCCTGTATCTCAATCAAGTTTAGATTGGTGACAAGAGTGTACGAAGTGATGCAGTGGACACCTGGAAGGAGGTTAAGGAGTGTGCTCGAGTTGAGCGACTTTAAAACTCTCTCCAATGTATCACCGGTGTGTACACCACTACAGTTGCCGGTTGGAGACACATTTATAGGTTTGAGTGCACTAGACCTACTGGAGCAAGCCAGAAACAGCACTGCAACAGACATAAACCCACAAATGTGGATTTCTTTGTGTTTCATTCTCTTGAAATGCCTGAAATGTAGAACACACTAAGTATGAGAGAACTGCAAATAGAGTAGACTTTACTAAGAATCACAACTGTCACACAATAAGCCTGCCACACCTTCTCACAAAAATTTAAACCAACACTTTACTGCTTACATAGAATCTAGCTCACCTTTGGTGTATGATATTGACCTGAACTGGATGGGAATACAGTTACTGCGACTTGAGATATACTTGTTCAGCTTTTATATTAATAGTGATGCAACGAATATACCTGACTCATATGACTTCTCAAATATGGTAGTCAAAGTAGATGAATATTATTATTTTGCGCTAGTGGTGGGGTGGGGCTCACTCGCACTTCGACGAGATTACCACTATGATGTGCACTATTTAGAGTATCAACAATGTTGCTGGATCTGCCTTGGGAGACTTTGGAGAATATTCTCATTTTCTTGGATGCCGATGACCTTGGAAGGTATGGCAACGTGAACATGAGCTGAATTGAATGTAACATGAGTCTTGAACAAGTTGTGATTGTCTCAGACATGCTGAAATGTATGGACTCGAGATTGGATTGCTTTTGACCTCAGTGATTTTCACTCTCAGATTGACTCGTGTTTGCAAGCACTTGCATGCAAGGATAAGGTGTGGAACTTGCAATAAGCTGTGGAAAGCACACTGCAAGCAAGTATGGTTGTTGAACAGGTCAGTATATCATAATGGCAGCTAGGTACAATTGCTACCCACACCAGATGATTATATCTCCGGGCATTAAATACATGGTTTCACTTTCAAAGACTAGCTCATGCACAGTATCATGCGTTGTGTTCACATAAACTATAAGAAAACACAGTCTCTGATCGCTCTCCAATCTGGTGCAGGTTGGATGCTGACTGCCCAGACTGGTTTGACCAGTGGATGAAGATGGTAATGAACTATGGTCGATACAGGGAGTGTTATGCGGAGGTGAAGCTGGCGTGGAACATGATTGAAGAGTTTCTCATCCTACACAGCCCTTCAACTGATACAGGTCAGATTTCCATGCCAGTACCCATTAACAAGAATCAAACTAATCCCTAAAGTGGTACAATTCCGATCTTTTTTTTTTTTTAGATGATGTATCAAAGAATCTAGTAAAAGCACTCAGAGGTATGCTATATTCCAACACATAATATTTACAAGTGTTCCTTGCTTAGTCTTAGCATAAACCAGTCCTTCCCCTGTTTCCAGACAATACACAATGACAGAAGTGGGAAATACAGCCTCACTCCCAGGTTCCTTCTTCATTATTATACCAGAAACCTAATGACATATGTAGTGTACGTGAAGAATGGGAATGAGGCAAAGTGGGGCAGGCCTGGTTTGCTTCCTTGCTATAGCAATACAGTTGCTGACATTATACATGATTCATGAGCAATATATGCACTTATACATTATTCGTCTTTGAATGAACAGATGGAAACAGCGAGGAGGATATTACAGCTGCTGAGTCAGAACTAGGGTATGTGAGACGAATATGATCAAAAAGCTGTACCCCCCTCCCCTCCCAATGTGTATTAGCCTTGTATCTATAGGTCCAAGAAAAGAAGAGGTAAATTTATTCCATGATCAACAATTATCTCCTGTCTTTCAGATTCACATTTCCTAACGATTATCGGTGCTCACTTCGACTTCATGATGGACAGAATCTCCAACAGACCAGCTTCCTGGGCACCATTCAGTTCTACTCTTACATGTCCACTTGCTATCTGTTCCCACTGAAACTGGTAAGTCACCAAAACAAACGAGGAGAAATGGATCATTTTGGATAAAATGATCTCATGTGATACCAAACTCACTTCATTCTGGTTATGGCGTAGCTTGTATATACCTTCTTCTAGTCTCTTCATTGTTGAATTGGTTTAATCTTCATCACTATTGTTATGGAAACTGCAGCCAATATTGTATCTGTGGTTACCAAAATTTTTCCAGCATTAATTTTTTGAGCTTTAAGTATAAAGCTGTATGCTAGCTAAACTAGTTCCTTGCCTGTTTGAGACTATTTCACACACATGATTGTTGGCATTCTTGTCATTGAGGCTCTCTCACTTGCAAAAGTGTTTGTGTGTGTGAGAGAGAGACAGTAAACAAGGCTAAACATGTTTTAATTCTTTTAACCGTTCACAGATCAAGAGTGGCAGCTTCTTTCAGGAATTTCATGAGAGTACGTGCAGCCCCCATTTTGTGGCAATTGGAGGAAACAAGCCGTTTCTCTTACTTGCCAAGGATACATGTACATTTACACCCCCAGGCCATGTTATACAGGCAACAAAATTGGTAGGCATTACTAAATGCTGACCCTATACAAAATGATGTCATAATGATGTCGTATGAAATCTTTTACTTGCATATAGGACTGGAACAACTATGGAATACCAATCAGTATGCTGGATGAATTTCCAAACAGTCGTCTGATTTCAAACACTTCACTTGGCTTAATTGGAGAATGTTCGTACCCATACAAGTATTATAGCTCTATAAATGAACAAAAATCTAATGTTTTTTTACAGCTAAGTGTTTTAAAGATTGGCTAATGGATTGTGCTAAAGCCCTTCCCTACTATCCTGTGGTCAACAAACTTTCTCCTGTTATACTCAGGTATACTAACAGTCACATGATGTCATGTGACCACCATGTGACCATATGTTGGTATTCAGCATTGTGACATATCATGTGAGAGTCATGTGGCTGTGGTCACAACATACACATGTGACTCTGAGTCATGCATGTGTAGTGTGACCTACCATTGTTACTCTAGCTACTAAACCAGGTCCACCCCACTTTGCTTGTTGCTGCAGCTATGCGAGTAATAAGCAAAACCAGTTAATAACATACCATCTTGTATTTTTGTACTGTAGATTCTATCAGCATCCCAGTTGCATAGCAACAACTGGCCATTTTTCAGTTCGTGTGGGAACAGCATTGGATCCAACCCATGGATTCAGTACTGGCTTCAATCCCTTGTATTTCACATACGTTCTCCAGGCCCTCCTAAAAGGGGGAGCGTACGCATACTGGATCACGTGAGTTACGATGATCAAGCATAAACTTTAACATCACAGCATGCAAGTTTTTTTGTTTGTTTTTTTGTAGTCACATGTACTAGTGTTACATGTACTAGTGCTTTGTATCTTTTTTACAGCATAAAGATGCATGAAGATGCCCCCAAGGCAGGTGTGTTGTTTGTGCTACCATGGTGATTACACGTTATATGATAATATCATTTGCTAAGAGCATGGAACAACCCTTTGCTTAATTGCCTGGCGCTCAGAGGCATTCCTTATCCTTGTTTCCATGCCTTCCCTTCTTCACAAAGAAAATATTTGTGAGAGAGGAGCCTGGGAACGAGGCTAGTAGAAGCTACACGTATCTGTAGTGGTAGCAGTGTGTATGTACTGGTGAACCACTCCCTTGACTTCATTCTTCAGTTAAGGGAGGGATCAGAAACAATATACACACAATTGAGTCTTCTATGGGTGCAATCATAAATAGCCTACATGTTTATAGTGCAACATAGAAGTACTTAAGTATGTCTGAAAGTGTGCTCATCAGCAACACGTAATCATCCTTAGTTTGAAAGATTATGTCATGAACGTGAATCACACAGTTACTGTTCACACAAGCATCAACCAGACCTGTTTCTGCTCTATATATGCATCTTTCAAACTAGCAGATCTTGGTCTATTTACATTAGCTACATACTGTAATACTTAGGTCTCAACCAACTTTTTGAAACAAAAAGCAGTGAATCGTCTTTTAAGTGCTACAATACCACCCTGTCTCATTATTGCTATAGAAACATCAATTAACTCATTCATATGTACACATACCCTTTTCTTGTGTTGTATATTGCATGATGTACATGCACAGACACTTGCATGCTGGAGTCTCGTCATTGGGTGATTCGTTACGCCAGTGGGAAGGAGGAGGTGGTGAATGGCGAGGGGGTCATTGGAGAGACCCCTGTCTTCTCTCCCGGCCATGTGCACCAATATGCCAGCTGCACCAGGTTCATTGGGGAGGAGTGGTGCACTATGGAGGGACATTACAACATGAGATATCTCAGCAGTAGCAGAAGAGGAGGTGGGTTCAGTTGAGTATGTCAGTTTTGTTTCTTTCTTGTTAGTTTGCCCTACATGAACTATTTCATACTTTGTTATCATGACAGTACTTTGCTGTTAGCTAGCTAGCATGATTTTATAGAGGCTACATGCATGTATGGTCAAGGCTATTTTTGTACCTTTTTCTTGCTCTGAGAATGGTCTCTGGAGTCTGTTCAGCTTTTAGCAGCTCATTGCTACATGTTTCATTTTGCCAGGCTCTGAGTGACTAGTTCTATTCAAAATTTCCCGCCGTTTTACTCTCTATTTAGTCCCCATCATTGATGCATCGCATGCACGTGAACTTATGCATGCACGGTACAATTTTTGCAGGTGAATCATTCAGAATTCAAATCCCAAAGTTTCACATGCCTCTTCCAAAAGTTGTTTGGTTGTGATAGAGAGCACCAATACATCAATATCATTGACAATCTTTTGGCGGATCATGAACTTTCAAGCCGGTATATAACTTCAGTGACTTATAATGAATCAATCAGTTTTATATTGTGCTGATCGGAGCAAACTTGACCACAAACGGTTATCAAATGATCTCAAATCACAAATCAACTATATATATATAGAACATATCTACATATTTTATTGTATCTTTGGAGATCACTCATATATTTGACTCACAAAATTCAAAATAAGACTTTATTGGTGGAATGGATTGTGCATGTTGGGAAAGGGTGAGGGTAAAACATGAACATAGCTTCTACGACGTCTTCCAACTCTCGAAACAATGCTAAAGCAACACTGATGCGATAGGTGAAGTCGAATTGCCAGACAAATTTGTAGCCTCGTCACGTACCTGGGGACGAGTCTGTTCTGAGACTGATGTGCGTGTAATGCCCACTGAATCATAATATCTGAGTTAGTGACTCACATAAAATATTTATTTATTTATTTATTTATTTTTTTTTTTTAACCTAGCTAGGTACATTATTTCTTTTATGTCTCATAAGCTCACATGGGCTGGCTGCCTAGTTACTTGGCAGGTGACAATAAAAAGTGATTGATTGATTGATTGATTATAAATTATATCTACACAGACTACTGAAGTCAGTAAACAGGCTTTACTAGTCTACATGTATTAGAAGTGGAATGGATTGTGCATGCATGTTGGGAAAGGATGAATTTCCAAGGATAAAGTGAAACACAGATTCCACGACGTCTTCCAACTCCCGAAACAATGCTTTAAAGCAACTGAAGCGATAGGTAAAGTCAAATTTGGTATATAAACGCGTGAATTTGATGTGCACAATGCCCACTGCGCATGCGTAAAAATAAAACCGCTGAAACGCATAGCGGTAAGCTAATTTTTATCAGACGCACTATTGGACTTGCGGAATCCCAGCAGCACCACCAGTGTTTATGTTGTATCACATGATAGTCATAAATTGCAATGCTGTCACATTATGTACACTAGACAGCTACACGGTTCAAGACTCCTCTCTGAGGTTATTCTACTAGAAAGTTGCAGATTGAAATGTCGTCAGAACAAATGAAAGAAGTACAATGCCTTGGAAGGCCATTTTTTCTAGGAATGCTTTACGACTGTCGCAGTGACATGACTGTGACTGGTGTCACCCTCTGGGATAAAGAAACGATCCAACAAGCACTGGAAAAACAACACAAACGAGATAGCTCATATACACTAATTGCTGAAGATAGTGTCAAAAGTAAAGTGGACAATCTCGAAATAGAAGCAGGATTAAGTCTGAGTGCAATGGGTGGCTTAGTTAAGGTCTCTGGATCGGCAAAATACATCAATAATCATCGCAAATCTGAAAAAGATGCCCGAATCACTTTAAAATACCAGATGACCTCTCACTTTGAACAGCTGACCATGAATGCCCTGGCAACAGACAAGATCACACACAAAGACATATTTGACAAGGATATTGCTACTCACGTAGTTGTAGGTGTTGAGTATGGTGTTAAAGCATTCTTTATCTTTGACCACACTGTGTCTGAGAATGAAAACGTTCAAGATATTTCTGGCAGCATGCAGATAGCAGTGAAGAAGATACCCTCGATTAACATTGAAGGTCAAGGTAGCTTAAAAATGAAGGGTGAGGAAAAGAAGTTAGCAGACAAAGTTCAATGCATGTTCATCGGTGATATTATTCTTGAAAGCCTTCCGACTACTTTTCAAGAAGCTTCTAGTGTGTACAAACGACTACCAGAGCTAATCATAGGTGACACAAAATCTAGAGATTATCCAACAAATGTTGTCCCTCAAAAAGCATGGCTCTATCCTCTTAGCAAGCTTGATAGTAAGGCAGCTAAACTTGTGAGAGAAATCAGTGCCTCACTAGTAACTCAAGTGCAGGCTATAATAGAAGATTTGCAAGTAATGGAAATGAAAGCTTCAGATTTGCAGAAAACAGAAGTGTGCAAATACTTCTCGGGCATCAAGAGGCAGCTTGGCACGTTCTCACAACTAGTGTCTGTGCATAAGACAGAAATAATGAAGAGGATTGTTACGATCTTACCAAAAGTCCGAGGAGGTAGAGAAGAAGAAAAAGTTCTCGCGTCAATGATAAGAGATCATAATGAATCTAACTTCTGTGATAGAAGTTTAAGTACATGGATAGAAGAAAAGACTAATGAAATTTACACATTGGGAGCTTATATCAAGGGCCTGTCTGAATGTACCTCAAAACAATGATCCACATGAACAACTGAAGAAGATGGCCACTGAATACCAAATGGCTACCCAAGATTGTCCATCAAACCTCACTTGGTATCGTGATAAGGATCTCTTGAGTGGCATGAGAAAAAATGTAAAACTGTATATAGAGCTTGCTCAAACAACTGACAAGGAACAAGAAAATATCGAATTTATCGTTTCTCTCACAGAGCCTAAAAAACTAGAGGACTGTGGAACAAAGATTACATGCTACCAAGATGGAAATCCAGTACTGTTTGAAGTACCACATAGTCTTGGATTGGAAAGTACTGTTAAGTGGAGGCAACACAATAGCATTCATCTTGAACTGAAGTTAGTGCCTCCAGAACAACATACTTCAATTACAGCAGTTCTCTACCGAGCCAAAGGTGCTACCAGAAACAAATGGTCAATGGAGTCTTTACGAAGCAACTCGATCACCCTGAGTGGCTTGACACCAGACACAGAATACTATGTCAAAGTATGGGTTTGTTATGGAAATTTGCTAGGTGTAAGTCGAGAGAGTGTTATGGCTAAGCCTCCAGTGAAAACAAGAAAAGATGTGATAAACTAAAACTAATTCAAACTTCTGCAAAATATGAGGATGAGGACAAGCCATT
The DNA here is from genome assembly GCA_964030475.1 of Tethya wilhelma. Lineage (NCBI taxonomy): Eukaryota > Metazoa > Porifera > Demospongiae > Tethyida > Tethyidae > Tethya > Tethya wilhelma. Next base: position 2,968,155 of record CAXIPT010000006.1, on the reverse strand, counting down.
GTTCTTAATAAAAAAAACCAGGTCCCATTTTGCTGCTGCTGCTGGAGTGTATACACGCACAAATGACAAGGTTGCAGGGAGATATGTGTGGGCCCATGAGGACAAGGATAATGAGGTGGTTATGCATTTTGACCCAGAACATAATTGCTGGTCTATCGATTGTAATTCACATCTGTATTCGTCATGGCATTGTACCTTTGAGGGCCCAATTGTTTCAAAACGAACACTAGATGTCCCTTACAAAGCTGACTGGTCACCTTATTTTGAAGTTGTTAGGGTATAGTACATGCAAAGGATAAAAAATGTACGGATCCTGCATCAGAAACTATACTATAAGAATACTAAACATAATACATTGTAAAGTACTATATAAAATAGGGTATAATGTGTCACATAATATTATTTTGTAAATACTTTGATGTTATGCTGTTTGTATTATTAACATTAATATATTGTTATTGCTGTCTCTAGATCTATTATTATACTTAGTACAATTATGATATTTATTACACTGATTGACTTTCCTTCAAATCTGTGTGAAACTACTATATAATTATACACAATTCAGAACCCCAGCCCTTTTTAGGCTAGCTGGTAAACTGTCTGACTGTGAGAGAGCTCAATACAGATCTAGATGTATACCTGGTTGCAATTGCCATTTTGGGGGTACCGTAATTTTAACACTAATATGCTTTTTTATGTCACAAAACCACACACAAGACAAAAATTAATTACAATTACAAGAATTCAAGAGATGCACTTGAACATACAGGGCCAAACCACAAACAAAACTAGATGTAATTAAAAATAAAGATACGCATAATTAATATACCTAGAATAAGACAGTACTTTATTAAACGAGTGCAATGTTGTACAAACATCATTAATAATTATTTTCAAAGATTTATAATAATTATTCAACGTTCAACAAAATAATAATACTCTCACACGGAAAAGAGGTGGTGGGACTAAACAACAATCACGTATTTGTGTCGTCCACTAGATCCTCCTGCATCAACATGGTAGCACGCCGGGACATAAACTGGTGAATCTTATCGTGGTTCCACGCTTCCCAGATCGTGATTGCCTGGTGTGCACGAATCTGCGGCGTCTCAAAGTGCCTGCCCAGTTCATTCCTACCACCCAACTGAGGTGAAGCTCCACCCCCTCCTGCCCCGCCCCCTCCACCACCACCACCTGGTGTGGATAGAGTGGCTCTCGGGGTACGATGGATATCGACAGGTTCAAGCCACTGGGAACTGGCGACATACTCTCCAGCCACGAGGACCAACTTGTGGTACGACCGATTGCCATACTTCTCACAGTCCTCGGTCGCGAGACGGGCAAGAACCTTTCCGTGATTTTCGTCCCCTTTGATATCGATGACGATGATGTCCCCCATTCCTCTCGCGGCCCAGAGGGTGTGTCCGACGATCACGAGAGACGTGGTGCGAGTGGAACCTTGTTGGCGCCGACGGACGAGATCCCTCGTAGAGGATATCCGAGACCGCATCCCCTTCTGGTTCTCCTTGATGTTCTTCACTCTCGGTCGGATGGGGACTCCTCGGAGTGTCCTCCGAGTGCTGCGTTGGGAGAAGGGCGTGTTTGCAGTGACAGAGATGGCAACGGGATCGTTTGAGACGTTGAATCCCTCGCTCTTGGTCCTACTGTTGGGTTTATCAGTGGGTACTCCTTCGGAGACTGTGGTCGCTTTGGGTCTACTCTCGGGATCAATGAGGTCCTCGACAAGACGGGGGTCAGAGATGATGTTCTCGTCCGTGGGATCGATGTTGTTGCAGTTGAAGATGTGCAGGAGGGTGAAGGTCTTCACGTCCCACTCCATGACGCATGACAGCTGCCTACCGACGCCCCAGACTTTGGTGCCGTTGGAAACGAGCTCGTTCACGAGGGCCATCCTCCTCACAAAGACGGGGATGTTGTGGAGCACTTTCATCTGGATGCTGTCGACAACGGTGATCGTGTTTCCGCACCCACACCACAGCTGGTCGGTCCCGACAAACGTCATACACTTGGCCGCCTTCCCACTCTCCCCGAGACGCAGGATAAGCGGGTCTGACCAGTCCTCTGCTTCCGCTTTGTACTGTTCCTCTTCGCACTTGATGGTGCACGCCTCGGAATTGAGGGTGGCGTCACCTGTGGGACCGTGTTGTGTGCTGATGCTCTTACGGGAGAACACGCACAGAGTGCCGTTGGCTAGGGAGGCAAAAACTCGCTTAACCTGTAATTAGTACCAGATTATTAAATATTACTTTAACTGATTGAAATAGTGAAAGAGGGTATGTCTTAAAATTTGTAAAATTATTGACAACAGAGGGAAATAGGCCATGCTTCTTCAAGTAATCTACAAGTTTTTAATTATTTGTGTAATTCTATGATGTAATGATGAAATAATGCTACTTACTCGTCCAGCTTCCAGTTCAGGGTCGAGAGCCAGCACCGAGTCTTTCATACTGAAGGTCCACAGACACTGAGGCTCACCAACACTCTTGTAGCCATATACTTGAATCTCACAATCCTTCAGAGAGAGAGAGAGAGAGAGAAGAAAGTACATGTCAGTAGCTAGTGTATATTTTTAGTCATACAAACCAGTCTTTCAGACCATATTATTAAAAAAGAGGCTGGATACTATAGGAACACAGCCATCCTCTAACATTTCAGCAACAAACCGACAGATTAGCTACCAGAAGCTAAATGAAGTCACATACGTAGTCATAACAAAATTTATATTTTAGGAATATACTGTACACGTATACTATAGCTATACTACCACAATAATGCACTCACAGCTGTTCCGATCCATATCCTCTTCTCCACCTCCCCAGTGGCGGCCATGGAGTAGACCCTTCCCCCGGGGGCCTGAATTTCAGGGAGGTTGAAGACCCCCTTACGAACATCGATAATGGAGAAATTTCTTCCCACATCTTGTTTGGCCCAAGTCCAGAGGGTGTAGCTCTTTCTTCCTGAGCTCAAATCTTCGGCAAGAACTGGACGAGCGTAGATGGTGTCTATCTTCTGGAGAGGGTGTTCCTTCAAGCGTTGAATGGTGTGCTTGCGACAGGAGAAACCAGGCTCTGTGATACGTTGGGCAATCTGGAAATGTTAGAAACATAAGGATTGCAGAGTATGTGGTGTATTACTTCATCTACACATGAAAGTTTCACATTATGTAGGTACAAGCTCAAGATTGCATATAATAATTTATATGTCAACACATAGTCCACATGAAAGCCATGAAAACTTTAACAACACTTTAGGTGGGTAAAGTGAGATCACAAGTTCTAATTAAAACACACCACACTGCAACCTGCTTGCTAGCGTGTGCTCACCTCATTGGCAGAGGGTCGTTCGGAGGCGGTGTGCTTCCAACAGTCATAAATCAGGTCCACCACTCCAGGGAACGCTGGTTCAGCGTTACCCTCGTTGATATCGGGTCTCTCTCCCTTGGTGACAGCTGTGTTGAGCTCCTGGGTTGTGGAGAGGTTCTCGAAAGGTCTCTGACCCGTCAGCAGCTCAAACAGCAACATGGCATAGGAGAATATGTCAACCTGAAGCACACATATGAACACTTTTAATACAGCTTTGCTATAATTATAGTATTACCAGGCACATGCAAAGTATACGGATACAGTGAGCCTATGAGTGTTCTTAATAACTTTATTATAATTTATTAACATGTGCATAAGGTCAAACCCAGGTTAATCGATAACTGAAAGTGATTTGATTGACAAGTGTATATACATGTGTGTTATGGCAACCATGAGAACACGTTTATACAAGCATACAGTACGTACATCACACAAAATACAGATAAGAGCTAGTGCATGAAGAGTAAATTTTATGCCAACCTTTTCGTCAAATGCCTGATCCTCTCCTCTCCTTCGTATGGCTTCTGGTGCCAAATATCCTGGTGTTCCTTCTTCACCTTTGACCCCACCGGGATTAGCGAAGCGAGCAATTCCATAATCAGCCAACTTGACGTTGATGGGTTCCTCCACGTCCAGCGACCAGACCAGGACGTTGTCCGACTTGAGGTCACGATAGACGACACCATTCTTGTGGAGGTAGCGAAGGGCAAGTGCCACCTGGAGAGAGGGATAATGTGAACATTGTCAAAAGGGGGCTCTAGGCAAGTTGATGCAAGTGTGTGTGTGTGTGTGTGTGTGTGTGTGTGTGTGTGTGTGTGTGTGTGTGTGTGTGTGTGTGTGTGTGTGTGTGTGCCCGTGTGTACACGTATGTGTATGTGTGTGTGTGCCATTGCCTAGCAAACAAAGCTTTCATAAGCAACACCAACCATTTTAAAAACGGTACACTAAGTACTGTAAATGCACACACGCTTGCTCCAGTGCATCTACATCTACATCTATCCATACCTGTAGAGCCATCCTGGTTGAAATCTCATAGCCCAGCACTCCACCCGGCATACGGGGGATCACCTGCAGTGCCTGGGCCGTCTTGATCTCCTCCACTCTCTTGTCGAGGACCCCGAAGAGACTCCCCATGGGGGCCAACTCAATCACCATGCACATCGGTCTGATGGAGACCCCCAGCAGAGCGACAATGTTGGGATGACTGAGCTGGGCTAGCACGGTGACCTCTTGACGCAGGTCCCTGTGATTATCATGTGAAATTGTGGAATATGAAACAGTAACAGTACAGCTAGACGATGTGAAAGAAAAATAAATTCATTATGACAGTGACTGTGTATTTGTTAGCAGTCCAACCATGTGACCTCTTGAAGCAAGACCCTGTAATTATCATGCAGATATTAAAGCATTAGCAGTACTTACAGATGTAGTTAGACTACATGAAATTTGACAGTGACTGTGTTTTTTTTTTAAAAAAACTGCAACCATGAGCTAACGTAGTTATCTCTGATGCAAGTCTCTGTAATCATTTGGTAGGGAGTGGATGAAACACTAGTAACAGTAGTTATAGACTACATTACATGAAAGGTCAAACTCACAACGACAACAGGTAAGCAATATCTCTATGGCAACCATGAGCTAACATAGTGACATCTAATGCAAGTCCTTATGTGATTACCATGCAGGTTGGGAGGGGTGAAAAATATTAACAATACTTACAACTAGACAACATAGAAGTTTTGTTCACTTATACTTAGAAAAATCCTATGTAGAATTCTTCCTACTCAAGTACAGAAGAACCCAACCGACTAAATTACTCTATCGCCATTGAAATGGAGATGCAGTATCGATTACTTACCGGAAGAGGTACAATGCTTCAGCTGAAGAGAGCAAGTCCATTTCCTCGTCCTCATAAGCCTCCACCTCTGTTCTCCCGGGAGCTGGTAGGGTGTCTCCGGTGTGCTCAGCTTGGGAGATGGTCAAGAACTCTTTCACGGCGACATTTTCACCTCTGTACTTTCCCCTGTAGACAGCACCTGCTCCTCCACGACCAAGTTTGGTTGCTGGATCCTATGTTAGAGAAATGTGTGTGTGTGTGTGTGTGTGTGTGTGTGTGTGTATGTGTGTGTGTGTGTGTGTGTGAGAGAGAGAGAGAGAGAGAGAGAGTGTGAGTGTAGTACAGCCTACCTTTGGGTTGAACTCAAACACTGAGGTATCAATCGTCAGTTGTGAAGGCAGCTCAGTGAGGAGGATGTCTGGAACAAGATAGCTCAGAGGAACCCTGACATTGTGGTCCTTACACTCAATAGTGTCTCCAACCAGAGCTTCTGTAGCACACTTCTCCAACCGAAAGATTACCATCTGTGTAAGTAGAGAGATACCAATTATATTAATAACAGCAATACAATAAATTGCTCCAAACTTTTGTGACACAAGAAAACTGCCTAGAGATACACAATCAGAATAACAATAATATAATAAAATTAAGTTAAACACAATAAATTGCTCCAAACTTTTGCAAAAGAAAATTGCCTAGCTTCTACAGTATGCTTTTCATAATAAAATTATCATTATTGAAAATCACAATCTCTACTAATTCTAATAGCAATGTATACATGTAGTTTTTCCAAAAATGTCATGGAGAAAAATTCCTGACATACATGTATGTACATCTAGCTGCTAAGAGAATTAATTAAACATTTACTGGACATGTATTCAATTCATGCAACTATACAATTAACCCACCTCTCCAGGGCCTTCCTCAGGCAGTAAGTTCCACGCATCTTTCTTCTTAGTCACACTGTCCTTCTTCTTGTCAGTTCCTTTCTTGTCCAGTATCTCCTGAGGAACCGTCCACAGCACTTGACGTTGGACGAGAAATTCCCCAGCCACATCAATGTCATTCAGACCTGCACATTCATAGCATCACATGATAATCACACGATAATCACATGACACAGCTAGTTATATCAAGAGAAATACAATTCCCCTGCATGCCACATCAATGTCATTCAGGCATACACCTATCACATGATAATCACGTGACTGATCACATGATACAATTACTAAATGCATGTCTTGTGCAATAAAATAAGATTGTGTGTGTGTGAGAGAGAGAGAGAGAGAGAGAGAGAGAGAGAGAGAGAGAGAGATGAAACATACCTGGGAACCACTCATCAATAAGGGAGTCAATCTGATCGACAACGTAACCCATGGCAGCAAAATCATTGTTGTTGGTCCAGACAGTGATGTCCACTCCTTGAGGTCCTTGGACGTTCTTCTCGACACCTTCTCCAACGTACACAGCAGAGGCTTCCAAATACTGCCCACCAACACCCACACCAGACATTTCTGAAAGTAACCAGGTGAAGAATGCATCCATTTTATATTTCATGAACAGTAATAAGTCAGTATGTTTGAGATTACAGGTTTTGCTATTGGAGCTGGCACTTTGATAAATATACTACCAACTGACAGTGAGCATATGAATCACAGCTAACAACAATATTCCTCCTCAGAAGTAAAGCCACAACAACACACATGTGACAATCACATGACACACACAAGTACAACCCACCACTCGAAGCAGACTGTATGGACTCGACCAAGAACCGTCCAGTGGAGTGTAGCACAACGATCCCCCTCCTCCAGTAAATGATCGGAGGACCTTGCTGAGAGTAGGACTGCTCCATGAGACCCGATCGCTTCAAATTGATGATCAAACGAGAGATGAGACGACTCCAAAAACCGCTCGGAATATACGCCATGTTGTACCTCCTTCGAACGGAATTGCACACGTACTCGACCACCTCCATTCCATCGACGATGCGAGGGGTCTTCTTTGGGCTCTCTCGCTGACTGCCCATCGGGATGTCCTTCTTCATGATGTACTCCTTGTCCTTTGCACCGCTGTCCGTACGAGGCACGGGAGGGGGGTCAACGAAACTCATCACGGGTCTCTGGATCGGGAGCATGGAGGGGATGAGACGCTGTCCGTTACCGAGGGAGAGGGCGATCTCGAACCGCTCCAACAGTTGGAGGTACTGGTGGAAGAATTTGCTCGGGAAACGGCGATTGTCGCGAAAGATGAATGCCACGTTGGATTCTTTGAGGATGCCGTTGTGTACGAAGCTCTGTCTCTCTGGTACCGTGACGACTTCGGCGAGCATGTCGGCCAGCCAGATGGGGTCGATGAAGTAGAGGTTGTTGAGACCACGGAGATGGTCGTTGTAGTGGAGCAACACACCGTTGTCATGGAGAAACTGGGCAGCTGGATATATATAGGGACAAGAACAAGAGGGGGAAAGTATCAGAATCAAATAAAAACAACAACAACAACAACAAAATGAAACAACAAATAGATGAAAACTCAAAGCAGTTCAGAATTAGCCGCTGTTTCAGTGAAGATATCTTTGCTGAGTCAGCAAATGGGTACGTGTGATCAAATCCCATTGCATAGCATTATGGTCACATGACTGAGATGCAATTAATAGACAATTTGCAATCTCAGCAAAGCTTACTACTAATACAACACTGCTTAGTCTGTGTATGTACCATCATCACATGTTAGTCACATGACCTGTACATTACCTAGCGATAGCTCTTCAGGATCGGTGATGTCATTGTCTTCAATGGCTTCAGCGAGAGCTGCAAACTCCTTCTGGTTGAGGACAGGGGGAATTCCCTTCTGACGACATATCTCCACCTCCTCAGCCACCTTCTTCTGCAGCGCCTCNGGGAGGGGGACAAGAAGAATACAGAATCATGAATGAAACTGATACATCACAAATGAAGTACCTTGCTGGAATTTAGCGTAATTCTACCATATATATATATATATGCAGGTAGCTAGTATATACAGGTACAAGTATAGGAATGAGTTTTGACTACACAAAGTGACTTGTTTTCATCTTCTCATTTAACTGCCTAAATGTGTTAAAATCAAGAGCTAGAAAGTTTTAAAACTGAGCACTAAATTTATGTACTTCAATGTAGCCATCTTCTGTTGGTAGAGTTCAAACACCATTATCTATCCACATGTCACTTTGACATGTGGGTAGATTAATCAAATTTCCAGGAAAAAAAGAATATTGCAAATTACATGTACAGTACACTTGTGAAAATGGTCACCACAGAATCAGCAAATTTCACTAAAACTCGCAGTTGAACAATAAAAATGTTTTCAAACTTTTAACTAAAGCCTTGTAGCATTTTATAGGTGAAAAAAGATAAGCTTGTTATACATACAAATGTTGACAAGCGTGCAAAAATCATTTCTATTCAAAATTTAATCAAATTTTTGCTGAAAGGATATTCATTCTCAGAAACTGAACCAAAGCAGCAATGACCATCTGTTCAAACATAGGGGGATAATTTTTGTTGCACAATGTTATTAGCTGAAGTGTTTAGCATGCACAAGAAATAATTATGAATATTGTTACAGATCAATATTAGATCACACACTGTAGTGCACATGTGAAAATAGTTACCATATCACAAAGACTTGCAGTTGTGAGTTGAACAAGAAAAAGCTTTTTCTAAAGACTTGTACTACATGATTTAAAGGTGAAAAAAAAAAATCTGAAGCATACAAATGCTGACCTCATACAAATCATTTCACTTCAGAATTTAATCTAACTTGCTGAAAGTATTCATTCAGCTGAAGATGTTGATTCAAATACAGAAGGGAAATTTTCTGGTACTGTCCCTTACATAAAATGACCAAATACAGTAGTACAGTATAGCCCTCACAAGAAGTACATACAGTTGAGTTGGCATTATTGCGCAATTTTGCTGAAAATGTTATGTATGCAGGAAAAATGAATATTGTTATAAAACCACACCCACAAGAATTGCTTACTAGGGTATAAAACTGGACCGATCTCGTATAGCTATAACAGGTTGAATGAGGATTCAATCAGTTAAGATGGAGAAAGAACCTCAAGGTTTTCAGATTGAAAGTATGTCCGAGTACAATAATTATTGAGTTAACCCAACATTGTGTTGATAATGTAATGGTTAAGGAACAAATGAATCATCTCAATCATCTCAATCATCTCAATCATCCACATGTCACAATATTATTGCTAATACGATTGTCAATAATTGTAGGTGCAAGGGTAGAGGAAAGCCATGTTGCAGCGTTAGTGGAGATCTTAGCTCCATACGCCTCCAAATGGAAACAGATTGGTCTTAGGCTGGGATTTAAGCGAAATGAACTGGACAACATCGACTATCATCGCGAGAACCCAGTCTTGTATCTCTCAGACATGCTGAACAAATGGGTACAATGGACACCAGATGGACCCCACCACGACTACGCTTGCTTTGAAAATCTGACTAAGGCTCTTGAAAGTCAAACAGTGGACTTGGGAGTAGATAAGCAAGCAAAGGAAACACGCAACAAAATTAGTGACATGGGTAAATTAATATCAGTTGGTTTGGTTTTAGAATTTAAACCCACACTAGCTATTATAGTACAACAGAAAATTAGAGGTTTTTTTTAAATATTTTAACAGGTTGGAACAAATGGAAACCAACAGGTAACTATCATTATTTATGTAACTGCATACATGTGCAATAAATAGAGTTGGAGAGTATGCACTTTAATAATACAATTCATTGTACTTTTAGAGAAGAAAGGTTCTCAAGAAACACAATGTCATTTTGATGATGGTGAGAAATTGAGAATTTTTTTGCAAATATTATTTTTTAGATCGTTTTCCTTTTGTCCACTATATCACTATGCATCTCTAGCAAACAGTGATGATGAACCTGATGACCCACAGCCATTGCCACAAGTGGCCTCAGATGACGAAAGTGACGCTTACTTCACATGTGATGAAATGAATGACCAAAATGAGCCAAGTAAGTCAGTCAGCTGTACATGGTTAAACATTGGTTAAACATTAGCTTCGTCCCACGCTCCTCCTAATGTTTGGAGGGAGGGGCCTGGGGACAAGGCTAATGGACAGTATTCAATATTAGCTAGCTAAAACATGTGGATATATACATTACCACAAGTAATATGGTTCCTATGTGCAGAATCCTCTAAAAAAGAGTTTCTTCGTGAGCTCAGAACTGGTGTTCGTAAAGTCTATGGAGCAGCTAAAACAACAACAAAAGCTTTTGTCAAGAAAGCCATTCGAATTTTCAAACTCGACGTCCTGGTGATCAAGAAGTACAAGAAGAGACATGACAAATTCACCGACCGAGACGTCACAAGATGGTGGTTTGAAATCTGGGGAGATGAGAAAGCACTAAAGAAAATGGAAGGAGAGTGGCAGGAGAAGGTGGAGGCAAAGCACAGGTGGAGACTAAAGGCCTGTCCTGCCGTCACCTAAATGCACCCCTCACACCTCCACACACACACATGGACATAAGAATTAAAGAAAAGGAGAAAAAAAAACAAAAAAACAAAAAAAAAAAAAAAAAAAACAAAAAAACAAAAAAAATAACAACAACAACAACAAAAAAAAACATGCACACAGACACACACCATTCCAAAAAAAAAAACATTATAAAAACATTTTGAAGTGTGATCATATGGTATTTGTGAGTATTTATATATTGTACACGCCCGGCCCTGTGTTTGTCACACACTTGGACATAGGAATTAAAAAAAAACCAAAAAACAACAAAACAACAACAACAAAAAACTCCCGAATAATAAAACTACACACAAAAAAACTCACTACAAACTACATTTCAAAGTGATTATGGTGTTTGTGAGTATTTCTATACGTATTGTACATGTTCATGTGCACGTCTGTCCCCATGCATCTTCTAGTAGAGCATACTCTCAAGAATTAGAATATTTGATGTGCCATACCAACCTCATGTCGTTATGCTACTAAACTGTGGTGTTTTGTGGGGTATACAAACTTCAAGAAACTGCGTCAGGGAAATTTACTCTTGATCCATCTTCACTTCTCTGTAAAGGGAACTTTCCCAATGACATAGAAGTTTTTTCACTCCAGAAATTGCTATAACTATGAGCATTGTGTCACACAGCTGCAGTCAGTCAGGGTAGATTAATGCAGTGCAGAGACAAGCCAAAGACTATGATTTCCACTCTGCTTTTTGATTTTGATTGTAATTTTGAATTTTGCTTTTGCTTTTTGATTTTTGATTTTGATTTTGATTTTG
>CAXIPT010000006.1:2936621-2954121 GCA_964030475.1 Tethya wilhelma | reverse complement strand
AAATTTGAGACCACAATTACGTTGAATGGCTATACCAGCTAATGGCTTCTACCAGCCAGACAGAATCAAATGAAGAGACAAACAAACCGTCTTTCTTTATTAAGAAATTCAAAATTTAATGTCTGAAGCCTGTAGTTTGCATTAAGATGCACTAGTAGAGGCTCACAAATTTTGGGATAAAGTCGAATTATTCAAAAAATCCTTAGGGACTCCTTGTGCACATACTTACCCACTGATATCAAGCCTTGTAAGACCTTGAAGACTTCCTAGGTAGTCAGGAAGCCACGTTATCTGGTTGCCTTGGAGCTGGAGTGCCTGGAGGCAGTTGTTCCACAGTGAAACTGGTAGCTCTCTTGGTTGCTCATCACCAGGTCCTGTGTCTGGTTGCTCCACTTGAGTGGGTCGAGGATTTCTTCTGCCTCTTCTAAAGAGCACACTGAGAGAGAGAGAGAGAGAGAGAGAGAGAGAGAGAGAAGATTAGTCACATGTACATACACAAGTTATTGGTACATAATATGAATTTGAAAATTCAGCTGCAGCTTCTAATCGATCATAAACAAACATTTTTTTTTTACTTCATCAAAGTAGGCCGATCATCCTTTTCTTTCTGGACGACGGTCTCCCTTCGGTTCCCTTGCTGCTCGTCCTCCGTCAAATGACTGAGCACCGTCAGCTGGTTGTAAGACAGGTCCAACTTGTTCAACCTGCTCCCGGACCAGTAGCTGGTCGGAGGAAGATATCGGATCTTGTTGTTGGAGAGGACAAGAACGGTGAGGTGAGAGAGCTCCGTGATGTTTCGAGAGATTTCCGTGAAGGAGTTGTGAGAGAGATGGAGACGTTCTAGAGAGTGCATCCAGTAGTTGGCGGAACCAAGAGGAAGGTCAGTGAGTTGGTTGTGCGAGGCGTCCAGTTGTACCTGTTTGACAGGAATGTGTGTGTGTGTGTGTGTGTGTGTGTGTGTGTCCCTGTGTGCATGTGCAGGGGTGTGTGTGTCAGAAAACTTGAATACCATTATCTTGTTCTCTGTCATGGTAGCACCTACTGTAAATACAAATGTCTATACCCTTTAATGTAATGTAGTGTACAGCTCAAGCCTTTGAGAGGTGCGGAGTCTACATAACAACTACACACTTTTGTTGCAATTCTCATGTAGAGTGTCTTTTGAAAGGCCTGGGTTCGAATCCCAGCTAGATCTCAAGATTTTTTTCCAATGAATTGTTAATGGATATGTACATGGTGTACATAGGTATGTACTCTTCAAGCCTATCCATAATACAGTATAATAAGAAATACTCTGCATACTAAAAACAGTACTTTAGCACTGACCAGGTTGATACACCCCCAGCTGCACGACTGTGGCAGTTCCTTGAGGTAGTTGTGTGACAGCTGCATGACTCCCAGTCTGTGGAGGTCGTTGAAGGTGTCAGGAAGTGCTCTCAGACGATTGTGGGCCACTTCAAACTTCTTCAGTTTGGTACACTCCCAGCGAACATCACTTGGCAGACCTGCACACACACACACGCACACACACACACACAATAGTAACGTGAGTAGATTATTGAAATTTTCAACAATGTTATCTGTTTGACTGTTTCAAGAAGACAAATTCCCTAGAGAGAGGAAAAGAACATAATCTAAGAATGGAGTATGTGAAGCATTCAGCTTGTGTTTTGTATACTCAGTATTTGTCAGTTGAAGTCACACAGTCATGTGTTACTACCTGAAGTCATCTGGTTTGAGAATGCAAGGGAAAAAAAAAAATCAAATAACTTCCTTATTATCCAACTGATTTCAAAATTTCAAGCACCATTAGAAAACGTTCATTCTCCCCGTTCTTTTGATTTCTTTTTTAGCTTCCTACACCAAAAATTAGCTATATTTCATCCCAAAGGAAAAGTATCTTATTATTTCACTTCCAGTGGCATTCTCAAAACCATATGGACTTTAGATCCCTGTCTTTAAGTTAGTAGCAACAGGGAATGCTTTAAATCCATGAAGACAATCTACATGACATACAATTAGGAATTGAAACTTAATTCAGAAGCCTTACACGCTACTCACTGCATTAGGGATAAAACTTACTTGCTAAGTATAGACATTTAGTTGCCTGAGCACATGCATTGGGAGGGTTCCTTTAGGTTTGGGGTTGTTTGTAAAGTTTAATTTCATGCATTTTAATGATCAACATTGTTTCTCTCCTAAGCTAGCTACTAAATCAAGGAATTTTAGTACAACAGCACACAGTACACAGTGGTGAGAACAATGGACAATGAAATAGAAAGAGCCTTGTTTAGATTTCAAAACACTCACCCTTAGCCTCCTACCCAGGCTCTCCCCCTTTGACCTTTTTCTCAGAGGGAAGAGCCTGGGTACGATGCTAATCACTCTTTCTCAAGATCTTAACGTCCTACTATAGAATATAGCTATACATATATATTATGTGTATTGATGTACAAAGATTTGTGCTGAGTCAGCAAAGCTAGGCACCTGTAGCACCAACTCTGCTGAGATCTTTATCTTAATTTGATGTTACTTACCTGAAGTGCTCTGGGCGCTGGCGTCGTCTGGGTGGCCAGGAAGGTGAGTGAGAAGGTTATAGTTGAGAATGAGGTTTGTCAGCTCGGGCATCTTGAACAGACCACTTGGAATATACGTGATGTTGTTGTGTCCTGCATCGAAGTCGACGAGGCTGAGAGAGAGAGAGAGAGAGAGAGAGAGAGAGAGTGTAGTTAAAAAATGGTGACCATTATACAGTGTATTTTGCAAAAAGCCACAGTGTACATTGACACAGGATTCAGAGTAACTATGACAGTTAATGCCAGTCATTGGGAGTGAAAATGAACTAAAACAGTTCATCATGATCTCTCCTCCTAAACACAATAAGAACTCATCACAGTCCTGTGATCATCACACAGAAAACTTGAATACCATTATCTTGTTCTCTGTCACACTAACACCTAAATACAAATGTCTACACCCTTTAATGTAATGTAGTGTACAGCTCAAGCCTTTGAGAGGTGCTGAGTCTACATAACAAATACACACTTTTGTTGCAATTCTCATGTAGTGTCTTTTAAAAGACCTGGGTTCGAATTCCAGCTAGATCTCAAAAAAAATTTTTCCAATGAATTGTTCATGCATATATACATAGGTTAGGTATGTACTCTTCAAGCCTATCCATAATACACTATAATAAGAAATACTCAGCATATTATACTAAAAACAGTACTTCAGCACTGACCAGGTTGATGCACCCCCAGCTGCACGACTGGGGCAGTTCCTTGAGGTAGTTGTGTGACAGCTGCATGACTCCCAGTCTGTGGAGGTCGTTGAAGGTGTCGGGAAGTGCTCTCAGACGATTGTGGGCCACTTCAAACTTCTTCAGTTTGGTACACTCCCAGCGAACGTCACTAGGCAGACCTGCACACACACACACACACACACACACACACACACACACACACACCTTACCCACCCCACCAGCTATAAACACATGAAAAAAAAAATGGATAAAAAGGTCAGGAGAGACTAGGCTAGCTTCCAACACCAACCTGAAACACTTCCACTGTACTTCCTCATTACATATCTCCGACAAGCTGTTGTTCGCTATCTCGAGCGTCTTGAGAGACTCCATCTGAAAGATCTGTTCGGGCAGCGACATCAGCCGGTTGCCTCGTAACTCCAATCTGGTGAGCGTACGAGAGTAGTCGGACAGGATCCCCCAGGGAACTGTTGTAAGACCGAGCTCCTTCAGCCGAGCGTGGTAGAACTGGATCGGATCGGGTTTGCCAACAGGACGAAACTTCTGGTGGAGAATGTGCTTGATGATCTGCGTGAAGCGTGTGATGATGGTTTCAGTAATGTAGGCGCCCCTCTTGACAAGGTAGCTGGCGATTTCGAGCTTGTTTCTCTGACAGGCAATAAAGAGGAGGCTGTCCACACCGTCCGTCTTGAGGGCGTTCTCACCAGAAGCGGTGCGGTTGATCTGGAAGTCCATTTCTTCCAGAAGGTACTTCACGACGTGGAGCTGACCGGCAGAGCAGGCAGTGAAGACCAGAGGAGGGTTGTCAAAAGCGTCAATGTTTGCACCGAGCGATACAAGATACTTGAGGATATTCAGGTGGCCTTCGATGCAGGAGGTGTAGAGGGGACTGAATCCACCCCGCACCGAACGATAGTCAGCACCAAACTCGATCAGTAGTTGGACAATCTTGAGGCTTCCACTCTTCACTGCCGCATACATTGGTGTGCCATAGCTTGTCGAAACATTTGGGTTTATTTCAGCTTTGAGGAGAGCTTTGAGGACGCCGTGGTGACCACGTAGAGCAGCTGCATAGATTGTCTTTTCGGCAATCATGCGAGCATTGGGTTTGTTTGTCTTGGTGAATTTGATGAGCTCTGCGACATAGGGTTCAGTTTGAAGAAGCTTCTTGATGGTGTCTGTATCTCCAGAGTTACAAGCAGAGAAGAACTTGGAAGCGATTGCTGTGAACATGTGTGTGAGTGTGTGTATGTGTGTGCATGCAATAAATAAGGGAGAATGTTGATAAAGAGACAAAATATGGCTGCCACTGAAGCAAAAAAGCAAAAAAAAATAAACTCAAGACATATTTTCAAGACACCAATATTGATCGAAAACTCCCTATTGTCTTCCTCCCTATCCCTAAAGATGTTTTGAATTCCAGTCAATTTCAGGACTTCTACTATAATGGACTAGCTACCAGACATCAAAGACTGCTGCACAACAACAGAACATAACCCTAACTCACCCAAGCTGAAATCATTAATAAGCTAAAACTGCACAAGAAGGGACTGTAAAAAGTACCCAAAAGTGGGTAGAATCGGACAGATGCCAAACAGAATGACACTGCATAAAGTTTTTAGGTACTAGAGAAAACTATCACCATAAAAAAGGGGGTGTTTTCCCTTCAGCCCATAAAGCACATGCACAGCACAGTTGCATGTTGCAATGTCATACTCTCTCTTTGTTCAAAACTTTACAATTGACCACACTCTCACCATCTTCGTCCTCCATGGCTTGTCCAAGATGCCTGTGACTTTTGAAACTTTCCTGCACAGACAAAAGGAAAAAGAAAGACAAACAGTCAAATTACATCCTATTATTAGCAATAACAATTTGAGTTCTTTGAGGGAGAGAATCTCTTCATACTGATACACAATGGAATGGCTAACTGGGTAGCTAACTAGTAGCTGCTGCATAATCTGAGAAACTTGGAAACCGTACACCCATTTCTCCAAGGGTCAACTTTATTAGGTATCAATTTGCAAAATCTTGTCCCAATACACTGATTCAAGTACTTTGCATTTAATAGCACTACTAACAGTCAACCTTACCCACTTGTTGATACCTGTGTTCAGTTGCCGGTGGAGAGTGCTACGCGACTAGAAGAAAGTGAGGGTGGTCCTGAGAAGGGTTTAGACGGCGGGGTCAGCCATTTAATTTTTGATGCAACTGAGTTTTGCTGCACATGATCGTAATGTGAATCTACCACACCCATTTTCTTTATGCCGATCGGACCACACCCAGTTCCCTTCCTGGACACACCCCTTTTATCGGTGCAGGGCAGCTCACGTGAGTTCACGCACGGTCTATAAATTTGACAAGGTCGTCTCAACGATTGAAGCTACTGTATTTGTTGTCTAGTACTGTACAGGCTAGTAGAATCAATATGTCGAAAAGGCCGCCGCCTAGACCCGTCCCAAGAAAGCCAGGTACACAAATACATAAGTAGATTTCCATCATATTGCGTTGTATGGTGTATTAAAATTCCAGTGACCATGTCACTCTGAATTTTGTTGAGAGTGTCAGAAGCGAGCCATGTGACCTGCTTATAAATGGCCGTTGGGTAGACAGATCTGGAAGACTATTCTCAGTTCTATTTGTCAGTAGCATATCACAAGACTAGTATCTATGGATTGGTGTGGTTGCTGTCGAGAAAACTTAGTGGTGTACACACATGCACATGCACATTATACAACAGGTCACATTCAAGTCGTCAGGGCCATTTATGCCTACCAGGCGCAGCACGTAAGTACCTCTCTCTCTCTATCACACATGTTGTATACAGTGGCACACACACACACACACACACACACACACACACACACACACACACACCACACAATGTGCTCATAGTAGGTGTACATATCTATGTACTGAGTGTCTCTAATGTATTCTGTTCCTATAGTGAAATCACTCAGTGAATCTGAATCCCAGTTTAGTGAACAACATTACTACATGACCATATAAAGGCCATTATTTCGTTGCTATGGCATTGTACTTGTATGGCCTGATTTGGAGATTGGGCTCCATACATTCATACATGGATTGATTCCTGTGCTGTCTGATTTATCAGCCAATGAACATGTGTAATGGAGCTTTTCCATTTTAGGTTAAATGTCTGAAATCCTTTTTCGTATTACTTGTGTTTTCGGTATACATTTCGTTCCAAATGAAAACTGTTTTCATAGTACTGCTTATTGTACTGCCTTGATAATACATATACTGGTCAGTCATGTGTGTTGTTTTATGGAAGCCTTTGGTATACATAATCATAATAGCAGTATATAAAGTTTGAAGTATACAGAAACTGTGTTTTCATTTACCATGGCATAGTCCTGGCCCAAGCTTCATTCCCAGTTTTCGAAGAAAATATTCGTGAACCTGGGAACGAGGCTAGTCTGGCCCCTTATGCTCTCTGTGGTCTTTGCTGAATCATTTCTTGAGGGAAAAAAAGAATTTCTGTGCTATAAATATAAAAAGTTTCTAAATTGCGTATGGTATTAGACAAGTACACAGTACACCCCTACGTAATTGTGCACACTGTTGTGACTACTCACAGGTGAAGAGTATGATGAAAATGTAGTTTGGCATTGTTGGACGCCTCACACACTATGTATATACATGTTCTATGGGGTCACAATAGTGCATGTGTCTACTAGCCATGGTAACAAATTTTACCATGAAGGGATTTAGCAAAGATAGGCTTAGTACTATTTAACTTTTCTCCCGGGCTAGAGCATGATGGTCCCTCTCTGTCTCAGTCACCAGATGAAGGGGAGAGATCAGTGGGTTCATCACCCTCCCCTAGTATGTCATTTATAGGCTAACTGCTGGTTACTGGATGGGTGGAGGTGACACTAGAGTAGCTAGGTAGTCTCGTGGGTGAGACTAGAGCACAGGGGGTCTACAGAAAACAAACTACATGTAATTGTATACCCTTAAGTGGGGGGCACTCGATGCTCATGCAACTATTGTGTGTGTGTGTGTGTGTGTGTGTGTGTGTGTGTGTGTCTGTGTGTGTGTCTATGTGTCTGTGTGTGTGTGTGTGTGTGTGTGTGTGTCTAATAACTGCGTGGTACGTTCGTACATGTATTTATTATTCCTAGCTGCTGTGTTTATTGTGTTTGTCTTTCAGGGTGATGAGCTATCGTTTGAAGAAGGAGACACACTCTACATCTTGGCAAAGGTAACATCCGTAGCTATGACCTTATACTGTGTCTATCCCAGGGGTCTGTTTAGTGAGCATTTAGAGTTGGCATTGTCGTTCAGTAATATTAAGGTTTCTTGTGTACACAAAGGCCTGTTTAATGAAAAGGTGATAATATAATAAAGTTTATGAAATTTTGTGTCAATTGTCAACAATAATACCAAAATTGAAAGTCTGTTTAAAGGAAAATGCTTGGCATTTTGCACCTCTGTAAACTCTTGCTTTTCCTTTCTAGAATGAAGATGGCTGGTGGCGAGCCAGGTGTGACAAGAGAGAGGGGCTCATTCCCTCCAACTACAGTAGGTTTTTGTTACAATAGCTTTAAGACTCTGTGAATGCTAGCTGCATGGTGTTCAATCTTTGTTGCAGTTGAGAGCAGTACTGAAACCATTGATAATCCTCTGCACGAAGCTGCCAAGAGAGGAAACTTACCTTTCTTGCAAGAGTGTTTGACAAATGGGGTAAAATAATTTGAGGCTTTTTCGTTTGTTTGTTTGTTTGTTATTGTTATTGTTTATCATGCAGTCGTCTGTCATTGCTTATGTGCATGTAATCTTGTCATGTGATCATAAGTGCTGATCACATGATCATGATGATTCTCCAGGTGTCACCCAATGGGTTGGACAAGTCTGGTTCTACTGCTCTGCACTGGGCTGCCAGTGGTGGCCACATAGGTAGGTGTCATGCAAACTCATTTGATGGGATTGCCCCTGTGCTAATTGAAATGATTATTTTTTCATTAATCTCTTGTTTATGTAGATTGTGCACAGGCTCTATTGGCTGTACGAAATGTGGAAGTCAATGTCCAGGTTTGTGTGTGTGTGTGTGTGTGTGTGTGTGTGTGTGTCCGCACGCATGTGTACATGTTTGCATGCGTATGTGTGTCTATCTGTATAAACAACCAAAGTTTTAAAAAGAATGCTATTTTTTATCTTTTCTTCAGAACAAGCTTGGTGACACAGCTTTGCACAACGCAGCCTGGAAGGGTCACGCTGAAGTAGTTGGGATACTATTAGAAAGAGGTATGTATGTCATTCAACAACAAAAAGGTATTAAGGGAAATTTGCTTCAAACTCGCAATGAACCAACAAATTGAGACAATTACAGTTCAATGTGCTCATAGTAGGTATACATATCTATGTACTGAGTGTTTCTAATGTATTCTGTTCCTATAGTGAAATCACTCAGTGAATCTGAATCCCAGTTTAGTGAACAACATTACTACATGACCATATAAAGGCCATTATTTCGTTGCTATGGCATTGTACTTGTATGGCCTGATTTGGAGATTGGGCTCCATGCATTCATACTTAGATTGATTCCTGTACTGTCTGATTTATCAGCCAATGAACATGTGTAATGGAGCTTTTCCATTTTAGGTTAAATGTCTGAAATCCTTTTTCGTATTACTTGTGTTTTCGGTATACATTTCGTTCCAAATGAAAACTGTTTTCATAGTACTGCTTATTGTACTGCCTTGATAATACATATACTGGTCAGTCGTGTGTGTTGTTTTATGGAAGCCTTTGGTATACATAATCATATGGCAGTATATACAGTATATTATAGAGTTATGGAGTTTACCATGGCGTTGTCCTGACTCTAGCCTTGTTCCTAGTTTTCGAAGAAAATATTTGTGAACGGTGTTAGCTCTAGAAATTTTAGTAGGGCGTCCACGATTTTATGCTTTTCATGTTACAATGTCATTCTTATAATATTAACCACAATTCAGGCGTACACATGTACAAAATTTCAATTCAGTTGGTTTGTCAGCTATATTTTTTGGGAGTCCAGGAAAAAATTTAGTGGTCCATGGACTCCTAAACACCCTTTAGAGCAAATACTGATTGTGAGCCTGGGAACGGGGCTAGTCTGGCCCCTTACACTCCCTGTGGTTTTTGCTGGATCATTTTTGAGGAAAAGAACAGGTCTCTGTGCTATATACAAAGTTTTGAAACTGTGTATAAGTACACACCTGCATAATTGTGCACACTGTTGTGACTACTCACAGGTGAACAGTATGATGAAAATGTCATAATCAGACCTCTCACACTTTGCCTACATGCTCCACAGGGTCACAATAGTGCGTATGTCTTACTAGCCACAGTAGCAAATGTTTTGCCGTGAAGGGATTTAGCAAAGATAAGCAATTTAACTTTTCTCCCAGGCTAGAGCATGATGGCCTCTCTCTGTCCCAGTCACCAGAGAGAGTGGGAGAGGTCAGTAGGTTCATCATCCTCCTAGTATGTCATTTATAGGCTAACTGCTGGTTACTGGATGAGTGGAGGTGACACTAGAGTAGCTAGGGGTCACAGTAGTCTCGTGGGTGAGACTAGAGCACAGGGTACTACATGTAACTGTATACCTTTAAGTGGGGGACACTCGATGCTCATGCAACTATTGTGTGTGTGTGTGTGTGTGTGTCTAATAACTGCGTGGTATGTTTGTACATGTATTTATTATTCCTAGCTGCTGTGTTTGTTGTGTTTGTCTTTCAGGGTGATGAGCTGTCGTTTGAAGAAGGAGACACACTCTACATCTTGGCAAAGGTAACATCCGTAGCTATGACCTTATACTGTGTCTATCCCAGGGGTCTGTTTAGTGAGCATTTAGAGTTGGCATTGTCGTTCAGTAATATTAAGGTTTCTTGTGTACACAAAGGCCTGTTTAATGAAAAGGTGATAATATAATAAAGTTTATGAAATTTTGTGTCAATTGTCAACAATAATACCAAAATTGAAAGTCTGTTTAAAGGAAAATGCTTGGCATTTTGCACCTCTGTAAACTCTTGCTTTTCCTTTCTAGAATGAAGATGGCTGGTGGCGAGCCAGGTGTGACAAGAGAGAGGGGCTCATTCCCTCCAACTACAGTAGGTTTTTGTTACAATAGCTTTAAGACTCTGTGAATGCTAGCTGCATGGTGTTCAATCTTTGTTGCAGTTGAGAGCAGTACTGAAACCATTGATAATCCTCTGCACGAAGCTGCCAAGAGAGGAAACTTACCTTTCTTGCAAGAGTGTTTGACAAATGGGGTAAAATAATTTGAGGCTTTTTCGTTTGTTTGTTTGTTTGTTATTGTTATTGTTTATCATGCAGTCGTCTGTCATTGCTTATGTGCATGTAATCTTGTCATGTGATCATAAGTGCTGATCACATGATCATGATGATTCTCCAGGTGTCACCCAATGGGTTGGACAAGTCTGGTTCTACTGCTCTGCACTGGGCTGCCAGTGGTGGCCACATAGGTAGGTGTCATGCAAACTCATTTGATGGGATTGCCCCTGTGCTAATTGAAATGATTATTTTTTCATTAATCTCTTGTTTATGTAGATTGTGCACAGGCTCTATTGGCTGTACGAAATGTGGAAGTCAATGTCCAGGTTTGTGTGTGTGTGTGTGTGTGTGTGTGTGTGTGTGTCCGCACGCATGTGTACATGTTTGCATGCGTATGTGTGTCTATCTGTATAAACAACCAAAGTTTTAAAAAGAATGCTATTTTTTATCTTTTCTTCAGAACAAGCTTGGTGACACAGCTTTGCACAACGCAGCCTGGAAGGGTCACGCTGAAGTAGTTGGGATACTATTAGAAAGAGGTATGTATGTCATTCAACAACAAAAAGGTATTAAGGGAAATTTGCTTCAAACTCGCAATGAACCAACAAATTGAGACAATTACAGTTCAAGATCTGTATAATTATGGTTATAGTTCACATACCTAATAAGTCCGAAGAACAAAATTTATCTGTAGTCTGTCTGTACAGCAGATGAATAATTGTTTGTACATGTCAAACTAGTGTCTCGATCGACTGGTTCTGATTTCAGGTGCTGATCGAACGATCCGAAACAATGAGAAACAGACTCCTTATGATCTCTCGGCAAAGAATCCCGAAGCAGGTCGTCTCCTCATGGTCAGAGGTAAGCCAGGGCCTTGGTAGAGGCCAGGGGTGTGTGACTGACTCTTATATTGAGGGGTCATAATACCGTATAGTTGGAAAGTTTCGCGGTACGTGTCAAACTTTCACAGATGTCTCTAGTCAAACATTTTTGCAGTTTAACTTTCGTGGATGAGCTGTACGTGTCCATACGTATATACATTACGGAAAATTTCACGGATATGAACTTTAATTCACGGATGGATTGTGATCTGCGAAAACCGCAAAACTTTCTTGCTATATGGTATTTATATAATTGCACACGTAAAAAAGATTTATAAAATGTACAGGGTTTCACTAATAATCTACCGTAAATCGTGAAAAATTCGTAGTCACTAAATTTTCGTAGTCGCTACAGACTATGAAAATTAAACGCACGAAAAATTGCAAAATAGTGGGTGGGGCTGAGTAACGCGGCTATGCTTCGAAAATTATTCGACACAAAAATTTAACGTACGAAAATTTTCAACACGAAAATTTCGCGATTTACGGTAGTACATACATGCATGCATCAAAAAAAAAAAAAAATCATGTTTCTATCATCATTGCATGTGTTTCAAAATGAAACCAATATTGATGTAGATTTTTTTTGTTCTAGATATTCAAGGCGATGATTATGGTGAAGATGAAGATTCTGATTAATGCCCACCATCGATCGTGACTGTAGTATGTGTTGTGGTGTATGTACATGTTATAATATACGTTAGGGTACATGTACTTATCATGTGAAACAGTACTCCACTTGCAATAATAATTATTACTGTATAGGTATAGTTTACTCTATAATCAGGTTTTATCACTGCATTTTGTTGTTTAAGTATACTAGCATGCATACACAAGTTATCTGCATATGCATACATTGTGTAAGTGTGTGTATAACTTTTGCTTAGTGTACGATTGAAGAGAGATCGCATCCAGAATGTTATAGTTTTATTTTCATGTGTGTAATGATTTTTTTTTTTTTGCCTTTTTCTTTTTGTTTATAACTGTACAAACTTAAAACTCTTTTTGTAATTTTTGTGTTATCAAGCTAGTGCTTGTAAATAATAATTATTAATTTTTTTCAGAAGACCTATACATAGTTGCTCAGTACCGTACTACGTACCTAGCTATATGAACAGCAATATGGTGAACATGGAACTATAGTCATAAGCATAATTCTGAAAGCATATGCATTTCCCAACGTTTTGAATATAACCATTGTCATCATAATTCAAGAAGACCTAAGGAGTAACACGTGTATATAATAATATAGACACACCAAACAAAGAACATCCAAATAACATTACAAACTGACATCTACAGACACTCGTCTTCTCATTCTATTGAGCTGAGTATCAATCGTCTTTCTATCTGGTGTCCATTTCTCTCTTGCAATTGGCGGAGACCCGCTGCGATGATCATGACCTGCCTGTAGTTTACTGGGTCTCAGTGATTGAGAGATTTTCTCAGAGCTAGCACTGATGTTGTGTGGTGACTGTTGAGGAGTGGTTTTGTGGTTGTCTTTCTGGTTTGGTGAGTAGTGCCTGTTTCTGTGATGTGTGTGTGTGTGTGTGTGTGTGTGCACATGTGTGTGTGTGTGTGCGTGTGTGTGTGTGTGTGTGTGTGTGTGTGTGTGTGTGTGAATGCAACAGATCAGAGAAGAAAAAACATGACAACAGTCTCTGGTGACTCGATCACTGGTGCTTACAGTATTAACCCCATTGCATCATAATAATGCTGGCATGCAGTGAGCTTCCTTACTGCATGCCTTGCTCATATTATGCACATGTATCTGTATTATGAAACTGACTCCAATTCTAGATAATCCACTTGTTTGTGTGAAAATACACAGAGACTCAGTGAACAAACAAACAAAATAAACAAAAGGTTCTGTTCAGCAACAGCTAGCATGCATATATAGGTGGTAAAAAAGCTAGTTTCTTTTGAACAAGTGGTTGTTTTCACATTATTATAAAATGTATACTTCATGCATTTATAGGTATGTTCCTTTCACAAACTCAGTCTAACAACAATTCTTTCTTTGGTTTTTGCTATTTGGTTGTTAATTCTGATGTTCTATTATGGCGGGTTGAACACAATATCCAGTATTGCATTGTGCAATATTTCACACTTGGTGACATAATACAATGCAACACACTGATAGAGATTTAGAAAAATTGTCCAAATGTACGTTTGATGCGCTAGCCTCGTCCCTAGGCCCTCCGTGTGCATGAATAGATTATAATATTATATTATCTGCAATTTGTTAGAGAGCTAAAAAAGAGATTAACAATCCGAATTGCAAGATAGATTGGAGGTTTACTAGACACTGACCATGTCATGCGTGGGGTTTCACTGACTCTGATTCTAGATAGCTCGCACCATTCTTCATAATATATAGTTATACAAAACGGTAAATGTAACAGCATATTGAGTTTTCATGATATCCTATAATACTGTGGAAATTTAGCAAAGCATTGATGAATTAACTCGTGGAATTCTGATTCTCAATTAAAGTTGTGACAAAATTAAGTTAACTTTTAGTTCAGTTGGCAAAGTTACTGATGGTGATATTCTGGCATGATTGGTAATTTGAAACATTCGTATCAATGAGAGGTGGGTACTCCTCACTGTGATCCAAACGGTGTGGACGAGGTCTTTCACTGGTGTCAGTATCACTGTCAGAGCTCTCTTGTTTGTACTTGAACCACTTCTTCAAATTACTAGACATCGTTGTGAGACACGTAGCCACTTTCCGTCGAGGTGTCATAATGTAAATAAGTACACATGTTCCGTAAAGGGCAGGTGCTATAAATATAACAGCATACAGCAAGCTCCAAACTACACTATCTATATCGCTTGTTGCAATCAAAGTGGTATGAAACACATGACAAGGGTATTCATAGACACATAGGGTGAGAATTGAAAAGAAGATCATGTCAATTGTGTTGTGAGCCGATACACGATATGGTCTTGCCACTGCTACAAGAAGAGTAGCTATGATGGTTACCATTCCAGCATAAATAAAATAAGCACGATCGGTCAGAGTGCTAAGTAAGAGATTAACAATTCGAATTGCCAGATAGATTGCAGGAAAGTATCTCCGGTCATTTGGATAAATTTTAAATGGAGCATAAACTATATCCATAGAAGTATGTAGCAATAGGCTTTGCACCTTGCAATAGTTGAGGCACTTGTGGAAACATCGACAAGGATAGAGACACAGGAGGAGAAAGGGAAGGAGATTGAACAGCATCATCATCACCAAGGCTAGTATGGCATAGGGAAGGTGTTTAGTTCCAAAGTATTCAACTGTTCCATCTACTCTAAGGTAGCGCTGAGGAAGAGGGTGGCCCTTCATGTCGTAAACAGTCACAGGTGTAAGCAAATGCAACGAAATATTAAGAATCTTGACATAAGAAAGGAGGATGAATGTGGCAAAGGCTTCAATGAGTGAGCTCCTTATATCCCACTCATTACGAATGCACCTAAAACACCTGTAAAATGGTCTCCATAGCGACACAACTCTAGGATATCGATAGTGTAAACTGGCAAAGATATATGTGATGACAACCAGCACTAATGGGTACACAGCAACAGCATAGTCTAGTGCTATAACCTGAAGTGAGGAGTAATCAGGATGGATACAGAATGGTGTGTAAAACCATCTGAAGAAATCAAGATTGAAAATCCCATAAAATGAGATTAAAATGACAACTATGACATAGGACCAATCGCTAAACCTACTACTTGCTACCAGCTGTAAAATAAAAGGAGAAGCAAGCAATTGGCTTAAGATAACAAATCCATTCATCAAACCTGAAGTTGCTGAAATCCTGAACACAATGACTAAAACATAGAAGACTGTCAGTGGGAGATAGGCTACAGCAATGTACTTTATCCAATTGTATTTGTAGTCTGTACAGTCAACACAAGCCAAGCTGTAAGAGTAGACAGGAGGAGCAAATCCATCTTTACACCTACCACAGAGCTGTCCTGTGCGATTCATATCAAGAATTTCACAAAAGTAGTCATTCAATTGTGACACATTGTCATCACTGCTGGTCCATGAGAATTTGTATGGGTATCCTAAATAAGACTTGTCACGTCTAAATGTACAATATCCCCAAACTGTTGTATTGAACTGTTGGTTGTAAGAAATACAGTAGCTCACGAGAATGGACACTGTCAAGTTGTCACTGACGCATTTCACAGGCTCATCTGCATACTCTTCGATGTCACACTGACAGCTGTTATCAGTGGCAACTGTAGTCCATGGAGGACAGGTTGAATTGGTCACTTGTAGCAGTGAAGAATGCTCCTTCTTAACAAAACCACTGACTAGCTTGGATACAGAAATTACCACAAAGAAGAAAAATATAACGAAAAATATACTCTTTTCCATGGAGTTTCAAAATACCAGTTTTAGCTATGAACTATATATTGTAAACTATAACATAATTCTCTCTTTTATATAGTATCAGCAACTGCAGCATATTAAATTTTCATTGTTATGTACGTATAAGGGATACAGCTACATGTTATTTACTCAATAACAATTGCAGGCGGGAAGCTATACATAGTATGAAAGCAGTAGATATTGATCTTCCTCTTTTCATGCCCACAAATAAATTAAACATCTGGCTTCAGTTCTAGTATCCTGCACATGGTTGCCTCAGTTACCATATTTATCTCTTTGAATGCTATAGCAACATATGCAGACAAGAAGGCTGGCAAGAAGGCTGGCTGGAATTATGTCATTCCATATGCAAAACCAGTGCATAAGCTAAGTGAATCCATACAATTCACAATAGCCTATAATTTTTATGTTGTCAATCTTTACCTTGATTTTAATTCTTATAGTCTAAAGATTGCCAATGTAACAAGGAGCAATATAGCTGCATCATGCATGGAGAGGGCCTCAGGACACACACACACACACGCACACGCACACACACACACACACACACACACACACACACACACAACACACATCATTTGTTTGCAAAATATATTAACTCTTGAGTCAAGCCAGAGCTAGTCACAATAGTCATGCATTGTATCTCAGACTCTATATATATCACTGAATTATATACCATTTAGCTGGAAATATTAATGGGGATTTTAACTTGATGGTTTGACGGTCAAAGTCCAAATTGTCAAATTTAAATCCATCAATACTTTGGGTGCCATATATGAATGTATTATGCGCACGTGCAAATTGTCAATTTTAAATTCATCAATATTTTTATATTACATTCAGGATGAGGAGCAAACCGTCAAATTCTTTGACCGCCAATATTTCTGGCAAAATGGTAGGTGGTAAAAAGCCAGTTACTTTTGGACAGGTGATTGTTTTCTACCAGTTCGACCAGTACAGGGAAAACACTGATAAGGGAAGTATAGCCTTGTTTCCAGGCTCCTCCCTCACGAATACTATATAGCTTCCTTCAAAAATATCATTAGGAAACATTCCCTAGGGAGGAGGCTGGGAACGAGACCATAGGGGAAAGTTTTTCAGAGTAAAATTTTTAAACATAGCTTTCATTTTGGCCTTTAGTGGATTGAGTAGTAACAATTAACTACTGCATGAATTTATGCCCTCAATATCCCATTACAAGTAGCAGGAGCAATTGATTGGAAATGGAAACGATGGGTTCACAGTATTACATATTATATTGTGTAACGTAAACATTACACAACATAATGTGAATGTTTGGATTGCTTGTGATTGATAGTAATTTGGATTGATGTTGTGATTGGAAATGGAAACGATGGGTTCACAGTATTACATATTACGTTGTGTAATGTAAAAATTATTTGTGCGCAGATATACACAGGAACACAATGTATCAGACGTACATGTTGACAATTTTTCTAAAATTGCATCAGCACGTTGCACTGCATTACATCACCAAGAGTGAAGTATTACGCGTTGCAACACTGGATATTGTGAACCCGCCTTAATAGGACATCGGGACAATCAAATAGCAAAATGGAAGCAAAAAAAAAAAAAAAAAAAAAAAAAAAAAAAAAAAAAAAAAAAAAAAAAAAAAAAAAAAAAAAAAAAAAAAAA
>CAXIPT010000006.1:2872369-2935019 GCA_964030475.1 Tethya wilhelma | reverse complement strand
TTGTATTTGTAGTTTGTACAGTCAACACAAGCCAAGCTGTAAGAGTAGACAGGAGGAGCAAATCCATCTTTACACCTACCACAGAGCTGTCCTGTGCGATTCATATCAAGAATTTCACAAAATCCATCATTAAAATGTGAAATATTGTCATCACTGCTGGTCCATGAGAATTCGTACGGATGTTCCAAATGAGACTTGTTATGTCTAAACGTACAATAGCCCCAAACTGTTGTGTTGAACTGTTTGTTATAAGAAATACAGTAGCTCATGAGAATGGACACTGTCAAGTTGTCACCGATGCAATTCACTGGACTATCCTTGTCGATGATGTCACATTGACAGCTGTTGTCAGTGGCAACTGTAGTCCATGGAGGACAGGTTGAATTGGTCACTTGTAGCAGTGAAGAATGCTCACTCTCAACAAAACTACTGACTAAGTTAGATACAATAAGCAAAGATATGAGAAATATATTCCTTTCCATTTTTATTCATCAGTATATCAGTTGTAGCTTTGAATTGAGTTCTACAACTTACATGTGCACTATATACTGTATACTTTAATGTAAGATACTGACTTGGGCAGGGATCATTTCGTCTACATATATGGAAACAGTTGAACATGTCAAACAACCTCTGGATAACTATGAATGTATAATTTGTTTGTGAGCATGGAAACAGGAATTAAGATCGATATCTATACTAATTATAGCTTTGTTAGTTTCAATAAGAATTGAATTACTTTTTGTATATGCATTGCATATCAGCATGTATTATGTTTTTTATAATTTTACACATATACTTTATTAGATTGGTTTCTTAAAGCTATTCTTTATCAGGTTTCTTTTAGCGCGGGGAAACATTTGGCTTGCCATACCAATAAGCTACACCAGCTCAGTTTTGATTACATATATATGTCATATATAATGCATGGTTCCAGCCGATAAGAATCCTCTGACCCCCCACCCTAAAGACAAACACACACCATCTGTCAGTGACTGCTTTTTGTTGATTTTAGTAGTGTAATCTATGTGTCTATACACAATATTCTAATGGGAAAACTCTCAATGCCTCATTAGAAGCCTAATAGGAACCATATTATGCATGCATATGAGCATGTCTAGCAGCATGCATGTTTTTGCTTTGATCCTTTTTACAATTTGGCCAGTGCATATAGCACACACTATATATATCTCTTACTAAACATGTTGCGAGGTACTCTCCGCCATGCGCCCAGAGGAATGATTCTTTTCTTTTGCTACTGTTCTGGTTGTCAGCAAGCCTCTTTCAGTGGGAATGCAAGGGAGCCTATACATTGACTAGTCACAGACCATGTATGTCATGGAGTTTCACTACCTCCTTTTAGATAGCCCATACTATATATATTCTTCATAATAATTATTATAAAGAATAAACAGTTGTAGTAAGTGAATGTGACAGCGCAGTATATAGCATACTGAATATTTAAAAATTAAATGATATCCTAAAAATTAATACAGTGCATTAGCATTTATAGCTAAGCATTAATAGGTACAGTCATTGAATTCTAATTCTATAATATTCAATTAACGTTATGACAAAATTGAGTTAACTTTTAGTTCAGTTGGTCAAAGTTGCTGATGGTGATATGCTGGCATGATTGGTAACTTGAAACATTCGTATCAATGAGAGGTGGGTAAACAAGACAGGCAACTTAAGAGGAGGCTAATGCACATGCGCATAATAATGCCACATGGATAGATAATGGCCTTAATTTGAACTTTATAATTATACCGTAAATGTGGAAATATTGGTGGTACATTATATTTGGCGGTTTGGCGGTTGGCGCAAAAACCGCCAAATTAAATGCGTGTAAACTGTTTTTCGCTCTATTGCAATACATTGCGCAAGGGAGGAAAACACCAAATTCAAAACTGCCAATATTTTTGTGAGAAGCGGCCTGAGCAAAATCGCCAAATTAAATTAATTACAATTAAAGATGACTGCATTGTAGTACATGAATTTATACACAAATTATAAGTTTCAAAGCTTTCTAGTTTTTGTTTAGGCCTATTTGAGATTGAAACAAGTATCATACCCATGAAAAGAACTCACTTTCCCACTATATACAGTGATGTCATAAGCATGAGATTTAGAATACCCTATATTCAGTATAAAGATCCCTCCCACATCTTCTCTACACACACACACACCCACACACACACACACACACACACACACACACACACACACAACAAAACACACACACAATGACATATACATGTACCTTCACTTTCTGCTTCTTCCATTATCACATAATTATACTACTATCAATTTAGATGTACAATCTATAGTGCACGTCAATACCATATTGTGCAGAAAAGCTTTGCAGACACTATAATTGCGAGTTTTACAGATTACGATGTAGGTCCAATGAAAAACAAACAAGCAAACAAATATTGCTGAAATTATGCAGGGAGTGGAACCAAACCATACCTGTGCTTATCATTGAGGTAGTCCCTAGTCGTTAACAGCTTGAGTGGTCTCTCCGAGACGTACTGAGTCATGGTGGATCTTTCTGTGCCGAGAATATCCCGTGTTATTGCCTCCAGGGTGCCTAGCCTCTGGACTTCTGAACGAATGGTATTCAACATGTCATCCTTAGCTTCACTAGTGCAGCCCAGAGTTTGAAGAGTGAGAGACACTTCTCTACATGTGGAGACAGAGAAGGTTGTAAAATATGAGGATGACAATCAATGGTGGTACAGGGAAAGGGAAAAGGAGTAATCCATGAGTTACCAAATTAAATAGAATTCAAAATGGCTTATTCTTACAGCTACTGCTTAGTCTATTGAACTAGAACTATTTTAGGCTCCACTACGACTTACAACGTAGATGGTGAATTCCTCAGCTCCAATTTATGCTATTTGAATTAAAGGGTAGTTAAAGTGAAAAATGGGTACATATAGTTCACTTTAAACCAATGAAACAATGCATAGCCTCATCCCACAGGGACTCTCTTCATAAGCGATCCACACCCATACATAGGAAATGAATAACTAAGGAATAAATAACTCTGTGACTGAACATTAAATTTTACCTCAACACCAACTCATCCTCTTCCACCATCAGCAGTTCTCTCAGTGTGTGTATCACCTTCTCCTCCCTGAGGCCCAGTTTAGCTATCGTATGACAAGCCTCCGCTCGAATAGCAGGCAGCTTCTCAAATCTCACAGCCCATAGCAACTGAGCAACCAACTCCTCATCTGATACACCAATATCCGAAAAAGCCCTCAAAGCATACGCTTTGACCTTCCAACACGGGTCTTGGAGCAGTTTGTGAAGTGCTTGTAGTATGTGAGGGTGTGTTAGTTGGAGAGCTCCAGCTATGGAGGCAGCTTCGATACGAATGGAGATGTGATCGTCTTTGAAACAGGTGAGGAAGATGGGCAGGAGTTGGTCAGTCATCAGGTGAAGAGTGTGCAACTGCATGAAAAATTATTCAATTGGATACATTTTTAAGCTGTAGCTGGGATTCCTAAACCAAGTCTTTCAAATTCTAGTTGAATGCTCTTACCACTGAGCTACTAGAACTCATACAGGCATTGGAGGAATGTTCAGTATTAAATGTTTACCGCTAAAAATTTCTTGTTGATAATTTTTACCAAGGAAAAATTAAACATGGAAAGAAAATTTGATTGGTGAAATAATTTACTACGAAAATTTCCCTATCTACGGAAATTGTGGCATGTGTGTAGGTACGGTACCTTTTTCAGAGCATCCAGTCTGACAGTTTCCGTATTACTAGCAAGTCTCTTCCCTACTTCATCGTGAACAAGCTGTTGAGAGGAAGTTGAGGAGGATAAGATACACATCACACCAAGTTATCGTGTATAGAACCCCATCCCATGTTTTCCACTTTGATTTTTAACCAACATAACACTTTTGTAAACACACACAATTCATCCTTTTTCTTTATTTTTCGCTTTCCCCTCCAATGGATCACATACATACATAATCCCCATTTCCCATTACACCCCAATATACACTCTTGAATACCCTTACCACACCTTGGGGGAGAAAAAAGGCTAGCAACGAAGCAAATAATAACACACACAATAAACAAAGTCCTGTGTGGGTATCCTTGACAACCTCATGTTACAATACACTAGTCAGTTAACAAATTGTACTCAGTAAATGTTTCGATATAGCCATGCAGCTATCATCTTTGGTACATATTGACACATATAGTAAGTTCATCACTCAGAAACCTAACCCCCAAATCAAACACAATTGTATGTACCTTTCCGTGTCCAGTGAGTCCTAGTGCCTGAGCAGCGGCCTCTCTCACTTCAGGGCTCCAGTCGTTCCATGTCAGGACCACCAGTTTAGAGCACAAGTCCTTGTTGATGCCTCCATGGAGTCTGTGCAGCATCTGACAAACAGCTAGTCTCTCTTGCCAACCAGAGCTGTTCAACTGCTCAGCCAACAAAACATGTACCAGATTCTGATAGAAAGAAAACAAAAGATACAAATATGAGTATATGATACAAAATGAATTGCAGAAGTTATGCTTCAAGTAAAAATGTGCATATGTTCTACTCAGAGGAGGTACGACAGCCGTGTATCATGCTGAGCTGGCAAATTTTACCTCACATGCAAATTGTATTGTGCTGAACTGGCACTTTGATAATTATCACACACCATGCGTGTGATCATATGGGCAAAAAGCATTGAATAGATCGCGTGTACTAAAAATGTCAGCTCAGCATGACACATACCGTATAGCGGGAAATTTTCGTATGGTGGAAATTTTCGTATATTTCGTATGCGGTTCGAATATACGAAAATTAAAACTGCGAATATTTAACTTCCGCATTTACTTTATACGAGCGCGCGCCGCGTATACGAAATTTAAAACTACGAAAATTTCTTCTGGCGCGTTTATACGAAATTTTGCACCAACGAAAATTTCCCGCTATACGGTAGCTGTCATACCTCCTCTGTATTCTCTTCTATTGTTATGCTTCAAATAAATGTAGTAAACATTAACAAACCGTTTTGGTACTGAGAGTAGCAAGAAGATTAGCTGCCTTCTCCTTCCTATCAGGTTGGTGTCCTCCACCTTGGAGGTGAGTTATGAGTTCACTGATGACTGTAGCAGAGCACACACCAGCAGAGGCCAGACACTGAGCACTCACCCACTTCTCCAGCAGACCAACTCCATCTGATATGACAGAGAGAAGGACAGCTTCACTCTGGAAGAGAGAGAGAGAGAGAGAGAGAGAGAGAGAGAGAGAGAAAGAAAGAGAGCATTGATAGTGGCACATGAAAATTCAATGGTCTATAAATCCCAAACCTAAAGGTATCTTCTCAGATGAGTATCTATAGTAAACTGGCAAAACAAACTAAAGGCTAGCATCATCAATGTATCAGTAGAGAAAACCAAGCTGCCTAACTATTGCAAACATATACTGCCCAAGCTGCCAGAAATTAAGAGATAGTACACAGTAAGATATATTACGTACACTATACACAGTGTAAAATGGTACACTAATGGTAAAATGGTTGATTGAGTTTTTAACATCTCCAGTGCAAACAATATGTACCTGTTGGTTTTGCTTGTCCAAACAGTAGAGTGTCACAGCACTCGGCACTTTAATATGCTCCATATTACTGCTCAACAGTTGATAGAGCCCTTCGATGAGTTGTGAAGATACACGAGCATGCACAACAGCAGAAGAGTCAGCCATACTCTTAGCACTGCTGGCTGTAAGGATGGAGTCAATACTCGATTGGGATCTGGCACGACAGATAGCTTCGTGCTCAGCTAGTAGAGCCACAGACGTGATTCCATACATCTTGGTGTTGTCACAGAGACTGTGCATATCATCGAGGATTCCCTTCTCGTCTTTCACATCATTGAGGCGTAGATGAAGCTGCCACTTGTTGCACCATTCACGCACTAGGAGGACAGGACAGTGTGTATGATAGAAAATGCATTTTAATTACAGTGTTGAATGGGACAGCATAAAAAACAACAACTTAGAACTGTACACCAAATATCTCGAAATTTTCACTACAATTTATATGATAGTACCATATAGCAGGAAAATTTTGCGGAGATTAACTTTCGTGGATTTCACGGATCACAGTCTACAGTATCCACGAAATTCTCTGTAACGTACATACATGAAACTTTCCTGCTATACGGTATTAGTAAAATGGCAACTTGAATACCACATCACGGAATGGCAAGAAATTAGTGAGTTTGCCATTTCATTTCTCTACAAGACTTCCCAGTTGCCATAATACTGTCGGTGATATCTACGACTGTACACTTACTTATATTGAAGAACTGTTGGTTATAAATGGAGGGTTGTGTTGAAACTGATCCCTTGGAGTGGTCTTTGTTCACTGGGAGTGGCTCAGAGGAGCTCGTGCTGTGGATACTATGGCACTCCCACTGCATGGAGTCTGGGGTCTGAAGAGGACAGAAAATCATATGGTCCAACAGTCATGCCTCAATAATAACCTAAGAATGAAATCTACAATGGACGGTCACAATTCTTGGGATCCTAAAAGCTTTACTATACACACCTCTGAAAAACAACCATCTAGCATTCAAAGCTGGTATTCAATACATACTGTTCCCAATATTTTCTTCATTTTTAGATTCCTTTTTTATAATATTATATGCTAATTTCTGGCTTACCCTTACAGGCTGAGGGTAGTCCAACCACTTACGATAACCTCTCACAATCACTCCTTCCCTAGTAGTAGGAGGAGGAGCCTGTGCATCCTCACTACACTTTAGCGACTGTGGATAACAATTTTGAAGAACTTTACTGAAATGAGCGTCATTGCTGAGAACGATTCTCTCTGGATCTCCCTCCGTTTGGTGGACAGGTTTTTCCCCCATTCTCATTTGAGACATGTAGCTCTTCAGCGGAGGCGTCACGGACCTCTCTGTCCACTCCATTCTCTTGTGACTCTCTCTAACTCTGGATTGCCATGGTGATAGCTGTAGCCGGTCACGACTTGCATTCTGAGTGACGCTCACCGTCGAAGGAAGACCCACCAATCTCCTTGCCGTGGAACTGCTCACTTTAGCGAGTGTCTCTTGTTCCCATGGAAATGATTTTGATAGAGGTACTGTGCTAGTTCTTTGAAGCTTAGTATTCTCAGTCAACATATATTCGTTTGATGATGTTGTTCTATTTCGTCCTTGGTTGCTAGGTGCTCGTATAGCACTGGGGAGATCTGCTGGGACGTTTAGAGACACATGTTTTGGGGGTTGGCTCCTGCAATTATGATAGGCAAGGATGCTGTTTGTTTTAGGAGTACGTTCGTGAGGTGTGGTATCAATTCCCAGACCGCTGGTTTTAAACAGTGAATTCTTCCTATCTTTGCCATGTGAATAGCTTACCATGTGTGGACTTCTACTGGATACAACATCATGACTGAACTCTAGAGTCTTGCTTAGTTCGTCGACATGCTGCTGAACGCTAAATTGAGACCTTACATTTGTAGAAGGCTGGGATTTTCTTGCTTGAAATTGACTCTGATGTAAATGCCTGCTGTTTCGGCGGTGATTTGAAGGGTTTTCTTCCGAGAATCGCTCGTTTTGTTGAGTTCTCTGACTGTTCGAACCTTTCTGAATGTTGGGCATGTGAACTTTGTGTCCACACGCAAAGAAATCCGAACCAGAAGGCAGCATCTTTATAGCATTCAAATTAATGCCCACCAAGTTTAAGTCTTGTTGCCATGGTAACAGTGGTACTTGTAGCTCAAGTGCGCTTATGCGCATGCGCTAGAATAATTATCCACTGACACCGTGCACAATGCGCATACGTATACAAGCCAAGTAGAGAACACACTGACTGGAACACTTTAATACAGTAACACAGATACACACAATACATTATTTAGCAGCATACACTTCTATCAAGATGTATAGACTAAACAGTTGCATGACTAGGAGAAACTGAGCCAGCTGCATCAACCGTCTGAATCGAGAGTGATTTTTCTGACAGCAGACATGTGCACAGTCTGTTTGATTATTGGAGCAAGGGAAAACAGGAAGTGCATTGGTGCCCGACTCATCGTGAACACAGCTGGCAATGACAGATTCTGATACTTCTGGACCGGGGTACTCAATATTGCTGTGCTGTTTCGTATTCAGTTTCTCTATCATTTTTTTGCCAATGTCAGTGGAAGAACATTCATCTAGAACTTGAACTTCTGATACTTCTGGATCAGGGTACTCAATATTGCTGTGCTGTTTCGTATTCAGTTCCTCTATCATTTTTTTGCCAATGTCAGTGGAAGAACATTCATCTAGAACTTGAACTTCTG
The DNA here is from genome assembly GCA_964030475.1 of Tethya wilhelma. NCBI lineage: Eukaryota > Metazoa > Porifera > Demospongiae > Tethyida > Tethyidae > Tethya > Tethya wilhelma. Next base: position 2,926,685 of record CAXIPT010000006.1, on the reverse strand, counting down.
ATACTTCTGGATCAGGGTACTCAATATTGCTGTGCTGTTTCGTATTCAGTTCCTCTATCATTTTTTTGCCAATGTCAGTGGAAGAACATTCATTTAGAACTTGAACAAACTTCTCCAGTTTTTCGCTTCCATTTGTGGCTATTTGGTTCAATACATAGCGAACAACAACATAAGCTCTGTCTGATTTTTCAAGAGTTGGATTCATGGCCTTGTCCATTTTAGGGCAACTGATCAGTTTTTCAGAGAATAACTTAGTAGCATAGGCTGCAATGTCTTCACCTATTATATCAACAAGCTGATCAAAGTAATGCCGGAATACTTTTGATGCTTCATTTTCAGGACCATCTATTTCATCTTCTTCTTCATTCAGTCTCTCAGCTTCACACTGCAAAGCACTGTTTTGAGTGAGACTATTCTTTCTTGAATCGTAACCAGAATCGTGGCTTTCTTGTTGGGTAAGCCTTGTCTGCAGCTGGTCAGAATCAGAAATTTCATCTTCTTCTCTTGCAGCAGTGAGTTTGTTGCTGAGTGAAGGTAAATCTACTCCTCTTGTGTGCTCTTCTTCAAATCTTTCGAATTCCATCTGTACAACTTGATGAACAGTGTAGCTACGGTTAGAATTTTTCAATCAGTCTCCAAATGATACGCTAGCAGCTGGAACGAAGAAACTTATACAAATTCTGCAGCTTACTTTTCCCACCTACACCATCTGCATGAGAAGGGAAATCAAAAAGCACAAGGCATTCAATATACACATACTAAATGTATGTATATATGTATAGGCATAATATTATGTGCAGGGACATTAACATTGTGAGAATATATATAATTTCCTTTATGGTAGTAATAGAAAAACTAGTCAAGTTTGCTAGGAAATTTCAGTTTCAGAATAACAACCAGTCACTAATCAAACTGCTAACTCCAAATGCCCAATTTCGTTCAAAAATTATGAGCAACTACTGTGTGGAGTGTGTAACACCGCATTTTACATCTCATAGTAAAAGTTGTACTTTTGGCCATAAAACTGCTACTGTATACAGTATACATATACCAGCCCAACCCTGGTGGCCCGAACAAAGCAACTTGATTTATCAGGCAAATTTTGCAGCTTAGTTTTCTCACCTATAGGATGTGCATGAGAAGGGAAATCGAAAAGTACCAGCTTTACTATATATTCCCTATATAAAATTATATTGATTATACACCTACTGTACTAACATGTACAGGGATCAGAGGTTTATCTGATTAGAAATATTAAGTTTTAGCAGCTATCATAAACTCATTTTATATTATAGAGGCCATTTGTTGACATTTCACATCTATGCTGTACATAAAACTTTGAACACACTCAACTATAATTAACCAGTTAGCAAATTTACTTTTTCTGGAGGGATGGGGTTCAAACTTCACTCAATAGATAGTCGGATCACAGAGGCACCCATGCAATGTCTGACTCCACGTTGATCTTTTGTCAGATCCCACCTTCATTTCTTCCATTGCTATAGGGAGGGAGAGGGGAGTGGTCAATGTGGGTTTGGTCAAATTATGTGTAGACACCTACGTGTAATCAAGTCTCATCAAAGAATTACATATACCGTAAATGTGGAAATATTGGCGGTACATTAAATTTGGTGATTTGGCGATCGTCTCGGAAATCGCCAAATTTAATGTACGGCCAATATTTCATCATCTCCTTGTTGTTGTTGTTGTTGTTGTGGTTGGTGTTCCTAATGAGAGCAGTGACAACAATAAAATATCATATAAGCTCATTGCTACGTGTTATAACTGTCAGTTGTTTGTAAGCTTGTCATAACAGTCATAACTGATGAAGGTCCACAGACCGAAACCTCTTGTATTTCTTACTTTGACAAGCTCACAAGCAACTGACAGCAAAACACAAAAGGAGAGGTGATTAACTATGTTTGAAAGGAATTGCTTACTTTGAGAGTTCAACAATAGGGATGGTGTATCCTTAGCAACTATCACATATGATGGAGTAAGACACAGTGTATCTAGTGAGAGCAGTGACTGCAATAAAGTATGTAAACAAAAGAAGAAATGATTACTTTGGCTATAATTTAAAATAAATTACGTACTTTGAAAGTCCAACACAACCACAATAAGGATGATGTATCCTTTGCCAATGTCATGTCAGTAGAGTAAGACATGGCATGTCTAATGAGAGCAGTGACAACATTAAAGTCGAAGAGGTGGTTAGGTAAGTTAAACTGAACATGGTTACTTTGAACACATCCACATTGCAGGTGATGTATCCCTCTTAGTCAACAAAACGTCAGTTAGAGTAAGACTGGGTGTTCCTAAAGAGAGTAGTGACAGCAATAAAGTATGTAACAGCACAAGTGACAGCACAAGTATGCAAATAAAAGGACAGATGGTTAGCTAAGTTTTGTTTACTTTGAGAGTCCTGAACGCATCCACAATACTGCATGGTGTTGTATCCTTAGCCACGTTGATTAGTAAGACAGGGTGCGTCTAATGAGAGCAGTGACTGCATTAAAGAAGACAAACAAAAGGAGAGATGGTTAGCTCAATTTTTTTTGTTTTGAAGAGTCCAGCACATCCACAATATGGGTGATGCTTCTAAGCCAACATCACATCAGTCTTACTGTGCATGCAACCCATATAGGACTGACGTATCCTTGGTCAATGCTGAATATTGAGAGTTGCAGTGGCATCGTTTATTTGTGAGGTGGTTATGTTATATATTTAGCCATGATTTCAACAGGCTTTTGGCTAAAGTTGCAAGCATAATTATTTGATTCCAGTTACAGGCCACCTCTTCATTAGGTTTTACTTAAAGTTAGACATTATCAACTCACATGTGTGTTTCTCCAAATATGCAAGCAGGTACAGAGAGAATCAGTCAGGTAGTGAGCTTCCCCTGCTCCTCAGCTGGCTCAAAAGCAACTTGGAGGCCTGGCATTCACCGATGCGGATGCATGGCCTATGGCATACTAAATTTTGCTTGGATGTCGTTATTTTGGACCATTTGTATATACAGTAGTGTATGTCTACCGTAGCCGGGTAATACTTGATTACAACAGATAATAAAATCTACCGCGGCAGGCTAATATAATAGCCCGAAAATATATACACGTGAAGCGGGTGGGTGCTCTGTAGCATTCAAATTAGTGCCCACCAAGTTTAAGTCTTGTTGCCATGGTAACAGTAGTAGCCCATGTGCGCTTATGCACATGCGCGCGCTTATATATAGCTACGTATCCCGGTCATGCAAGCCAAGTAGATCGATAGAGAACACACTGACTAGTCAGTCTCGCTGGCCAAACACTGACTGGAACACTTACACTTACAATAACATACATACACACAATACATTATTTTTTTTTATTTTTTATTTATAATAATTTTGCTAAACAGCATGGACAACACAAATAGCAGTCGCTAATACATGTGTGCACCCAATATAGTATAATTGTTATAAAGATTAAAGACTAAGTAATGACTATGCGTAATATTACAACAACAGACTAATACAAGTTAGCATTACACACCATGACAATATAAATGCTGCAGCAGTTGGGTTTTAAAGTTATCGACGTTATCAGCAGAAACAATATCACTTATTTACTAGCATACACTTCTAACAAGATATATAGACTAAACAGTTGCATGACTAGGAGGTTTGGTGCCACGAGATCAAATTTCGTGAAATCAACTTGCCAGTCCTTAGCTTTCTAACCCTAGCCCTAGCCCTAGCCCTAGTCCTAGTTTTTATAGCCCTTTGCAGAGTTGATTTTATGGTAGTTGATTTCGGCAACAGTTGATCTCGTGGGAGGACACCGATTAGGAGAAACTGAGCCAGCTGCATCAACCGTCTGAATCGAGAGTGATTTTTCTGACAGCAGACATGTGCACAGTCTGTTTGATTATTGAAGCAAGGGAAAACAGGAAGTGCATTGGTGCCAGACTCATCATGAACACAGCTGGCAATGACCTTGGAACTAGATTCTGATACTTCTGGACCAGGGTACTCAATATTGCTGTGCTGTTTTGTATTCTGCAGTTCCTCTATCATTTTTTTGCCAATATCAATGGAAGAACATTCATCTAGAACTTGAACAAACTTCTCCAGTTTCTCGCTTCCGTTTGTGGCTATTTGGTTCAATACACAGTCAACAACAACATAAGCTCTGTATGATTTTTCAAGAGTTGGATTCATGGCTTTGTCCATTTGGGAGCGACTGATCAGTTCTTTAGCGAACAACTTAGTAGCATAGGCTCCAATGTCTTCACATATTATATCAACAAGCTGATCAAAGTAATGCCGGAATACTTTTGATGCTTCATTTTCAGGACCATCTATTTCGTCTTCTACTTCATTCAGTCTCTCAGTTTCAAACTGCAAAGCACTGTTTTGAGTTGAATCGTAACCAGAATCGTGGCTTTCTTGTTGGGTAAGCCTTGTCTGCAGCTGGTCAGAATCAGAAATTTCATCTTCTTCTCTTGCAGCAGTGAGTTTGTTGCTGAGTGAAGGTAAATCTACTCCTCTTGTATGCTCTTCTTCAAATCTTTCGAATTCCATCTGTACAACTTGATGAACAGTGTAGCTACGGTTAGAATTTTTCAATCGTTCTCCAAATGATAAGCTAGCAGCTGGAACGAAGCAACTTATACAAATTCTGCAGTTTACTTTTCCCACCTACACGATCTGCGTGAAAAGGGAAATCAAAAGGCACAAGGCATTCAATATACACATACTAAATGTATGTATATGTATAGGCATAATATTATGTGAAGGGACATTAACATCAATTGTGAGAATATAATTTCCTTTATGGCAGTAATAGAAAAACTAGTCAAGTTTGCTAGGAAATTTTAGTTTCAGAATAACAACCAGTCACTAATCAAACTGCTAACTCCAAATGCCCAATTTCGTTCAAAAATTATACTGTGTGGAGCGTGTAACACTGCATTTTACATCTAGTAGTAAAAGTTCTACTTTTGGCCATAAAACTGCTACTGTATACAGTATATATATACCAGCCCAACCCTGGTGGCCCGAACAAAGCAACTTGATTTATCAGGCAAATTTTGTAGCTTAGTTTTCTCACCTATAGGATGTGCATGAGAAGGGAAATTGAAAAGTACCAGCTTCACTATATAAATTATATTCATTATACACCTACTGTACTAACATGTACAGGGATCAGAGGTTTATGTGATTAGAAATATTAAGTTTTAGCAGCTATCATAAACTCATTATAGAGGCCATTTGTTGACATTTCACATCTATGCTACATAAAACTTTGAACATACTCAACTATAATTAACTAGTTAGCAAATTTACTTTTTCTGGAGGGATGGGGTTCAAACTTCACTCGATAGATAGTCGGATCACAGAGGCACCCATGCATTGTCTGACTCTATGTTGATCTTTAGTCAGATCCCACTTTCATTTCTTCCATTGCTATAGGGAGGGAGAGGGGAGGGGTCAATGTGGGTGTGGTCAAATTATGTGTAGACACATTATGTGCAATCAAAGAATTGCATATTAGTGCTTAATCACCCAACACACTACATTACCATGGTGTTACTAAGCTATGATCAGAATGATAATGATTTGACTTTTATGGAGTTCTAATTCTCAGTACAGCTTTACTAGGATCAATTGGCTTTACAGTGAACAGTGACATGCTAATAATCATTTAAAAGTTTCAGTTGCAAGTATTTCAACAAATATAGAGGTCAGTTTGTCAACTGCTTAACCTATATAACCTTTAGGGACCAATGTAAATGTGTAGGTAAATGTATTCTCTCAATACTGTGTCACACCGGCCATCATGACCTTAATTCTGACTATTGCACACACAGCTATAGGGTTGGTTTCTCTACTTTTTAGCAAAAATATTGTTTCGAGCACAACTCTGAAGTTGGAACACAACACAATAGATTGACCTGAAACCATTTTGTGTGCACAAATTAAACTGTTTACCAGGGTGATCATTTAAATCAGCATGGCTAGATGTCTCGACAATGAGTTGGATTTATCTTTCGCTAATGTTCAAATATTTCGAGATCAAGAACTAGGACATGGTTCCTACGGAGCAGTCTACAAGGCTAAGTGTGACTCACTGCCATGCGCTTCCAAGTTGATCTACCCAGTTCTTTTTGCTTCAAACCTCCCTGCCCAACAACCTGCTTCTCCTCAAGCTAAGGAACACCGCCAACCGATACGACGCTTTGAAGCTGAGTGTCGTTTTCTTAGTCATATCAAACACCCAAACATCGTACAGTATTTGGGAGTGTACCATGATCCAGAAACAAATGTCCCTGTGCTTCTAATGGAACTCATGGACAAGAGCCTCACCCACTTCCTAGAGACACCACAAAACACTGTGTTGTATCATTTACAAGTCAACATTTTACATGACACTGCATTGGCCCTGGCATTTCTTCATTCCAATGGAATCACCCATCGAGACATGTCAAGCAACAATGTCCTTCTAATTGCTGGGAGTCGAGCTAAAGTCACAGACTTTGGGATGTCAACGCTCACTGACACTGCAGCTTCTCAACTTGCATCGCTGACTCAGTGTCCAGGCACACCAGCCTATATGTCTCCTGAAGCTCTGGATGAGTCACCAGTTTACTCTGAGAAGCTTGACTGCTTCAGTTTTGGAGTTTTAATAATACAAGCCATCACACGAGAATTTCCTAAGCCTACATATCGATTTCAAACCATGGATTTACCTCATCCTACACAACTATCTCGAAGACTTCAAGCACGAGTTCTTGTCCCTGAAGAGGAACGTCGCCAATCTCACATCAGCCTCATCCCCGAAGCCCACCCTCTCCGACCAATTGCTCTCAACTGTATAAAGGACAAAGATACTGAGAGACCAGCAGCTGAAGAACTATGCCAAACTTTTGAATATTTGAAATCAACACAACCATATGCGTCTAGTGTGCAACAAGTTTGTGACAGAGAGCATCAAATTAGAAGTCAAGGACAAGTTATTGAAGAGAAGGATGAACAGATTCAGGACAACCTTCAACAGATACAAGATATTGATCAGCAGTTTCAAAGTACGCAACAAGAAAAACAGCAACTTCAACAGATGTTAGAACTACAAAACTGCCAGATTACTGAACTCGTACAAGGAACAGTACAGCATGGAGAGACACCACCTAGAACACACCCTCAAGACATTCAGCCTCAGCTACAACAACTAGTACTATCAGAAGAACAGACAGAAGTCAAGAAAAAAACAGCTTTGAAAGAATTAACATTGAAATGGAGGAAGGGACCAAAAGCACCTCATAAAGTGATAAGAGGATCTTCTACTGTCATAGGAGACACTGCATATATCAATGACTTTTATGAGGATCAAAATATTTATTCCTTCAACTTCAGCACCTCCACATGGTCAACTCTACCAGAGTGCCCTCACTCTTATTCTACTCTCACAACTATCAACAACAGACTCACAACAGTTGGAGGAGGAATTATAAACAAATGGCAGTTTGGTATAAATTGTGTGGTCACAAACAAGCTGTTCACCTACCGTGGCCACAAGTGGGTGGAGCTATATCCTCCAATGCCTACAGCAAGGTACCATTCTACAGTTCTCTCCACCACCACCCATGTGGCTGTCATGGGAGGTTATTACAGTGGTCGCCTTGATTGTGTAGAAGTCATGGATATAGCAACCAGTGAATGGAATAAAGCATCACAGCTTCCTTATAGAATTTATAATGCTTCTGCAACTCTTTGTGGAGATACTCTATACCTAATGGGGGGCTTCACAGATGACTCTAATAATGCCTACTCAGTACTGTCTTGTAAGTTTAGTGAACTAATTCAATCATCAAGACGTAGCATACTATCATCTATATTTAGAGGACGTTCTAAAGTATGGCACCACCTTCCAGATTTACCGGTAAGGTACTCGACCTGTGTAACTGTTCATGGCAAAGTACTCGCTATTGGAGGAGTGGACAAATTACACAAGCGAACAACTTTCATACATGAACTCAATACGGACACTAATGAATGGTGTCACAAAATTGACACGAATATTGGAAGATCAAGTTGCCTGGCTACAACTCTCCCTGACAACAACATCCTTGTTGTAGGAGGATCCATTGGTGGTGGTCAAACAACTGATGAAACTGAAATTGTTGCAATTTCATAACAATTTAGTACCTGTACTATGATATTACTACATAATTTGTACAGCATGTTTTTGCGCCACTAATTATTATTGGGTGCAATCCTTTATATTAGACACTTATGTCAAGATAACCACTCAGCCATTTCCATTAAGCTATATACTTAGCATTTACAATGTTAAAAAGATTGGTATATGCATGCATTGACGTCAAGGCAGTAGTGTGAGTCATCTGAAATCAAGCTCTTGTTAAATTCCTATGAACAATAGCAAGGCAGTTGCTATGTGAAACCTCGCTCCAAAAATTGACATAAATGCAAAGGCTCTAGAGTCAATCACACGTACACATACTCACAATCACGAACACAAACACTTTGAGGCCCAGCACAAACAATATCTATGATCTCACAGAGGTTAGCCACACAAGAAAATACATTCAAAACTATCAAAGAGTTGTAGACACAAAAAATTTCCGATCAAAGCAACAATCGTGAAATTTATCTGTGGTAGGACACATTCATAACAGACCCTAGTATAGAGCTACTTCTGTATGGCAAAAACGTACAGAGCAATACGGAAAAGCCAGCAGCTGTAATTTACTTCGGTATGGCAAAAATAATTAACTCTAGTATCACTTCAAAATGCTTCCGATTTTGATAACGTCAATTACAACAGCACGAATATTACAAGATCATTAATTGGGACCAGGACTACAATTTGCTCATTTGCAAGCCTCGTACCCATGCAGGCTCCTAGTTTAGACTCTACCTACTCTTCTGTGAGTGAAATGCCAAAGGGGAGAGCCTGGGTACAAAGCTACAAATTTGGTAGAATGAGAGACTAATCTCGTACGTACCAGTAGGCTTCATAAAAGAATTTGCCTCTCACACATGTACAATAAACCCTCCATTAAAATTTGATACTCACCATAGTCCTATTCTTCCCATATCATTCCTGAAAGGAATCTTTTGATCTTCTGTGCACTGCAAATTATGCATGGCACTGCGCTGCAGGCAATAAACCAAATTTTATTTAGTGCGCACCATCTGTTACCATGGTAACTTGTTTCCATAGTAACTATGTCAGCAGCTGCTATGGTGCGCATTAAAAAGAATGATGGCCTCTCTGCAGCTAGTGGATTCGGATGGAAGCGACTCTGATTCATTTGAAATAGAAGAGGAATCGTTAGCCTCTTCTGCTAACAGTGGCACAACTGGAGCAGTTCTCTCACAGCTAAAAGCAACTCTACACAGCAGCAATGCAGCAAAAAAGTCTCCAACTTCAAACAAAGGCATCCTAGTGAATAATGCCAGCAAAAATAAACCCCCTCTCTCCGCTTCAAGACGGGAAAGAAAAGGAGGCCGTGAACAGACAGACTTCAATAAGACTGTTCGTAGTCCAATGACTCTAAGTTCACCTTCAGACAGGGCGAAAATGAGAGGGCAAGAAGATCGTGTTGGTTCGCCATCAAAGTTCAAAGCGACTGTTCACAAGGTTCAGACGATGCAGTCAGTCAGTAGGAGATTCAGTGATTCAGCTGAGTTGAGGGACACTGTGTACAATGGATGGTTGGCTGAGAAGAGTGTTAAGATGAGCAACGAACGGCGTAGCAAGCAACAAGCCAAGAGAGAAGAGGAGATCAAGCAAAGAGAAAAGGAGGTATGTAGAACAGAGTTAGTCTGGCTTGCCACATGCATACCAGACTAGAACACAGTTGAATTATGGAAATTGTTAATGTAATTTGTATAGATTTATGAGTAACCAGCTACATAAGAGAGTGGGTGTGTGTATATTACTATTGGCAAAATTTATGTACAGAGGTGATACAGAGAAACTGGCAGCTATTGTTTACTTATGTATCACAAAAATAACTATTTTACACTGAAGAAATGATACAGGTTATGATTTCAAGAGGTAATGTTTGAACAGTGCTTACGATTGTGATAATTTAATCCATTATTTTTGTTCATTTTCTGCATTACTTCAGAAACACATCCACAACATAATCGCACCCACTATATTAGAGACTCACCGACTTATATAACCTTCGTTTTTTAATATCTGTGCCTTACTTAATTTGCCATGTTATTATTGTAATTATGGGAAATACCACACAGATGGAGCTATCGGAACGGGCAGTTAAAGCTGTGGAGGAATGGAACGCCTCAAAGGAGATTGAACTAAAGAAGAAAAAAGAAGAAAGATTGAAACGAGCCAAGTTGAAACAGCAAGAGAAGGAAGAGAAGGAGCTGAAGAAAGAAACGTCGAAGGCTGTCTGTGAGAAGTGGAGAGAGAGGAAGACTCAAGAGCTGGTTGAAAGCCTCAAGGAGAAGAAAAGAAAGGAGCTGGAGGTGAAACGAAAGAAAGAAGAAGAGGAGCTTGAGAAAACACAGACTGCTAAACAGGCATTCAATGTCTGGTGAGTTAAACCTATACTATAATAGCTACATTGTAGATGCATGAGGTACACCAATACAGTATTGTATTTTACAATACTCGAGCTAGTTCACGTGGGTACCAGTAATTCCATGGAGTATTACACACCAACAGTATCCATTGTTCACAGGCTCTCACCTTTGACCTTACACTCACGGTACGAAAGTTTTAGTTAGTATGTCTCTCCTTCCTTGCTGTGAGTGTAAGGTCAAAGAGAAGAGCCTGGGAACGAGGCCACACCAACAGTATTATAGCCTTATTCCCAGGCTCTTCCCTTGTGAATATTGGTGAAGGAGGAACCTGGGAATAAGGCTATAGCATGTACATCAATTTAAGGGTCCCCTCAATCAATAAGTACTCACTTGGCTCTGTGCTGAACCATTTCTGCTACACACACATTGCTGTGTAACAGGAATGATAGAAAAGCAGAACACATGAAGGAAGAGAGAAGGAAGAAAAGAGAGGCAGTCAAACAACTTGAAGCAACTAGGAAAGAACAGGCTACTCAAAAGATTGAAGAATCAAAAAAAGTGGTCGAAGCTTGGGAAAAGAAGAAACAAGAAGTTTCTAAAACTACAAAAAAAGATACTATAACCAAAGTTCACAGTAGGTCGTGGTGCCCAGCAAGAAGCATGAAATATGAATATCCAAAAGACCCAAAAATGACCGAGAAAAAAAAACATAACAGAGGAAGCGGAAGCCACGATTCAACCCAGTTTGATAGTACCTATTCTGAGTCGTTTTATTCTGATAGTGATGACTGGAGTGATGATATCCTATCAATGACACAGAGCGGAGAGAGACACAATGGTGCAAGTCCCATGGGAAAACGTAGAACTATTCAAGTGTGCTGCCAGGTTCTTGAATACTGGTGCACATGTGAGGATTCAATATGACGCACATCAATTCATTCTAGATATCACTACTATGGTATGTGTGTGTGTACTTTGTACTTCCACAATGCCATATGTGTACATGTGCATGTATGTATGTACAGTAGCTACATTCTTTGTTGGTACAAATGTGTTTGGAAAACTTGTTTTTGAAAGTTTTGATATAAAAGTATACACAAGTTGATGAAACAATTCCCAGGCTAGGAGAGGAGAAAGGGATTTTTTCTTTCTGACTGTTACCACATTGAGAAAACTGTACAAAAATATGAACACAAAAAAACAAATAGTGAAGTGAATTCATGTACACATTGAGAGTGGGTTTCAAGTCTTAGCTTGAAGAATCATTTGAATTTAATCTGATACAAATTGCGATGCGTTCGTTCAAATTTTCAATTTCAGCTTTTTGCCTAGCACACTCTTCGACTGATTCGACATACTTGGTGTAATACTCACAGTCCTGGCCACAACACACCTCCTCTGTTGACGATGATGCTTCTTTCGTTTCGCAAGCTTTCTTGCATTTTTCAAGTTCCATGCGATACTGTACTACCTCTTCATTCAATCTTTGGTTCCTGCGTCTCGAGTTCTCCATTACAAACTTGAGTTGTTTGACTTCGTCTTCAAGATAGCATTTCTCTTTCTCGCACACTCTCAGCTGTTGTTTAACCTCCATTACCTCTTGTTGCGTGAGAAGCAGCTTGCTGTTCGTGTCTCGGACTTTTGTCTCTTGTCTTAGTGAGACTGTTCGAAGTACTTTTGTGAGTCTCTGAGTTAACATGTAGAGGTCGTCTTCATCGCAAGAAAACAGATGTTGGAGTATTCCTATATCACCACCGGTAGCAGAGAAATCAGGCTGACTATCTTTGCAATGGCTCCTAGGTACAACACTCGTGGGTGTTTGTTTTTCTAAGCTATCACGAAACTGTGGATGTTGAGTTTCGGGTTCAGTTTGTTCTTTGGCTGCTGCGATATTTTGTTGGGCCGTGTTGTACTCATCGATCATGTCTTGTGTTAAATCGGTGATGCCGGGCAAGCATTCACGAAGTATGTACACACAGTCTAAAAGGGCAGCTGGGTTACGGCTGAATCTTAGTCTGAGTTGCTCGACGATCATGTAAGCTTTCATCTCATTATCCATACCACTTAATTCACACACAAAATTGCAAATGCGGTGCTCTATGTAGCTTTTGGCGAGTAATTTAATTGCTACTTGGAATAAATTCTGACTGATGTATCCAAGTAGAGTTGGAGAGTATTTGCGAAGAATTTCTGTTGCTTCATTCTCAGGAAAATTACTATCTGCTGTATCCTTATCTTCTGTAGCCTCAACAGTCTTTTCCCTTTCTTGGTCACCCTCCATCGCAGATGGCTCAAAGATATCTTTCACAAGATCACTACTCTTTTCATTTATATCATGATCAGATTCACCATTAGTTATAGAGCCATATCCTGATATGTGAAGACATTTGACATTGGTATCATTGATACTAGCAGACCTTTGCAATGCATCAGACATTTCCACACATATACCAGCAATAGGTGTCTTAGCAGATGAACTGGGAGTAGTAGTGCATTTAGGGTTATGAGTTTGACTTTCTGTGTCTTGATTAGCGATTATTAGTAGTTGCGATTTTGGTTTTGGTTGATATAAGACAATAATACCGTGGCATATCAACTCACTCAGTTGCAAAGTAGTGAGGGGGAAAATAGGATCTTCTTGGTGTAGTAAAATTGAAAACGCTAATTGAATACAGCCAGTACTAATATCCACTAGATCAATATAGTTACCTCTGAGTTCAATGACTTCAGCAATTTTATTTCTAATAGCATCTATATCTCTCAAGGTAAAGGAACAATTGGGTGCATCATGCCGAGCTCCTCCAAACCACAACTCATCAATTACTTTAACCACAAGAATGTGGTCTGAAGAGCAAGAAGGGGACACAATTGCAAATGATGGAATTTCAAAAATACTTCTTTCGCTGAATGTTTTAAGTTTTTGAACGTACCTATCCAGATCTCTCTGACACTCTCGGCAATGTTCACTGATGATTTTTTCTAAGATTCGGTAATTGATGAAAGTGATGTAATTATAACGAACTAGAAACGTATGGATTCCAGTTATTGTTGTAATTGCTTCCAACTTATCTCCATGTTTGTCCTGAATTGGTTTAGGCAGACGTTTACCCGAACAAAACACAGTATTTATGATATCATCTGCAGATATTTCATTTCTCTTCAGCGCCTTGAAAACATTGCTTGAGAAGTCTTCAAAGTTTATTATCATGGTATTTGCATCACGTATAAGTTGACTTGTCAATGTTTTTACCTCTTGTTCATTTAAATGTCTCATGTTGAGGTATGGAAATGTTTTTTCTTCCAATCCATTGCATTTTGAGCGATCTTCAAAGTATGATTCAAAACTGCAGCATCCACAGGGGCATTCAAAACCACAAGCCTCTACTCCTATAGCACTTGCAGAATCAGAGTCTCCACTAGTTCTACTCTCAGTAGGATCAACTTCCTTCCTTAGCTCACTTGCTAGTTTGATAAGGTTCAATTCTTGAAGAATACTAACAAAATCATCAAAGTGAGCATCACTGTCCTTGATCTTTGGTAGGATCTGACTCATGAGAATACTAGCCTTGTCATATTCATGAACGTTAGGCATCTCTGCTTGAGTTTTGTTATAGTCAGAGATTAGAGACTTTGAAAGAGCGTTTACAGCAAATTCCACAACAACTGGTCTCACAGCTTCCACTAGACGAGAAAACTTTTGAACAAACACTTTGTATCTTACAGATTCAGATGTTTCGTCCTCGGTGGGAGCTATTGCAACAGTTGTTTTTGCCTTCTTTTCTGTGGCCATGTTCCTCGCCATGCTCATCGTTGAAAAAATAGATTTCCGTGACTGGGAGGTGTCAGTACGAAAAGTACACACATCCCTTGACTACAGAAACTCCTGTACACTGAATGCTGAATGTGGATTCTACCTTAGCAAAGCCTGGCAAACTAATTTGCCTGTTTATCGTCACCGCCGCATGCAAATTTCAATTTTGATTTCATACTGCGCATGCGCACAATGCCTGAATGGGAGGCGCTCGCTCTTGAGCTTGGCCCGGTAGGCTCCGCGTAGTTGATACTGAGATAGTCTCTACTACCTGTGGATAATAGCAACTGCATGCTCCACAGCTTACTTTACAGTCTGTGGTCAATATAAGCGTCACTTTTGGATCCAAAAACAGTGGCGGGCTGCACTACTGAACTTACTGTTTCCGGTATGAAATATGAAATATGACCGCCCGCCCGCATGGAGCCCAATCAGAGCAGAGGAGGTCTCAGGAAGGTGAGCAGAATGCAATTATAATTAAAGGTGCTATTGCACGGAAGTTGTACGCGTAGTAATTTACACCGCGTAGTGAAGCCATAATGTGCGTAGAACAATATGCGTGTATAAAAATGTGCGACCACGTGCAGTTTGAATTTGAACGCTTACAAAACATGATGAGCAGTAGAAGCGTACCAAGAGAAGGAACGGGGAAGAAAGAAGCTAGATGAGGTAAGTCTAAGCGTATAAGTATGTCAGGTAGCTGCAACTTGCCACGTGGTCACAAAGAAAAATTATGCGTACGTTGGAGTCAACGCGAAAATAGGAGCGCAAATTGCATTCCAATGACGTATTTTCAACCAATGAAATTTCAGTATTGATTTTTGGGCCATTTTTTCAAAAAGTTGCCGCTTCCGTGCAATAGCACCTTTAACACCATAGTCTGGAGTAATGACATTTATATTTATTTCAGTTTACTGTCAATCTAACTCTGTTTACAATTGATTTGCAGTGCCTACCATCCATTATCAAACTGGAAACCTAAGGATTGGATAACACTATAGAAGCTGTGGAAGGTTCAGATGAAGAACTGATTGAGTCTAGCACCTAATAACAACACCATAGTTTGGAGAAATGATGTTGATTTGTTTCCATTCTTACAGGACGTCTAACTCTGTTTACAATCGAATTGCAGTGCTGGAAGGTACAGATGAAGATATGAGTGAGTCTGGTAGCTAATAGCAACACCATAGTGTAGAGAAATGAGGTTCCATTTTTGCCATCTTACAATGTTCATATTAATTTTAAAATGTAAATTCTACAGTGTACCATATTGTACTGGAAATCTAAGGATCGGACAATACCAAAAGCACACACACACAACACGAGCGCACGCAGCCTGTTTATCGTCACCGCCGCATGCAAATTTCAATTTTGATTTCATACTGCGCATGCGCACAATGCCTGAATGGGAGGCGCTCGCTCTTGAGCTTGGCCCGGTAGGCTCCGCGTAGTTGATACTGAGATAGTCTCTACTACCTGTGGATAATAGCAACTGCATGCTCCACAGCTTACTTTACAGTCTGTGGTCAATATAAGCGTCACTTTTGGATCCAAAAACAGTGGCGGGCTGCACTACTGAACTTACTGTTTCCGGTATGAAATATGAAATATGACCGCCCGCCCGCATGGAGCCCAATCAGAGCAGAGGAGGTCTCAGGAAGGTGAGCAGAATGCAATTATAATTAAAGGTGCTATTGCACGGAAGTTGTACGCGTAGTAATTTACACCGCGTAGTGAAGCCATAATGTGCGTAGAACAATATGCGTGTATAAAAATGTGCGACCACGTGCAGTTTGAATTTGAACGCTTACAAAACATGATGAGCAGTAGAAGCGTACCAAGAGAAGGAACGGGGAAGAAAGAAGCTAGATGAGGTAAGTCTAAGCGTATAAGTATGTCAGGTAGCTGCAACTTGCCACGTGGTCACAAAGAAAAATTATGCGTACGTTGGAGTCAACGCGAAAATAGGAGCGCAAATTGCATTCCAATGACGTATTTTCAACCAATGAAATTTCAGTATTGATTTTTGGGCCATTTTTTCAAAAAGTTGCCGCTTCCGTGCAATAGCACCTTTAACACCATAGTCTGGAGTAATGACATTTATATTTATTTCAGTTTACTGTCAATCTAACTCTGTTTACAATTGATTTGCAGTGCCTACCATCCATTATCAAACTGGAAACCTAAGGATTGGATAACACTATAGAAGCTGTGGAAGGTTCAGATGAAGAACTGATTGAGTCTAGCACCTAATAACAACACCATAGTTTGGAGAAATGATGTTGATTTGTTTCCATTCTTACAGGACGTCTAACTCTGTTTACAATCGAATTGCAGTGCTGGAAGGTACAGATGAAGATATGAGTGAGTCTGGTAGCTAATAGCAACACCATAGTGTAGAGAAATGAGGTTCCATTTTTGCCATCTTACAATGTTCATATTAATTTTAAAATGTAAATTCTACAGTGTACCATATTGTACTGGAAATCTAAGGATCGGACAATACCAAAAGCACACACACACAACACGAGCGCACGCACACACACACACACACAAACACAAACACACACACACACACACACACACACACACACACACATACACACGCAGAGGAAAGAACAGGCTGCTCAAAAGATTGAAAAGTGGTCAATGCTTGGGAAAAAAAGAAACAAGAAGTTTCTCAAACTACAAAAAAGATACTATAACCAAAGTTCACAGTAGGTCGTGGTGCCCAGCAAGAAGCATGAAATATGAATATCCAAAAGACCCAAAACTGACCGAGGAAAAAAAAAACTAACAAAGGAAGCGAAAGCCACGATTCAACCCAGTTTGATAGTACCTATTCCGAGTCGTTTTATTCTGATAGTGATGACTGGAGTGATGATATCCTATCAATGACACAGAGCGGTGAAAGGCACAATGGTGCAAGTCCCACGGGAAAACGTAGAACTATTCAAGTGTGCTGCCAGGTTCTTGAATACTGGTGCACGTGCATGTGAGGATTCAATATGACACACATCAATTCATATCACTACTATGGTATGTGTGTGTGTACTTTGTACTTCATGATCAACAATGCCATATGTGTACATGTACATGTGCATATGTATGTACAGTAGCTACATTCTTTGTTGGTACAAATGTGTTTGGAAAACTTATTTTTGAAAGTTTTGATATAAAAAGCACACACAAGTTGATGAAACAATTCCCAGGCTAGGAGAGGAGAAAGTGATTTTTTTAAATCTTTTTTTTTTTTTCCTGACTGCTACCACATTGAGAACTGTACAAAAATATGAATACAAAAAAAAAAACAAATAGTGAAGTGAATTCATGTACACATTGAGAGTGGGTTTCAAGTCCTAGCTTGAAGAATCATTTGAATTTAATCTGATGCAAATTGCGATGCGTTCGTTCAGATTTTCAATTTCAGCTTTTTGTCTAGCACACTCTTCGACTGATTCGGCATACTTGGTGTAATACTCACAGTCCTGGCCACAACATGCCTTCTCTGTTGACGATGACACTTCTTTCTTTTCGCAAGCTTTCTTGCATTTTTCAAGTTCCATGCGATACTGTACTACCTCTTCATTCAATCTTTGGTTCCTGCGTCTCGAGTTCTCCATTACAAACTTGAGTTGTTTGACTTCGTCTTCAAGATAGCGTTTCTCTTTCTCGCACACTCTCAGCTGTTGTTGAACCTCCATTACCTCTTGTTGCGTGAGAAGCAGCTTGCTGTTCGTGTCTCGGACTTTTGTCTCTTGTCTTAGTGAGACTGTTCGAAGTACTTTTGTGAGTCTCTGAGTTAACATGTAGGGGTCGTCTTCACCGTAGGAAAATAGATGTTGGAGTGCTCGGACATCATCCCCCGTAGCAGAGAAATCAGGCTGACTATCGTCGCAATCGCTCCTAGGAACAACACTCGTGGGTGTTTGTTTTTCTAAGCTATCACGAAGCTGTGGATGTTGAGTTTCGGGTTCAGCTTGATCTTTGGCTGCTGCGATATTTAGTTGGGCCGTGTTGTACTCGTCGATCATGTCTTGTGTTAAATCAGTGATACCGGGCAAGCATTCACGAAGTACGTACGCACAATCTAAAAGAGCAGCTGGGTTACGGCTGAATCGTAGTCTGAGTTGGGTAACGATCATGTAAGCTTTCATCTCATTATCCATACCATTCACTTCACACACAATATTGCATGTGCGGTGCTCTATATAGCTGTTTGCGAGTAATTTAACTGCTACTTGGTATAAATTCTGACTGATGTACGAGAGTAGAGTTGGAGAGTATCTGCGAAGGATTTCTGTTGCTTCATTCTCAGGAAAATTACCGTCTGTTGTATCTTCACCATTCAGTTCAACTTCTGTAACCTCAACAGTCTTTTCCCCTTCTTGGTCACCCTCCGTCGCAGATGGCTCAAAGATATCATCTTTCACCACATCACTACTCTTACTATCGGGATCAGATTCTCTCTTCACATTTACCCCATCATCTCCACTAGCTACGGAGCCATCTCCCTCCTCTGAGGCAGAGCTACCCTTTCCCGAGTCCTGAGTGTTTAAAACGGGACACTCATTCTCTTGCGTGGCAGCAGCAGGTCTACTTTCATTGGAAACGAGCTGGTTCTGTTTTGGTGTCTGAGTATTTTCATCGGGAACTGAGGTCACAATTCTCTCTGGACTTTCATTGCACTCTCTGCTAGCGCTGATGCTATCTTCCTGGCCACTTATGGAACTCTCATGGTTGATATCAGAGCTCATCTTCTTGCCTTTTCTGTATATTTATGATTTCCGTTTTAATTTGTGGGTGTGTACTCTGTACTCTTGTAAACATTATTAATTTTGACCTAATGACCTTTGTGTTTGTTTTCTATTGGGTATAATAATTGAAACTAAGATAAAATTTGGGGAGAATTTTTTTTATAATTGTGAAAAATTTACAAAAAGTCTAATCAGAGTTAGCACTATCTTGACGTAGCAATATGCCAATTTGAGAGTTTAGATTTTCAATTTTCGCTTGATACTCCATCCTTTCCAACTCCAACAATTTGTCCTTTTCTCGACAGCTCTTACACTCGCCACTGTCAGTTTGTTCGGCCGCCAGCTTCTTGTACTCTTCAAGCTCTGCTTTGCATTTTCTGAACTGAAGCAAATCTAGATTCAACTGTTGATTTTTCAGTTTAACGAATTCCAATTCTTTCTGGAGCTCTTCTTTCTCCTGGAGAACACGTTTGACACGCTTGTCATGCCGATGAGATATCCTTTGGATCTCATTTGTGAGATTGTCTGTTAGCTGGGTAAGGTCGTCCTCACCTATACTACACTCTGAAGCTGTACGACCTGGTTTTCTTGCTACAAGACCACCTGGTTTTCTTGCTACAAGACCACATTCTTCAGAGGAAGTGAATAATTCACCATCTGCACCAGGAAAGCTACCGTGCTTCTTTTGGTAAAATGAAGAATAGTTTTCTTCGTACTGATTTCTATGCGTCGTTGATTGAGGAGCACTTGTTTGAGTCCGAACATTTTTGGGGTGATTACTGTTTATGTTGCCATTGAAGACAGAGGTATTAGTATTAGTGCTTGACTTTTGCAAAGCATCAGACATTTCCACGCCTATGCTGGCAATAGATTGCGAACAACATTTGAGCACTCCGACAAACTTTGTTACCGCGCTGTCGCCGTACTGTTTGACTTGACGCTCAACGGAATTAAGGATCTGATACACTCTGTGTGTGCTGTCAGTGTTAGGGTTCAATGCAGCATCTCGGGCAGTGCTGGTGATCAACTTTTCCGAGTACAATTGCATAGCGCACGGTCCTATCTCTGACACCATTGCTTCACTAAGCTTGAAGAAGTAACAACGAAATACTTCAAAAGCCTCACTTACTGGTCCATCTATCATATCACACTCATCTTCCATTATTTCTTCAGCAGCTGCTGTGAATTGGCTTGGCATCAGACCATTGGTGCTTGTTCCTGAGTCATAAGCTGATTCAACGCTCTCTAGGCTTACAATCTTGAATGTCACTCCACTAGCACGGGGCTCACTTGCTTGACACGAATCGGTCTCATCAGAGGCTGGTTTGTTCACAGAGAGATTGAGAGATTGTTTAGCATCCTGGTCCAAATGATTATCACTGTGCACTTGCACGTTGGGTTTTATGGCGCTACTGGTACGTTTGTCAGATGAAAATTGTTCCATTTTTCAGCCTAGCTTAAGCTCCCCCCCTCAGGCAGCTAATCTCACACCACAGATACCAATTTAATACATGAATGCATTCCAAGAGTTCTTTTACGGTAGTACTAGTAAAGTGCTTCCTGTTTGTTTTTGATAATTTTTTTTCAATTCACTATCATAATAGTTATCACCAATTTGAACAACAACCAAGATATAAAAAGCTACACTAGTATGTAGGCGAGACACAATAAACAGTTACTTGGCTGGCTTTCCATATTTGTCACGATGAATCCTCAGGGCCGTTGCATACCATTCTAATTCCTCAATCAGCTTGTCAGCACCAGAGTCCATTCTCTCGTTGGTGGGCTTACCCTCCGGGTCAAAGCTGTTCTGAATCTGAGGAATAGCGAAGAGGAACGAAGTCGAAGGACAACCCAACTCTCCGAGGAGACACCTAGCTTGCATGGCGGCTCGCTGGCCACCGTACGGTCCCATTGAGTACGATACGATGCTAGCTGGTCGGTACTTGAACGACGAGCCTGGGAAGTGGTCCATGAGATTGAGAAGGGCCGGCGGGAGACAGTGGTTGTATTCGGCAGTTATGATAATGTAACCGTCTGCTTCTACGATGGCTTTGTTGGTGTCTTGTAAGATTTGTGGTGCTTGCGTCTTGTCCTGGTAGTGGTGGTACGCTTTCTTCAAAAGAGGTAGATTCATTACATCAGGATCTGTAAATGTTTACATAACATACTTAATGGCTGAATGCTCCGTTGCTATGAAACTATTTGATTGAACTTTACCTAAGAAGGTCACTTGAAAGCCTTTGTCAGTCAATTTCTTCACCATGAACTTTGCAGCTCTGCTGCCCATGTTGTTCTCTCTCACGGTGCCCAGGAACACTACCAGCTTGAGAGCAGATGTGGTGATTTCTTTCGCTGCCATTGTTGTTGGTTGACACTCGCTTCAAACTGAGATGAACAGATGAATTGGGCGTTTACGCTTTGCTGTGGTAAAATTTATATTATTTCTCGTGTACGTGACGTCACTGAACACGTTCCTAGATCTAAGCGGTCTTTCGTGTACAATCACGCATTGGAGACTGATCAAATTACTCTTGCAGGAATGCAATATGACATTGTATATATCGAATATCAAACTCACCAACATAAAAATAAATCCATTTGCAAATACAGACAATAATATTGGTAATATAATTTTTTACTATCATAATTCAGTGAGTTCATTTGAAGAGGTTCCAATTTTCTCAGTATCGCTGGCTTTACGAGTGAGAATTTTATCAGTGAGACGTTCAGCATGTCTTGCTTGTTGGCGGGGTGAGTTCTGCCACGCAGCAATGACCGGATCACTTGCCTTGCTCTTGACCACACGTAATCTAGTCTTAATGACAGGGCTCCTACCTACACTACTAGGACTCCCCGTCACAGAAGCAGATCTCTCTGCCATTAGCTTTGAACGAAGGCTGCTACTACTGCTATTGTCCTCTAGCTCACTGCTGTACAGAGCATCAGTGAACGTAGCCAAAGAGCTACGATGACCAGATTGAGAACTAGTGGAGGCTTTTCTCAAGGAATCGTCCGGCCCTGGCGAAGAAATGTCCCCACTTTGTTGACTTAGAAACGAATCGTCCATTCCTAACCCATCCGCTTCATCGTAAGCGTACACCACGGCAGAGAGGCGCGGTTTGTGTGGACCAACATCAACGGAAAGCTTTCGATCGTGCTTGAGCTCCTTTTCTCTCGCTTGAAGTGCCTCTCCGATAAAGCTCGTCAAATCACTCGTATAAGTTCCCAAACTCAACTCGAGTTCGTTCAATTCATCTTTGAGCTTTCTTACATCCTTCACCATTCGACTCTCGAGCGAGTGGATGGTTTCACGCGAGGAATTCTCGTGGCTGCTCAGCTTGCGGAGGTAGCGAAAGAAGAAGCCTCCCCACACCTTGAGGCTACACATGGACGTTTCCGGAACCAACAAACCTTCCTTGAAGTAGTCATACGAATCAGATACGATACTCGGCGCAGGTGACAACTCTTTGGCATGTTTGTAGAGGCCGTACGCACTGGCTACAGTCAGGGTGGGCATGGAGTCATTGAACACCATGCTCAGTCGGCGACTTTGTTCGACGGGCACTTGGTTAGCTTTGCTGTAGTCAAAGTGAGCGTCCCCACTTCCAAAGATGTAGTAGAATGGATTTAGACAGGCTTCTGTTTCCTCCTTATCCATGGCCTCTCTCCATCTTCCCCAAGCTGACAAGAGAGGGCCTTCGTAATCATCCACATCTTGGTCCACAGGTTCGTCCATGCTGCCAAAGAAACAGCTCTTGCGAGAGTAGAGAGTGGCTTGGAGTCGACGTTTTGGTGAGTCGAAGATGAAGTTGTTGTAGAGACAGGTCTGCATCATGTCATAGAGGTAGAGGAGAAAAGACTCGGAGAACTCGAAAGCCGAGGGAAATTGTTTGGAGAGCTGCCACACACAGTTGAGGAAGAGTAGAAACACAGGTGCCTGTGGGAGAGAGTAAAGAAATGACTGATAATGATATGGCTGTGTGTGCACTAATACTATTAAATGATGTAAAATTATTAAAGTTAAAATTTCAAGATTATATATAATGTTGATGTCAAGAGAGATTCTTAATACCGTGGAGATTGCAAGCAGTGCATAACAAAATTTCTTTTAACAAAACATGATAAATATTTCAATGATATCCTCAAATAATTCATTTTCAAGAAAGGTTATTTATTTCACAAACATTATTACACTGTATTTTTGACCAACCTCTTCCAGTGGCTGTTCCAGACCTAAGATGTCAGCACCAACAACAAAAGCAAGCCTAGAAGTGAAAGGATGACCCATGGACACCCAACACTTTTGAACGAGAGTCTCAAGCCCAGAGATGGATCTGAAGTGAGGGTCGGCCATTAGCTGGACGAGGGAGGCTACTACACAGTTTAGATCACGTCCTGATTCCTCTGTGTGTGTGTGTGTGTGAGAGAGAGAGAGAGAGAGAGAGATTGTAGCAAGTAGTTAAGCATAATGAATCAATTAACACTACAAAAGTAAACACTCTGAGAACAACAGTAAACAATTTTAGGTATTACACACATCACACTTTTTGAACGTACCTAAAAGCATCACAGACTTCCTTTTGACACAGATCGAGATGGTGGCCTCTTTAGCTGTCACTAAGCAGGATCTAACCAGTGCCATCCACCCGGACGTCTCTAAAGAGCTGTACCACTTCTTGTCCAGAGAGAGAAGGTCAGCCTCTGAATCTGGACCAAGAAAAACCAGAGACAATAATTATTTGAAGTGTCACACTTGTTATCACTTATCACATCCTAATAGGTGGGCTAATAAAAACATCAAGATATGAATTAGGTGCTAAAAAAACACAATCTACATCTGGTCAGACTGTGATGATGTACCGTATAGCTCCAAATTTTCGTGGTACCGGTATATTATTTTCGTGAATTTTGTTATTTGAATGGATATCATGAAAGTTTCTCTACGAAAATTTAGAAAACCGTATAACGGCAATATAATTTCAGAGATCGCGATTCACGAAAATTAGCTCAAAATGGCAAAGACAGACTTTTCACGAACTTTTTGAACCGCGAAAATTTGGAGCTATACTGTATTGTGATTTTCTAGTGTGACGACCCTTTACCAACTTTATAACACTGCGCATTGGGCCAGCATTGCATTAACTAACTCACTCGGTGTGCAGAGTTCCTTCATGTGTACGAAGCCGTGGAGCACATCCTTCACAGTGCCACACTCCTTGGTGACATTGATCTGGGATATCCTTCTGTTCTCAACTTGTTTCTCCGTGTGCCTCGCCATAGAAACAGCAGTCATGTATCTTAAGAAAATGAAATTTTTCACTGAATCTGACATACAAAAGATATTTTTATCTACATGTACATCTATGTGCACCTAAAGCTATAGCTAGACCCTTTCAGCTTGACAACCATTACTTATCCTCTGCACATCCTCTATCTATATCTAACAAGAGAGGCAAAATGTAATCACACTGAAAGGGGGAAATGAATCTACAATATAGCTACACATGTATGAGTGACTGGTCAACATCACAGGCTAAGAATGGATAGTGTGGGTTGAATTCTTATGACAGTTGTTATTATTATTACAGTAGCCTCTTACTTTGGATCAGGGGCCTCCTGTGGGTCGTCGATGGTTACCAGTCCTCCCATAGTGAGAGATATTCCAGTGTGAGGATGGGACCAGCACCATACCTGAGGGAATTGAGAGAGAGAGAGAAAGAGAGAGAGAGAGAGAGAGAGAGAGAGAGAGAGAGAGAGAGAGAATCAACAAAAATTAACATCAGTATTAGTAGCCTCATACCCAGGCCACTCCCTCTTTTAGTGCTACATCCTAAGAGTCTCCTATCATCATAATTTATACCAGGCCCTCCTGGTTTTCAACATGTAACTTGAAGAGGTGGGAGGAGCCTAGAAACAAGGCTACAGTGAGTGTTAGTATGTTGATTTTTCTGAGCCTGTCTAGAACAGCTGTGAGGATCTAGTGTGCCAAATACCAAACATCAAAGAGGATGTTGGAGCTTCTTTGATTAGGTGTTTGTTGGGTGTATACATATATGTGTACTGACTGATTGTCACAGAAGTTATGAGCATTAAGTGACTACTACTCACAGGTATACGGTTGTCTGTGTGTAGGTCAGCTGCACTCTCAAGAGTGGTGTCCGAATAGCTTGTTGGGCAAACAAAATACGGTCCAAGGCTGAGGAGGAAAGAAGGAAATGAAGATGCACATACATAATTTTTATACATAGAGAGAGAGAGAGAGAGAGAGAGAGAGAGAGAGAGAGAGAGAGAGAGAGAGAGAGAGAGAGAGAGAGAGAGAGAGAGANGTAATAGTTGATAATACATGAAATTCATTGAGGCAAAACCCTCTTGTTTAGATACTCAGATAGAGCCTATGATATTAGTTTATTGCTCTCTTCACTCATTCACTGATTCACTCCCTCCCTCTCTCACCCCCTCACCCCTCACTCCAGGCTCACTCTCTCACCCCTCACCTCCTCACTCCCTCACCCCATCACCCCTTCACCCCCTCACCCCTTCACCCCCTCACTCCTCACCTGCCACAGACCAAGAACCGTCTATTGGCTTCAGTGACCCTCCACTGATCGTTGGTGACATTCAATCGATGAAGTTCCCTCTGCCAGTCGATGGCGTTCAGAAACGAGGGGATGTCCTGAGCACTTCCTGGCGTGAGGCTGTCCTTCCTGCTAAAGTCTTTGATGGCTCTTGTGAAGTCGAAGGCAAAGAGAAGGTGAGGTGTGCTTGGATTGGAGTGCCTGGCTATGGCATTTACTAGCTGTGTGTGTGTGTGTGTGTGTGTGTGTGTGTGTGTGTGTGTGTGTGTGTGTGTGTGTGTGTGTGTGTGTGTGTGTGTGTGTGTGTGNTGTGTGTGTGTGTGTATGCATACGTGCATGTGTGTGTGCGCATGTGTGTGTGTATACATACAAACACACAAATATGTAAGCCATCCAGAGAACTTCAAACATTCCATATAAGTTTGCAATAGCAGCACTCACTGATGAAGCTTCATTCTTGGGAGAATTTTTTATACTGAAAACTAACTTTCTCAGATCCTGCATCAACAACAAAAATGGAGATCAATTTAACAATAACACAATTTTGTACATGGAGACTTAGTTTCAGCTCACTTTGCAGAAAAGCTCAATTTCTGTAATCTTTTTCGGTAAACTGGTTCTTCCATCGAGCATCTTTTTGCTCCTATTGTTCACTGTTTGTAACAAATAAACATTTGATTATTTGTTGGGGACTTTATTAAAGCTCATGTAATTGTCACGACAGTTTGAGAGAGAGAAAAAAAACTAAATTGACTACTAAATTTATATTTCTTGACAACAAAACATTAATCATCATAACTCAAATGTGAGTCGTTGTACATATTACACTGGATAACTTACACATGCTAATCTCTCGAATACATCCAAGTGGAATGTTTTTACTCGGATTAAGAGCTTCAGCAGGAAGCTGCAAATACAATCAAAACAACATAACATGTCACACACACACACACACACACACACACACACACACACACACACACACTAGCCTCGATCTAAAGAGGCCATTGCTACAGTTTTGGGTGGCACAGATGACAAAAATAAAACCAACAAAAAAGAACCAAAATAAACGGTACCACTTTCTTTTCCTTCTGCACCTTTGTTTGTTTGTTTGTTTGTCTGTTTGTTTGTTTTAAAGGGATACCGTATAGTGGGAAATTTTCGTGGGGGAAAATTTTTGCGAATTTCGCGGTTTGGCAGCTTTCCGCGAAAATTTCCCCCCACGAAATTTGTAAGGTATGTGGTCGTCACGTATAGTTGAGACGCAATCCACGAAAATTTTCCTCGCGAATTTCTATTCAAGGCGAAAACGCAAAAATTTTCCCCCACGAAAATTTCCCGCTATACGGTATAATAGCCTGGAAACAAAGCTAATGAAGCACTTCATTTACACACACACGCGCACAATTTAACACCCATTTACATTGTGAGTTTCAAATACAGAAAGAAGTGCACCGTATAATAGTGTACAAATCTGATTCACACGCCCCAAACCCATTCACTGACCACTCTTGAATGTGCACAAGAAACAACAACAGTATACATACTTCCATATACAGCAATACCTGGGCCTGATTTTCAGTTTTGATTAAGTAATGGCTCTCAACAGTAAACTCGCTACCTACCCTTTCAGCTGCCTCCGGATTTGGAATGAAGCACACTCTATAGTTTGTACAGACCAGGGTGCCGGTAACCGTGGGCACTGGGAAGCCCGTTCTCTGGTTGAAGTAGAGGACCTGTTGGGCCTTTGAAGCCTGGGCAACGGCTATTTCACCTACAAAGGAGAGTAAAGGTGTTTTGTTTTTGTCAAGTAATTTGTTCAACAAAGGGAAGGTTTATAGCTACAACGGAAAGAAGTTCATTGATGCTATTTGTAACTTGGGAGAACACTTTCTGCACACACACACACACACACACACACACACACACACACACACAAACAGCCCAAAATACATTAAAAACCCCTCATCTCCAGACAAACAGTAAAACTCTCTACCTCTTAAAACTCACCTGGAAGAAGATCAAGAATCAAGGCAGTCGGGGCAACTACTGACGGGGCCCGAGATTTCTTTTGACGCATAAAGACAGCCATTGATCCCTCCCAGCTCTACAATGGCGTGCGAGTGTATGTATGTATGTATATATGGTTCGCTAATCACATCAACTCTGTCTGCTTTACAAGCCTACAAGCCTACGTGTAAGGAGACATGGTTAACAATCCTTTGAGTTGATTAATGTTTTGTTGACACAAATGGGCACCTCTTAACGAGTGAAACCATTCCACTAATTATGCTCCATTGTCAGTGGACAAATGTATATATGTATACAATAAAGTGTGTACATGTATGTTTGTCAATTAGTGAATACAAGTGGTATGTGTGTACACTTTTTATATAAAAGACAAGAGTATTAGCTTGCAGTTTTACTTCACATGGACAGCATTGCATAATTTGGAATGGGGTATTTTGTACACAAGTCCAGCATCATATTATAGCTCTCCATGGGATATAACATATTTTTCTATTCATGGCATAGTCTGTTGTTTTGACTTGTGCAATGCACAATGGGCATGAAAAGCTCACAGATGGTTTAAACAATGCAGTATTTGGCAAACCACCTTACTTTTCTTAAAGGGATTTTTTTACACCACAGAGTACTCTACTATCAGACTCGCTCACTGTCAGTGTGTTTTTGAAAATGTTCAAAAAATTATAAAGTATCCTTGCTGACAGTTCTATAGTGTTTTACTTACAAGCTAGTGTGTTTAAATCTCACAAATGCAGAACTTACGTCGGCTCACTAGACGCTCTCGGATCCTTGTCTTGGGAGTAGAGTTTAGGCTTGGGCACTGGCTGGTTTTGCTGCTGCGCTTGCTAGAGGGGTCACAAGGAAATGACCCTGTGGGTGTGCTTTATTTAGAAAGCTGCACTGTTTGGCGGGTATTTACAAAAACTGAAGTGATTCCTGATGTCTGCCAGAACAAGGTCGAGTGGTTATAGTAGAAGAAGCTTAATATCTTCAAAGGATAATTCTACTCAGTTGCAAAATAAGTCAGTGGCTAGAACAGCAACTAGAAGTCTAAATGCCCATGAAGTCCCTGTTGTAGACGTTGTCAGCAATGCAAGTCCCACATTGACCCAGCTGAGACTCAGAGAGAAAAATGCACACGAATGTCCCACAAACAAAGTCAGTGAGCACATCCATGCTGCTCAACAAGAGCTGGAAAGGCTGCATCACCAAGCCAAGTCGAACGTGGCTGGTGTGAGCGGTGTTGGAGGTGGTGTGAGCATGTGGCCGGCAATGGACGACATGAGGCTGTCTGCAGAGGACTTGAAATGGCTGGTTGCAGTCTCTGTTGTTCTTGTTGCAGTGACGTTTGCAACTTTCTACATCTGCCACGGTATTAATGGGTGTCTTGTGGTTGACTTCAAGTTCCTGGCCTTGTCATTCAAAATATTCTTCTTCTTTTTTTATACTTGTAGGTACCCATATCACTTTGTTGAAAAAATATACTTTACAAATTCAAGAATTCCATTCCAATCATTACCTGGAATCGGTATCAGACCAGACCCTCTTCCAGCGGAATTTGCTGGTTTGGCATCAAGATTTCTTGGAACTTCAGGTCCTGATACACACTGATTGTATAGTAGCTAGCTATAATGATAACATTCTGTTGGATAGTAAACTAGGTATGGGGCATAATGCATTGTGAAGGTCAGTACTGGTTATGGTTGTAGCATTATGAGATAGCCTCGTAAACCAGGCCTTCCTGTTTAATACAAGGATATCCATGGTTACATGTATGCATAACAGCTGTAAGTAAAAGTAGTACAACACTGTTGTAATTTATACAGAACTCTATTCAACATGATTTGAATGTGGTGTGGCCTGAAGCTTCAAAGTTTGATGTTGCTTTCTTCATCCTTTATACCGTAAGTGAAAGTTGAACATTAAAAAATTATATGCATAGCTTCATTCCCAGCCAGGCTCTTCTTTTGCAAACTATTTTCAAAGGAGGAGCCTGGGAATGGATAAAATTTTGTGTACTATTATAGACTCAGGGTTTCATACAGAAGGGGGGGAAGGGGGGGATATCCCCCCCCAAGCTTTAGTTTCCCCCTCCAAGATTTTAAAAAATTTATATAGCATTTTTTTTTTGTGGACGTAGCTTGTAAAAATTTGGGCACGCGCAAAGCTGAGGAAAGTTTTGGTGCGTTTTAGGCCTTGCATGCAATTGGTAATCTGTCAGTAAGAGCCTCTGAGCAACTTTGAAGGTTTAATTTTGTTTGACTAGATTTTTATGGTGGTCAACATTTTGTATTGTGTCTATGGGACAGTCGGCCCATTCCTACTATACGTACTACCGTACGTATGATATGTATCGAAAAGCAACAGCAACAGCTTCCAACGATGGTAAAGGTCATCATACACTATGCAAGATTGTTGCATGCAACACATTGCATGCAATATGTTGCACAGTGTATGATGGCCTTACATAATCAAAACCAACATACACAGTGCAACATTCAGTGTTGCACGCAAGTTGCATCAATGTTGCATGAAAATGTTGCATAGTGTATGATGGCCTTAAGTCTTTTTCTGCTGTTTTACTTCCTTAACATGACTCTCTGTGCAGCTTAAAGCTAGGGAGGCATCTCCAGGGTGCATGTACTGGCAGTTGTAGATATGAAGCATTCTCTATTGCATATTTGTGTTGAGTAGCTTCCCTCCGGCGCTGCTGTACTACACCTTGAAGAGCTCATGAGGCAGTATTTCTTGATTGAGAAGAAGACGACTCGATGATATGTGTCAGAATGTCAGTGTCACTGTGAAATTGTCAACTAGCTGATTAGCTAGGAAGTTTTCTCAGTGTTTAAGAGCAATTTGGCCATCACTATGGGCGGAGCAAGTGTGAGAGGCTTGGATTTGCTAGGGTCCTAGTGACTTTTGCATAAAAGTAACAAAAATTCCACGAGTCACTCTAGGGATTGATTTATGCAACGATTTCCACGAGTCACTCTAGGGATTGATTTATGCAAGACTTACCTTGGGTCACTCAAGGGGTGGAATTATGCAACTTGTAATCTGCATAAAACGCTGAGTATAAAGCAAGATATTATACTGACTGTACTATACGGGAAGGAATTATGCAAAAGCCTGATCGTGGGTAAACCCTGTCTTTAATCGCAATCAAGGCAATGAATATCATTATCTCTACGAATGGTCGCGTGCTGAGTAAGTTCCTTTCATTAATGGCCATTTTGCATAAATTCTGAGTTAAAGACTTGCATCTATCATGGGACCGATTTATGCAAAAGGTAAATCAAGGGTAAATCCTGTATTTTGCATGATTAATGGATATGAATCTCATTATCTTCACTCTGAACTGGCCAAGGAGGAAGTTCCTTTCATTAAAATTGTTTTGCATAGAACCTCCCCATGTGTACACTCAGTGAGGGAAGTACATAATATACATAGCAAGAGACACTGCAGAAGGACACTGGCACAATTACAATAGAAGATGTATAAATATGAATCAGTACGTGTCAAGAAAATTTTGGTCCGGCAAAAATTTCGGTCCAGGTGGACCAAAATTTGCAATAAATTTGGTCCCCCTTTAAAAATTGCGGTCCGAGGAGAAAGTCACGTACCGAAAAGTAGCTTGCTAAAAGGTTGAACATCCATTCACTCTTATAAAATAAACTTGCCTAGGCTCTAGAAACAGTCTTTTACAGAGATAGACTCCAGAGCCTGGCTGAGCTAGCTGGAATGAGGAGCTAGAGTCCCATGTATATACCGGGCACGACCTGGCGTCCTAATTCCGAGCGAAGCGAGGCTATAGAAGAAATCACTATAAAAGAAATCGTAAAGTATGGGATTGCAATTGTTGTGCTCAGCAATAATTATTTAATTTATTTTTGTCAACACAAATTACTTAATTTATTTTTGTCATTACAATAATTATCTTTTGCATGTCAACTGATTACTGATTATCAAGTTTGTATGTATATAACATTGCTCAGGTGTTGATGGAAACAATGCTGCTGCTATATATACTGCACTGTCATGTAAAATTTCCGATCCTGGACCATTTTTTAAAAATATTATTTGATCAAAATTTTGGTCTTGTAACCCCGGACCAAATTTATCAGGGGGGGACCAAAATTTTCAAGGTAATTTCTGAAAATAATGGTCCTGGACCAAATTTTTCATGCAAATTTTGGTCCGGGGGACCAAAATTATCAGGACCAAAATTCCAGTGATAGTACGTACTATACTTTTTAAGGTTGCGTAAATGCGCATGTGCAGAAAGATGCATGGGTGGAGCTGAAGTGCAACGATTGGTCAACCAGCTGAATGGTAGTTCGAGTTTGGCGGGAGTAGCATAATTATCATGCAGTAAGTGACTAGTTGCAGTGAGCTGAAGTAGTCTGAGTATCATGAAGTTAAAGTATTTGAGAGTTCTTCTACTTGTTCTTCTTCTGGGAGGTGACTATGGCATTGAGCCTGCTTCTTTAGAAGCATTCCTCCCAGTCAACACAGCCACTGTTGGACCAGAAGGCAATGCAAACATTCTCTTTGCTCCAATGCCAGATGGTAATCTTTTTCATGCCAGAAGACACTTTTCCGGTGGCTATTGTTTGATATCAGGCTGGTGTTTTCTATTCTTGTTGACAATTCTGAAGGATCTAACTGATTTACAAGAACCGATTGATGAGATTATGATCAGAAAATGGAGAAGCTCTTGGAATAGTGTAAAGGTTTTACTCTTACAGAACATAACAGAGTACAACAATAAACTTCGGTAAGAAGTTTAATACTTTTATAATTTACGATCTAATCATGAATAGCATTATTACTACCAATGTTCACTTCATCATCTGATATATCATCATGACTATTGCATGTGTACCAGGCAAGAAATATATATAAACACCACCTTGGATTGAAAACATTATCCCAATTATTTTGGCGGTCAGACAGTGGATCCCGAAGCAGTACAGGTACATGTAAGCAACAGAAATACTACAGTATACTACTGAGTAGGATAGTCTGCATGAGCTATACCATAATTAAACCACAATATCTTTGATATTTTGACCACTGAGTTTATTTAACAACACTTTTTTTTTCAATACAAGTCACCCACAGTATAGTAGCACAGTGTAATAAATTACTAACAGTCATGCAAAGGTCATAGTGATACTTCAATCATGTTATATACACAGCTGGGGATGCATTTTCTGTCACAAGTTGCGATGATCACCAGAACTGTATGGACAAGCTTGTTTCTCCACGCTGTCCATGTGATGAGAGTCAAAATATAGTGACTGTAACAAAATCTGGTAAGCACTAGCTATATATATAAGTATCGTCACATTATTAAATCTGTAACAGTTTGTCCAGCCAGGAAGTTTGTTATAAAATTAAAAACTTAAGCATATGCTAGCTTATCAGGCTAGCTCATTATAGCAATCATGCCTGATTAGCAAAATTTAATGCCATTATAATATACGTATGATATTAATTTTATTATATGATCATAATGAACACAGTTTAGAGTAATCATGATATTTTGTATTAAATTGGTAAGCCTAATTATTGATATTAAAAATTGCTAAAATAGATACCCCTGAATGTCAACTCCCAAATCAGAGTCATCACAACTTGTTCACAGTTTATGTCCGAAATTTCAATAACAGTATTACACCCTATACAAATTGTGCCCGAAACCCTGACATTTTAAAAAGCAAAATCTATGAAAAAACTGGGATTCCAAAACATATTCAGATTCTTCAATTTGAGAACAAACTACTGACTAAATTAAGATGTCATGGAAAATATTCCAAATGGTTCTAACATCAAGTGAACCTGTTTCTTAGTTGGAAATGAACAAGCAGTTAAACTATTGAAAGGTTGTGGTGTTCATTGGATACGATCTTGGCAACGGATAAGGGATCGTATTTGTCTTTCAAATGATGAAAAACGGTTATTCACTGTCATTGCTTCCAGCATCCAAAAAATAGATAATGGCAGCACAGTTTGTATAGCTTTTGAAGTGTTATGTAAGTTAAGATCAGCAACATTTCTTGTTGGAAAAATTAAAGGAATTACCAGTGATGATGCTAAATTAATTGACAACCACACTGATTGGTCACTAGCAAAAAAATGGGCTGAGTGGTGGATGCACCCACAGCACTTACAAATGCTCTCCAAAGACTATTCTCAAATGGATAGTTTTGTTTGGGACAGGTGTCCCACAAACACAAATGCTGTGGAACGAAAAAACCGAGACAGTAAGGAACTCCAACCACAACAACTTCAATTTGCTATAATCAATTTAAATTAGATAAGGCTACTTGCTCCAAACATTTGGCAGCAGTTGAAGGGGGATCAATCGCCTATTACAATCAAAGTGAGGAGAGCCGAAAAGAAAGAGCTATATATTAAAAGAAATAAACGGCGAAAAGTTGAAGGCTCATATGACAAAGAGGCAGCACATGGTCCACCTGATCGCGAGTGTCACTTCCAAACAACAAAACAAAGAAAAAGGTAAGAAATTGAGAAATAAACTTAATGCATGTATGG
Organism: Tethya wilhelma; assembly: GCA_964030475.1. Lineage (NCBI taxonomy): Eukaryota > Metazoa > Porifera > Demospongiae > Tethyida > Tethyidae > Tethya > Tethya wilhelma. Next base: position 2,892,389 of record CAXIPT010000006.1, on the reverse strand, counting down.
CATGCATGACCACATACTTATTATACATGTAAGCATTATAATCATTGCATGCTATGCATGATGGTATACATGTCACGGTACCATGATGTTATTTTATTATGCATTTTGTTACTGTTTAATTATTATAGGTTATTGCCCACAGCTGAGGCCATTCAGAATAATGACACAAAAAGATCATGCCTCAACAAATCTAAAAACACGCCAGTTACTGTAGTAAATATTGATGATGGTGACGACAATGATTTTGAGTTACCACTTACGCTTAGGTCTTCAAAGCAGTCTTACAAAAGAGCTACAACGGGTTCACTCGGCAAAGGAAAGGAACGAGCTAGCAGCAAACTGACTAAACAATCTTGTAGTCAGCAGCATGTAATATCATTGTTAAGTGTCTCGGATGACAGTGATGATGATATGGATTTTCAAGACCCAATTGCAAATACATCATCATATTCTACAGTAAAATCTTTACCTCCCTCTGTCTGTAATGGTAGTAGTAGTAGTAGTAACAGTAGTAGTCATGAAGATTCCTTTACGTACGCTCAGCCTGATCCTGCCTACATGGGGAGAAAGTTAAGAATGAAGTTCGATATAACATCACAGGAGTCACAAGACACAACACCACGAACTGAATGGTTCAATGGTCAAATTTTGAACTTTAATCCATGCAATTACAGGAAAGTATGGCGTGTTTTTTCCGTCGGATCAACAAACAATTTATATTGATGTACTTGATGAGGCAGAGGACATAGATTTTTTACCAATCAAACACTAGCTACTAAACCACAGACTATATATTATATGGCTAGCTACTACCTCATTTACTCTCAGTGACATTTATTATACCTAGTTAGCTAGATCCAGTATTTTAATCACACCCTGACTGAACATACATGTTCAATATTTCATTGTTTTCCGAGTCAGTAGACCGTAGCTAAATACATGTACACCTATATAGCTAAACTGTTTACCATTGTCATAGCTATAAGTGAATGATAATTTGATACATTAATACCTGTTATTGTTATTCCTGACTTTCAAGTTTCTTGGCAGTGTTGTATACTTCAGTGGCTGAGTGTACACATGGGGAGGTTTTATGCAAAACAATTTTAATGAAAGGAACTTCCTCCTTGGCCAGTTCAGAGTGAAGATAATGAGATTCATATCCATTAATCATGCAAAATACAGGATTTACCCTTGATTTACCTTTTGCATAAATCGGTCCCATGATAGATGCAAGTCTTTAACTCAGAATTTATGCAAAATGGCCAATAATAAAAGGAACTTACTCAGCACGCGACCATTCGTAGAGATAATGATATTCATTGCCTTGATTGCGATTAAAGACAGGGTTTACCCACGATCAGGCTTTTGCATAATTCCTTCCCGTATAGTACAGTCAGTATAATATCTTGCTTTATACTCAGCGTTTTATGCAGATTACAAGTTGCATAATTCCACCCCTTGAGTGACCCAAGGTAAGTCTTGCATAAATCAATCCCTAGAGTGACTCGTGGAATTTTTGTTACTTTTATGCAAAGTTCTATATGACGAATAAACATGATTGGCTATCCTATAGACCTTTTCCACGCGCACGGGAAAGTAGCGCGAAACAAGTGGAAGTGACGTTTTTTGATACTTTATGACACGTTATGACACAGGCCACGCCCATTGGTGGGCAAGCGAATGGAATTTTGTACTGGCTGACACTGGAGGCTAAGTTTAGTGCAAGCTCAAGAGCCTTCTACTGGAAATAGAAGCAGCAAGCCAGATAAAACATGGAGAACGGTCCATACAAACTTCGAATAGCAACAAATCCGAGAAAATAGCACCACATAACGTAAGAAAAGCCACCATGAACTGGACTTACTGGTGTTTCAGATCTATACAAACATTTTGAGTGAGCCAACGAGAGTTCTAGTGAAGTATGAGTTAGTCTACAATTACCTGAGAAGTTGGCCGAAGCATCCTTCCTCACTGAAGTGCTCTTTTCAAGCTTGGCAGTATCACTACTGTACAAATTTGCCCACCAAGGGGCGTGTCCACCGTCACAATTATTCGTCATAACACGTCATGCATCTCATTAAAAAATCGCTACTGTTGCCGCGTGGAAGAGGTCTATACAAATAGGATCTATCTATCTATCTATATGTATAGATAGATAGATAGATAAAACTTTTCATGTCATGCTCAATGCAGCAGGCCAATTGGCCTATATGACACAATTTACAAAATTAAAACAAACAGCAGTATTTGGCACAGATAAAAGGAAACATAAACAGTAGCGATCATATTATAAGCAAAGTTGTGTGTGTCCGTGTGTGTGTGTGTGTGTGTGTGTGTAACGGAGGGTCACCGGAAGTGATGCGACCTCGAGCTAAAACGCTACTTTTTCTCTGGACTGTGAAAAATGCAAGCTATGAAAAGTGTGCCTAGAGAACTAGCTTAGATAGTACTAGCCTAGGATAGAATGGCAGGCGCTACAAGTATGGCTAACTTTTTTTGAGATCGCTGACAAGGCATACCAGTGGCGTCTGGATCCGACGAACAAGCGTGAAAGAGAAGCCAATCTTTCACAAAAGAAGCGTAGCGAGGGGAGAACTTTCGCTTCTAGGAGTCTGCTTCTCTGTCGCTGTACACGAAACACAGCTAGCCAGATAACGAGTTTCTTTGCCAGCTGATTGCAAAAATGGCGGAAGTCGGAAAAGGGTCGTGTGTGACGTCACGTAGTGAGGTAAATTGCTGAGCTGGCCAAAGCAAAGTAGCACTAAGCAAGAGCACTGGCACAAAGCTGTGCATATTATACACATGCAGCATTGCTTCCCTTTGAGTTTTCAATTGCTTATGCCAGTATTGATGTGATTGTTGTGTGTTGCTTCAACTGCAAAGGTTGTTCTAAGCCAACTGACCATTGAAGAATTTTTATTATATACACAATTATCATAGCTTTGCTCATCAATTTTACTTTACTATTGTTTGAGTTATAAAATATACACAAAAAAGGAGTGGGCGAGCGAAGCGAGCCCCACTCCTTGTAAAATATATTAAAACCAACAGCAATATTTGTAAAAGGAAACATAAACAATTGAGTAGCAATAAAATATATAAGAAGGTGGAGTGTGGCCTCCTGACTCAGCCGCACTGCAAGGAGTTTGGAAAAATACAGGGTCTTTTTTTTATAGCGATCTATTGCGCAATTCCAAATTTCAATATTTTTGTGACGTAATCTGGACGGCATATTACCGTTCGAATAATTTGAATAATATACGGAAAGTGTCCACCGTGTACTCTGGTGTACAAACAAACAAGCAAACAAGCAGAAATTTTACCAGTTATGTGGGGCTCGCTCAGGCTCGCCCCAATTATGAGTGCAAGTTTGCTAGGAACAAGATATTCAGTCTATCAAAAAATCAATGAGTGCGAAATCGGTGATTGGCGGATTAGCAGAGCACTATTTAAGGCATTCTACACGTATTTGTGCTAAGCCTGAAAAACCTGCCTTGTACAAGCTTCCAACGAGACTTATAGCCGAATCTGAAGGACTTTACAAGTATGAAGTTGAGATTCCAAAAGAAATATGCCCAAGTGTTGGAAATGCAACTTTGCCAAGGCCTGAAAAAGTTCTAATCCTGGTTGGTGCCACTGGAGCTGGTAAGAGCACACTAATTAATGGTATAGCAAATTATGTACTTGGTGTGACCTGGAAAGATGAGTATCGCTTTAAGCTGATCACAGATGAAGGTAGAGGCTCTCAAGCATACACCCCAGCTGCTGACATTACAGCTTATTCCATGCGCTACACAGCACTCGAATTTGATCTTACCATTATCGACACTCCAGGGTTTGGGGACACTGAAGGCATTCTGCGAGACAGGCGTATCAAAAAGCAGATCAGGAAGCTCTTCTCTCAGGAAAATGATTGCAGTGTTGATCAACTCCATGGGATTGGCTTTGTCACACAAGCTGCTCTCCCACGTCTTACACCAACACAAAAGTATATTTTCGACTCGATATTGTCCATTTTTGGCAAAGATATTGGACAAAATATATTTCTCATGGCTACCTTTGCTGATGGTGGCAGGCCAACTGTCTTAGATGGAGTAGAAGCTGCTGAGATCCAATATCAAGAATGCTTTAAGTTCAACAATTCTGCATTATTTGCTACTAGCTCAGGTGATCAGTCATTTGATGCCATGTTCTGGAAGATGGGCTACTCCAGCTTTGACATTTTTTTTAACTATTTCTCTAGAACTGAAGCTCAAAGCTTAGCTTTAACAAGAGAAGTGCTGCAAGAACGAGAACAACTTGAGACACTTATACCTGGATTGCAAGATCAAGTTCAAATTGGTATGAAAAAGATAAATGAAATTCAGCAAAATGAAATTATCTTGAAGCAATTTAAAGCTCAAGTCAAAGCTAATGAAAAGTTTACCTATCAAGTTTCAGTGACAAAATTTCGTAAGACGCCTTTGCAACCAGGAATTCACACCACAACTTGTGAGAAATGCAATTTTACTTGCCACAAAAATTGTCCAATTCCTAATGATGCAAATAAGGCTGGCTGTATAGCAATGTCAAATGGAAAATGCAGAATATGCCCTGGTAAATGTGCTTGGAATTTGCACTCCAATGTACCATTCTTTTTTGAGTATTATGAAGACATCGAAACCCACACATCAGATGAACTGAAGGCCAAGTACTTGAGTGCTAAACGTGGAAAAGAAAACGCAGAGGCCACGATGAAAAAGAATGAAGTAGATCTCATTAACATGCAAGTCAAGGTCCACATACTCATTGAGCAAATACAAAAGAGTATCAAACGACTTGAAGAAATTGCTTTGAAACCCAACCCTCTGACTGAATTACAATATTTGGATCTCCTTATTGAAGCTGAAAAACAAGAGGCTAAATTTGGTTGGGAAAAACGTGTTGAGCAATATAGTAAATTTCGCAAAGACGCTGAGCTATATCAAAAAGTTGCAACATCTGGGGCTCAGTCAGTAGAGCTAATTCTAGGACGTGCTAATAAAGATAATGCTAAATAAAGATAAATCTAGGGACATGCAGTGCTGCATAATTTATATTCATGCCCAACTGCCCCCACTCCTTGAAACTCATTATTATTTATTATTAGTTAACCAATCAATTCATTACATCAAGCAAAGTGGTAGGGAGTATACCTGTGAGTGCATGACTATATACTAGGTGATTGTCTCCATGTTATATCAATTTGTCTCATCGGTCCCTCACCATAATTATGGACAATGCACTTCATGCATGCAGACTTGGTCTTAATTGCTACACTGATCCATATATGCATGCATGTTTAAACTAATTGAATCTCATTGGTCACAATGTAATGCTAGGAAAGCTCTTGACTTTTTACCCGCTTTCATGGAAGTTCTCTTCTGATTGGTTAACAGTGACATGCACCAGGACCATGAATGAAACAAAAAATTCATGCACCCATCCTATATAATTATATCATGCACATCCTGAGGTGCTTGAATCTCATTGGTCATATAGGAAAGCTTTGACTTTTTACCTTTCATGGAAGTCCTTCTTCTGATTGGTTGACAGTAACATGCACCATAACCATGAATATTAATGATGATAGGGAGTTATTTTTGATAGACCATGCACCCATGAATAGGCCTATCACATCTGAGGTGCTCGAATTTCATTGGTCATAGTATAATAGGGGAAAGCTTTGACTTTTACCTTTAATGGAAGTCCTTCTTCTGAAAAGTTCTGATTGGTTGACAGTAACATGCTCCATGACCATGAATGATGATAGGGAGTTTCCTCAAGGGCCTTATCGACTGGGCCACTGGCCCATGCTATCACATATATCTGCATGACTCTGGATGCTTTAATCTCATTGGTCATGCAAAAGCTTTGACTTTACCTTTCATGGAATTCGATTTGACTGATTGGTTGACGTGCATGCACCATAGAACAAGTTAACCATGAATCACCTCACAAATGGTCTAATCCCATTGGTCACAGCTTTCATTGATTTACCTTTCATGGAATTCCTCCTTCTGATTGGTTGACATAAGAGGAGCACTGCATGAATATAAAAGAGAAAGACATATAGGTATATTATAGTTGCAGTTGTTAGAGACAACTTTGCATGATTGGCATGTGCAGTATATATGTTCCAGAGCTGACCAGCTATTTAAGCTAACACTATTGCTACATCAAGCATCAATTGATTTTCATTCAACTATAATATAACTTTGGAGTCCAAGTGTATACAGCTCATGCAGAGTGACGGTATGTTGCATCCATGCAGAGTCTTTTATCACTATTTAATCAGTACAATTAATTACTCTTAAACTTTATAGTACAATCCCGAAATGCTAACATATTATTTAATTTTTCCCTCTATATTATAGTGTATACAAGTGATTTGATGTGAAAGGATCGAAACTCTACTGTAACTGATATATAAGCACTGTTACGAAATACATTCACCGTATATACAATCAAATCAACACTAAACACTGTTTTTGATACAGCTATAGCAGCAGCCTGTATAAGAGCTAAGCTCAGGCTAGACTATATAGCTACCATGAGTGCGCAGTTAGAAATCCCCTGCCTAGGAAGGCCTTTTGATCTTGGAATGCTCTATGACTGCCGTAGCGAAAAGGTTATCCCAGGAATAACACTTTGGGATGCAAAAAAGCTTGAATCCTTCTCAAAAGTGAAAACTCAGCCAAGCACAACTTTTGAAGTCATTGCAGAAGATTCGATTAGTGAAAAAACTAGTAGTCTTGGTGTGAATGCTAACTTAAAGCTCAGCCTGATGAGTGGTCTCTTGTCTGTGGAGGGTGCAGCCNAATGAATTACAGTATTTGGATCTCCTTATTGAATCTGAAAAACAAGAAGCCAAATTTGGTTGGGAAAGCCGTGTTGAGCAATATACTAAATTTCGTAAAGATGCTGAGCTTTATCACAAAGTTGCAACCTCTGGTACTGAGTCACTAGAGCTAATTAAAGGAAGTGCTAAAGCAAAGCTTTCAAAGCAAGTGGAGAAGTATTTAGAAATTCGCAAAAGAGCTGCAGAGCAAAATGTGCCAACGCAGTCTTGGTGGGGAAAAGCTAAGGGTTATGTGAAGAAGAAACTTGGATATGATCAGTGATGATCTGAAAATAATATTATCCACCTACTTAATAGATACAAAAAAAAAAAAAAAAATCGACAAAGAAAAAGATAAAACTGAGTGATAATAGCTGCTTTAGAAAAAGTTTTAGAACAATAACAAAAACAAATTCTTACTAATGTTAGTATGCAAATAATTTGTGTAGTAGTATATATATTATGTGGCTGAAAATAAGGATTCGCGAAACTGTTAGTGTTTGATAATTGTTTTCGTGCAGTGTTAACTATGTTAGTAATATAATTATTCTAGTAATTTTTGTACACAATTTTTTCTGATGTTGATGTAAACTTTATAAGATTAGTTTGCACATCAATTTGTTATCTTAATTTTAAAAACATTTTTGTACACAATTTTTTCTGATGTAGGTGTAAACTTGGAAGTGTACACATCAAATATTGTATCTTACAGTACTAATTTTAAAACGCATTAAATTAATTTTTTTGTGCACAATTTTTCTGATGTAGGCGTAAACTTTAATTCAATGTGCACATCAAATATTGTTATTTTGCTATTGTTATGTCTTACTATTAAATTTTAAAAATAGGTAAATATGGAATTACGAGTGGCTTGCCATCAGCAATGAAGCAAATTTGCCTTCTCTTTACTCTTCAGCTCTCAAGTCGTCGTCAAGGAGCTAGTAGAGAACTCGATCCGAAGCAGTAACCAGCATATCATACGTACGGTAGTACGTATAGTAGGAATGGGCCGACTGTCCCATAGACACAATACAAAATGTTGGCCACTATAAAAATCTAGTCAAACAAAACTAGACCTTCAAAGTTGCTCAGAAGCTCTCACTGACAGATTACCAACTGTATGCAAGTCTTAAAACACACAAAAACTTTCCGCAGCACTCGTAGAGAGCGCTAGTGGGAAGCCACCATAGTGCCATTTTTGTTCATCTAACTTACTTACTTACTTACTTACTTACGTACGTACTTCCTAACTGACTTACTTGAAAAGGATTTCCAGAGAACCAGAATGTGTTGAGCCAACTTTGACAGCACAAAGTAAGTTCTTTTCATGGGTACTACATTCCTTGATACTCGTTTACATCATAAATAGGCCTAAACAAAAACTAGAAAGCTTTAAAACTTAGCGTATAAATTCATGTACTACAATACAGCCATCTTTGTGGGTAGAGTTCAAAGGTCATTCATTATCTTTGCACATGGCATTATATACGCATGCGCATTAGCTCCCTCTAGCATACTGAAGTGCATGTAGCTCCTACTCAAGCTTTTTGTAGGGACTTACCAGTCTCTGACAGTCTCCACACTGTAGTTGAAAAAAGTGAATGAACAAGTAGTAAAAATTTCAAAAAAATAAGTAGTGTAGGAATGGGCAGTGCGGTAAAAAGTATTGAAACAAGGCATGGTCTCAATTTCGGCACATGACTACTTCATTTTTATGTCCAACTCTTGGCTAGTAATCCAGTTTAAGTTATATACTTGTCTTTTATAGTTTACTCCATTATTTTAGTAGCCAAGTAATTAGCTATAATTGTATTATAATGTACTGAGAAATTTGAACCAATGCAGTAATCATAAGCTAGCTACGGTATTATTGCACAGATCATCACAACACAACGCTGAAAATCCATAATTATAAGTGATCAAGAATAAAAATGAAGTAGTCATGTGCCGAAATTGAGACCATGCCTTGTTTCAATACTTTTTACCGCACTGCCCATTCCTACACTACTTATTTTTTTTGAAATTTTTACTACTTGTAGAAACAATAGAGCGTTTGCTTTTACGTCATTGCCGAGCGCATTAGCGCGAGGCAGGGACAATAAGTCTACTTATCCACGTGTGTCCTCCATATGCGGTATACGCTACTTCCCGGCACAATTTTTGGCCCTGCACGATTACAGTGTTTACACAACTACAATTTACAAGTAGCAAAAATTTTAAAAAATTAGCAGTGTAGGAATGGGCAGTGCTATAAAAAGTATTGGAACAAGGCATGTCTCAATTTCGGGCACATGACTACTTCATTTTCATTTTTGATCCCTCAATTATTGTTGTCAATGGTTTCAGAATTATATATCTGTAGATTAAGTTTATCAGGTGAGCAACAATTCACGTATANTTGCAATTGTCATGTTGAAGCTAGCTAGCCAGGCCAGTCGATGCAGTTTGCACAGCGCTATATAGCTATCATGCATGATAATGGAAAAAGATCATAGCACTAGCTTAATTTAATTGTTGTGTTTATACTGCATGCATAATATAACTTGTATATTAAGTATGATCAATAATTATTGTCATTAATTTTATCAATGAATTGCATGTTAAACTTTTATTATGGCAACATTACAATAATATAGGTTTTGTATCAGAACGATTCAGAAGGTATACATGCACCTTTAACCAGAGTTACCAGCTAGACTCTTTCTCGGCAGTTTCTCCTTGTGTAAAAAAATTGGCACAAAGGATAACATAATTATATGCCAGCTGCATGTGCATGCTCTGAAATTCCTCTGACCATTTCCTCACCATTTCCTCACCATTTCCTCACCACTTACAATCCAGCATTTAAAATTATATTATTATAGCATGCCGATGCTCATGCATATGTGAGTTGTGAGGACTTAAGCCTTTACAATTTTCAAGTTACCTATTGTATAATAATATGTTCCACTAGCTTCTTTCCTAGGCTTCTCCCTCGTGTTAACGATTTGTTAATTTGCCGTGCATTCACATAAAATACTGGCATGCATGTACCATGTCGTACTGCTACAATTTGAGTTTGAGTCTTTGACACAACTACCATTATGCAAATAAGATACCCTATATACTGCAACATGCATGTTGTTTTTTCTTGATAGCTCTGATATTCCAACTAGTGTGAAAGTGTTCAGTTCATAATTTATATACTAGCATAATTTTGTTCATAATATAGGCATTAGAATCAGTCTGAGAGAAATATAATTATGCTGGCAGCATAACAATGGCCTATATATCATACGTACGGTAGTACGTATAGTAGGAATGGGCCAAATGTCCCATAGACACAATACAAAATGTTTATGATCATAAAAATCTAGCAAAACAAAATTAAGTCTTCAAACTTGCTCAGAGGTTCTCACTGACAGATTACCAATTACATGCATGGTCTATAACTCACAGAAACTTTTCTCAGCACTCGTAGAGAGAGCTAGTGGGAAGCCACAATAGTGCCATTTTTGTTCATCTAACTTACTTACGTACTTTCTGACTGACTTACTTGAAAAGCATTTCCAGAGAACCAGAATGTGTTGAGCCAACTTTGATAGCACAAAGTAACTTCTTTTCATAGGTACTACATTCCTTGATACTCGTTTTAATCACAAATAAGCCTAAACAAAAACTAGAAAGCTTTGAAACTGAGAGTATAAATTCATGTACTTCATGTAGCCATCTTCTTGTAGAGTTCAAAGGTCATTGATTATCCACGTGGCATTTAATGCGCATGCGCATTAGCTACTCTAGCAGACAATGTATACTCAAGCTTTTTGCAGGGACTAACCAGTCTCTGATAGTCTCCTCACTGTAGTGTTGAAAAAAGTGAATGAACAAGTAGTAAAAATTTTGAAAAAATAAGTAGTGTAGGAATGGGCAGTGCGGTAAAAAGTATTGGAACAAGGAATGGTCTCAATTTCGGCACATGACTACTTCATTTTTTGTAACTAAGTCTTGGCTGGGAATCTAATCCTGCTTGCTGTACTTTTTAGCTGAATGATTGGCAGGAATTTGAAGCATTAAGATGTAAGCTATTCAAGTACAGCTCATTCTTTGAACAATTTACAACAATAATATAATGAGGGATCAAAATGAAAATGAAGTAGTCATGTGCTGAAATTGAGACCATTCCTTGTTCCAATACTTTTTACCGCACTGCCCATTCCTACACTACTTATTTTTTCAAAATTTTTACTACTTGTAATATAATATTATACGTGAGGTCATATTATATATACTCAACAGCTGTTTAATCGCATTAGATTATACAATATAATCATATTTTTGAGTGAATTTTTACAACATCTAAAGAAAGTGGTGAGGGAAGAATGAGGAAACATGACATGATCCCACCAAAATAGTCACACTGATGCAGTGATGCAGGTATATTCTCTATGGACACAAAATTAATGTAGTCAGTATCAATAATATGACTTGTATGGTTGTATACGTGCATTGTTAAGTAGTACTACCAATGCAATCAACAGCTGCAGTATGCATATATGCTTGAATCTCATTGATTAACTGAGACTTGTGTGGCACTGACAGCTGGACCAGGTGTATGTATTTTTGAGTAAAATTAATCATAACAACATCTAAAGAATTTTACAGTGGTGAGGAAATAATACATTAATGACCACCAAAAAAGTCACTTGTGGACAATAAGTTATCTCATGATCAAGATCACATTGTGAAGTCTTCTTTGCACATACATGCTTGAATTTCATTGGTTGCGTAAACCAGGAAAGCTTTGACTTTTACCTTTCATGGAAACAATGCGGAAAACTGACATGGTCAGGACCAGGAGAAAATCACCCCATCAGTCATGCACCTGTGGACAATAGGTTAACAACATCTAAAGAACTTGTAACGTGGAAAACAAATTAATATGGAGATAATCACTCCACCAAAGGAGTCACCGTGGACAATAAGTTATCTCAAGATCATAGTGTGAGGTCTTCTTTGCACATGCTTGAATTTCATTGGTTGCGTAAACCAGGAAAGCTTTGACTTTTACCTTTCATGGAAATAATGCGGAAAACATGGTCAGGACCAGGAGAAAATCACCCCATCAGTCATGCACCTGTGGACAATAGGTTAACAACATCTAAAGAACTTGTAACGTGGAAAACAAATTAATATGGAGATAATCACTCCACCAAAGGAGTCACCATGGACAATAAATTATCTCAAGATCATAGTGTGAGGTCTTCTTTGCACATGCTTGAATTTCATTGGTCGCATAAACCAGGAAAGCTTTGACTTTTACCTTTCATGGAAACAATGCGGAAAACATGGTCAGGACCAGGAGAAAATCACTCCATCGAGTCATGCACCTGTGGACAATAGGTTTAACAACATCTAAAGAACTTGGGGAAATATAAATGCGGAAAACAAATTAATATGGAGATAATAATCACCCCACAAAAAGAGTCACCTGTGGACAATAAGTTATCTCAAGATCACAGTGTGAGGTCTTCTTTGCACTTGCTTGAATTTCATTGGTCATGCACGTAAACCAGGAAAGCTTTGACTTTTACCTTTCACAGAAATCCTTCTTCAGCAGATCAAAGACATGTGAGTGATTGCATATTGCTAACTCATAAAGATCAAAAGAAATGATAAGGAGTATAATCATTGGAACAATTAAGTCACAGGTGTTCACTATCTCATAATCATAATTGTCTGCATGCATATGCATGCCTGAATCTCATTGGTCACATATTGAGATAAGTTGTTTGTGACTCTTACCTCAAGGAAGTCCGACCATGCAGGGTTTCTTCTGTTGGTTTGACACAATTATTAAGTAGAGCACTGCATATAAAAGAGAAAAGACTACACATTGTAGTTGCAGTTGTTAAGACAACTTCACAGCATTGGTCAGTGATATTATAACTCTAGCTCATTGTCCAAGCACATCTCAAGTGATGGTATGTTGCATTCAGAGTGTAAATCACTATCATCAGTATACTCAAAAAAATCTGTAACTGCATGCTATTAAAAGTATACTTCTAACTTATAGTTATTTTTAAACTAGTGTTATTATTCCAAAATTATATAGTGTGATAATGAATCATAATTCCATTTCATTTTCCCTTCTATAATTATAGATTATATAATATCTATCCATTACTGTATGTGAACTGAAACTCTACCAAACCTGAAAAGCGTCAGATTCCACAAAACACGACTCTGCAGCCAAACTAACACAAATACTTTTCAGTACAGCTTATAGCAGTCTGATATCGAGAGGCTCAGGCCAGATCTATAGACTGGCTACCTATGATCCAATCGAAACATGAGTGCACAGCTAGAAATACCCTGCCTAGGAAGGCCTTTTGATCTTGGAATGCTGTATGATTGCCGTAGTGAAAAGGTTATCCCAGGAATAACACTTTGGGATGCAAAAAAGCTCGAGTCCTTCTCAAAAGTGAAAACACAGCCCAGCACAACTTTTGAAGTCATTGCAGAAGATTCTATTAGTGAGAAAACCAGTAGTCTTGGCGTGAATGCTAACTTGAAGCTCAGCCTGATGAGTGGTCTCTTGTCTGTAGAGGGTGCAGCCAAGTTCTTGCACGATGAAAAATCTTCTGAGAAGCAATCTCGAGTAACCCTCCAGTACAAGTCTACAACTCACTTCAAGCAACTTACCATGGATCAAATAGGAGATATTCAGTTTCCTAAGGTACTGGCTGACCAAGATGCAACACATGTTGTCACTGGGATCACCTATGGTGCAGATGCCTTTTTTGTCTTTGACCGAACAGTTTCTGAGAAAGAGAATTTGACGGACGTCCATGGTGATATGCAGATTTCTGTTGCAAAAATTCCAATGCTTAGCGGCAGTATTTCTGGAGGTGCAGGTCTGGACTACAAGGATGTTGATAGATCTATGACCGACAAGTTTCAATGCAAGTTTTATGGAGATGTACTTCTTGATTCTAATCCTTCCACGTTTGAAGATGCCATCAAGCTCTACTGTGATTTGCCTAAATTGCTCAATGGTGAAGCTGGAAGTGTACCAAAGCTGGTATACCTGAGCCCTCTATCAAAGCTAGAGGGAGGGAAGGCCCAAAAAATTGTCCGTTCAATCTCTGATGACCTGATTTCTCAAGTTGAAGAAGTCATGGAAAAGATTCACAACATACAAATGCGGATCAATGACCTTCTCAAACACGAAATGTGCTCCAAGTTTGTCGATATTAAAAAATCAGCTGTCGAAAAACGCAACATTGCTTTCTCGCTTCAAGATGAAGTTTGTGAAGGAGCTGTCCGATGTTTTGCCCAGAATTCGCAGTACTGGTGCAGAAGAAAAGGAATTAGCTGATCTTATTAGTTCTGTGGATGCATCACCTTTTAGTCCAAATGAAATGGATCAGTTCCTCAAACGAAAAGATCAGGAGATCAAAACTCTTCAGCAATACCTGAAGAATCTTGAGAAAGAAGGCTTCATTCAATTCGACTTTCCTGATGATACTAGCTGCGATCTGTCAACCTTGACAGTTGATGATCAATTTGAATATGTTGTCTGCTTTGCATTCAATGTCACTTCTGAATCTTCTGCCTATACAAAAGCTCTTGAGAGCTACCTACAAAAAGGTGAAGCTAAACCTGCCAAATATGCCGAGTGGATGTCAAACCAAAGGGTGACTAAGGCATTGCGAGCTAAAACCAACAAGTTTCTCAAGTTTGCCAAAGAAAATTCTGATTGCAAAAATACAGCATTTGTTGTAACCAGTTTGAATCAGGAAACTGGTGAACGTGGTCCAGCTATTATCCTCTACAATGAAGGAGAGCCTTTGTCTTTCGATCCACCAGGTGTTCCAGGAACTCCTACGGTAACTGCAAAAACGAAAGACAGCATTGTCATTGAATGGGCCATGCCAAAAACAGGCATCATAGACTCATATACCATAGTCTACCGAACATGTGGTGACACCAAGTACATAACCACAGATATTGAAGATGCTGAGAATACCACCTATACCTTCAAAGATTTGAGTCCGAGCACAGAGTATGAAATTCATATCCGTGCAATTAGTGATTCTGGATACCCAACAAAGAGTGAAGCAATAATTGTTAAAACAGACAAGGATGCTCTCCTAGCAGAAAGCTTTTTGAAATACTCAACACGCATCTGCCCAAAGTGTGACAAGGATATCAAAAGCAAGGGGTGCAAGAGAGAAAAAAAGGATGAGAAAGTTAAGGATCCTCCTCCTCCTCCTCCTCATCCTGATGTAAATAACATCAAGCCAGCCTTGTACAAGGTTCCGATGCAACTAGTTGCATCTTGTGTAGACCCAAAAGAAAAAGATGCTGGCCTTTACAAGTATGAAGTAGGGCCTCCACCAAGTGAAAACAAGCCAAATACTAGTAAAACAGAGAGCTCACAAACCAAGTCAGCAGACGTAAGGCCTGAAAAGGTACTAATGGTTGTTGGTGCCACTGGTGCAGGTAAAAGCACACTTATCAATGGAATAGCAAATTACGTGCTTGGTGTGACCTGGAAAGATGATTATCGCTTCAAGCTCATCACAGATGAAGGTAGTGGCTCTCAAGCAAATAGCCAGACCCGAAACATCACAGCTTATTCCATGCGCAACACAGCACTGGAATTCGATCTTACCATAATTGACACCCCAGGATTTGGAGATACCGAAGGCATTGAGCGAGACAGGCGTATCACAAAACAGATCAAGAAGTTCTTCTCTCAGGGAAATGATTGCAGTGTTGATCAGCTCCATGGAATTGGCTTCGTAACACAAGCTGCTCTACCACGTCTCACACCGACACAAAAGTATATTTTCGACTCGATCTTGTCCATTTTTGGCAAAGATATTGGGGAAAACATATTTCTCATGGTCACTTTTGCTGATGGTGGCAGGCCAACTGTCCTGGATGGAGTACAAGCTGCTGAGATCAAATATCAAGAGAGTTTTAAGTTCAATAATTCTGCATTGTTTGCGACTAGTTCTGGATCAAGTGATCAGTCATTTGATGCCATGTTTTGGAAGATGGGCTACTCCAGCTTTGAGAATTTTTTTACCCATTTCTCTAGGGCAGAAGCTCGAAGCTTAGCTCTAACAAGAGAAGTGCTCAAAGAACGAGAACAACTCGAGACACTTATACCTGGATTGCAAGACCAAGTTCGAGTTGGCATGCTTCGGATGAACGAAATTCAGCGTGATGAAGATGTCCTAAAGCAATTTGAAGTCCAGCTCAATGCTAATGAAAATTTTACCTATGAAGTTCCAGTAACAAAATTTCGCAAGAGAGAATTGAAGCCAGGAATTCACACCACAACTTGTCAGAAATGCAATTTTACCTGTCATGAGAATTGTGCAATTCCTAATGATGAAAAGAAGGCTGGCTGTTGGGCAATGTCAAATGGAAAATGTAGAGTGTGCCCAAAAAAATGTGAATGGAATTTCCACTCAAATGTACCATTTGTTTTCGAGTATTACCAAGATGTGGAAATCCACACCTCAGACCAGTTGAAGGCCAAGTACTTAGATGCTCAGAGTGGGAAGCAAAAAGCAGAAGCAATGATGAAAAAGAATGAAGAAGATCTTATTAATATGCAAGTTGAGGTTTACATACTCATTGAGCAAGTACAAAAGAGTATCAAACGACTCGAAGAAATTGCTTTGAAGCCCAACCCTTTGAACGAATTACAGTATTTGGATCTCCTTATTGAATCTGAAAAACAAGAAGCCAAATTTGGTTGGGAAAGCCGTGTTAAGCAATATAGTGAATTTCGTAAAGATGCTGAGCTTTATCACAAAGTTGCAACCTCTGGTACTGAGTCACTAGAGCTAATTAAAGGAAGTGCTAAAGCAAAGCTTTCAAAGCAAGTGAAGAAGTACTTAGAAATTCGCAAAAGAGCTGCTGAGCAAAATGTGCCAACGCAGTACTAGTCTTGGTGGGAAAAAACTAAGGGTTATATATATGAAAAAGAAAAACTATTATGTATATGATGATCAGTGATGAGACACTCTGAATAATTATAATATTATCCTACTAGAGATACAAAAAAATAGACAGAGAAAAAGATAAAACTGAGTGATAATAGCTGCTTTAGAAAAAGTTTTAGAACAATTATACGTAACAAAAACAAATTCTTACCATTATTAGTATGTTAATTATTTGTGTAGTAGTGTGTGATTGAAAATCTGTAACTGCATGTTGGTGTTTGATAATTATTGGAATCGTGCAGTGATAACTATGTTATAATAATTATATTAATTATTCCAGTACATTTTTGTACACTATTTTTTTGATGGTAGTGTGAAGTATATGCACATCAATTTGTTGTCTCACTAATTTTGAAAACACAAAATCAATTAGTGTGCACAATTTTTTCTGATGTATATAGAATGTAAACATTGTGCACATTGATTATTATTGTTATTTGCTATAATTATTATGTCTTACTATTAAATTTTATAAAGGTAGTCACTAATATCAAGTATACTATACTATATTATACATTATAGTAAAAATTTCAAAAAAAATAAGTAGTGTAGGAATGGGCAGTGCGATAAAAAGTATTGGAACAAGGCATGTCTCAATTTCGGCACATGACTACTTCATTTTTATTCTTGATCCTTCATATGAACCCTCAGTGTGTAATGACCCTGTACAATAGTATACCTCCGGGCATGCAATTTGAGAAACATGATGCTAAATGAGATATATACAATAGTATAAAGATAAACTTACGTATACTAAGCTAGTCAATGGAACATGGGTTGTTACTCTTTCAGACACCAGATGCACCTAGGTCACAGTATGATTGAAATCATACTGTGACCTAGGTGCAGGAGCAGTAATACTAAATATGCTGATACAGCATAAATTATTTCATGACTCTTAAATAGAGAAACAACCGGAACATGACTCTGCGTTGGAGTGCCGGTAAATCCGGATACTATAAACAGGCAATAAATTATAGTTTTTTTTATTATTATTATGAAAGCTAATTTTTACACACACAAACTTATTATACACAATTTAACAATAGCAATAAAAACCTGTTAACACACGTGTTTACTGATATGACACAAACAATAGAAGAGAAAATAATATGATTCAAGCACATTCTGATTCACACACATACATACACACACTAGGATAGAATAGAATGGTTCATGCCCATATCTGTATGAAAGAAAGAGTATAATTATACAAAATTCTAATTTCTACATCATCATCAAGGTTGTGTATCTTTCTTCACTCACCCTCATGGTACCATCCCAGCTGGAGGTACCCAGAGCTGTTCCATCAGGAGAGAGTTGAAGATGGCTCACACGATCTTGATGATGGAGCCACAGAGTAAGATGGTTACCCTACAGAGAGAGAGAAAGAGAGAGAGAGAGAGAAAGAGATGAACTTGCATTCCTGCTAACTACTGTACAAGCCAGAACTGAACCAGTTTGTACCTTCAAGACATCCCATGCTCGTACAGAATAGTCATCGTAGCCGGCAAAGAGGACACGCCCACTCTTAGAGAAGTCCAGCGAGGAAGCACCAAACACGATGCTGGGCTTGGTGTAGAATTTGATCTCCTGGTCTGCCCTCAGGTCGTAGAGGTGAAGCTACATAATTATGAGGAAAGATGGAAAAACAGCTTCACTCCCAAGTCTTGCAGGCCGAACATTCCGAGAGTGGAAAATTCCTGGCCAGAGAGACTAAGGTTCCCTCTGTGTCTTATGGATAATAATTGGAATAATAATGAATTAATATATGAGGTGATTTGGGTGACATACACGTAGGTTTTGTCTCCAGGGTTTTTTTTTTACATAAGTGATTATTCCTAATCTCTTTTCACACAAGACAGATTACAGCAGTCTTGGCTAGCTAAACCCTTTTTCCCACCTACCCCTAACCTACACACCCTGTCACATATCAGAGGTGGAAAAGAAGGTCTAGCTCAATAAGACTAAAATGACAGCAACACTTGTTGACTTACAGAGCCATCATTGCAGGCAGTAGCCAGGGCCTCTCCACTGGGGAAGAACCGAACAGCATTGACGTCTCCTCCCTCCTGATTCTCGTACTTCATCTCACACCGTCCTGACCTGGCGTCCCACACACACACTGTCCGATCCACACTCTAATGTTATGATAGGAGGAAAATAGAGTCTGGGTAAAATTATGTACCGATTGTACCTTGGAGAGCAGAATTTATTGTCTAAAACACAATCAGAAATGTATTATTTAGCAGAAATATTCTCTTTGAAGCCAGGTTTGCTTTGTGGATTAAGTTTCTTTTTTTTGGGGGGGGGGGGGGGGGGTAATATTATGTTAATTGCATTCACATGCAGTGATAGGTCCATTTTTGCTGAATGGTGAAATAGAAATGTCTCCATTGTGCACCAGCTTCCTTTAAGCTCTGTCTGTCTGTCTGTGTGCTGAGATGTGTTGAGACCTGGCGGTGTAGTTTCATAAGTGGTGCAGGCATTAGCCTAATCAAGTATGCATTAAGTCCATTTCAACATCTGCATACAAAATGAACCTGTTTACTACACAGCTCACTAATTGTCACCGCCAGCAACAACTCAGCTACTTAAGAACCCAGCCACACAGATGTAAGAATTAAATCATCCAGCGTGTTAGCTGATGCTATTTGTACGTAGTTCTCTAGAGTGTAAAGAAAGTGGTCAGGGTAATTTTCATGGATGATTGAGCAAGAGTCTGTGCTCTCGCGATAGTATTTCCTTTGTATACGTATATGGACTGATTGCAGTGTGTCCATGTATGTATCACAGTATGTATATTGGCAAACTGTGTGTTGTTTTGTATTACGGTGTATAAGTTCATGATATGGTTCGTTTGTCAATGGCTAAGTGGTTTACCACAATGCTTGATGAGGTGTGAGTGTCTGTACTTGCAACTAGTGCATTCAGTCAGAGTGTGTGTGTGTGTGTGTGTGTGTGTGTGTTGGGAGGTGGGGAGCATTATATGGTTAACCCAGTTTCAGCAAGGAAGCAGTCTTGTTTGCATGCAAGAGAGGTTTCAGTATTATAATGGTGTATCCAATGTAGGTACTGATGTGTCTCCACTACCCAGTCCCTTGATGCCTAGAAATTGCCAAAACCCTCTTCCAGGACTCCAGAAACAAGCTTC
>CAXIPT010000006.1:2837187-2857713 GCA_964030475.1 Tethya wilhelma | reverse complement strand
TTCTGGCCTTTAACAAACATACCTGTCAGCCACAGTATCTTTACTCGCTATGCTTTCAGCAACGTCCACTCGCTCAGCACTCTTCCAAAGACTTTGAAGGGAGGGCCACTTTCCTTACACTTTTTATGCAGACACTGACGTATTTTCAACACCAACAGGAAATCAATGCTTGGCACGTGCTCAACACAAGTAGTTCTAGTATACGGAGTTCGTGTGGCAAGAGATATACGGTTGTGAGTAGTGAACACCCATCAGCTAGCTAGCTGGCCAGTCAGCAAGTTTTCTTATTCATTCCCGTATCATCGCACTTCAGACAGAAGAACAGGAAGGAAGAAGACCTTGTAAAACTACTCTCCACGTTAACAACGTTAGTGTCCTCGCCAAGAGTCTCTGGTTATCGTCCAAAATTTCATCCCTGCCCGACCCGAGTTGACCTTGAGGACAAATTATTATTGAAACTACATAAACGTTCACCATCAGCCTTCAGGTCAGTGAAAAACTATACTTTGGTAACAGTTGTTCCTGTATCATATATCTTTAAACCATAGCTTTGCATGCTTCCAAAATTTAAATGGTGTAGTTGTCTCTAGTCATTCTATGGTGTCCCCTTTGAAGTAGCCTGACTACCTGCTCCTTGTGGTTGACAGTGGCGCTCTCATGACACGACTTAGTGTTTAATTGAGGCTGTCTAACCAGCAGGCAACCATTTTTCACTCTGTAGGACTTTGCACCAAGTACCACACAAGAGTTTGTACAAGAGATCGATATACTTTCTACGGAACTGAAGAAAGATGACTTATTTCAGACGGGAGATAATCCTTTGCCTTGTCTTGTTATTGGCTGTTTCATTGAAGGCTCAAACAAGCCTTGGTGGTAAGTGTATGTTTGTATGTGCTTGTGTTTGCTATAAAAGTTTGTCTGTATAAAATTGAGGAGATTACTTTATTCATAATGACCACACCTATATATGTATTCAGCATATGCCCAAATGAGCGTGACCTTGAAAGACAATGTTAGCACATTCTTTCTCCATTAATAAGTCCACAAATCATATCATGCTATTGTGCAGTACTTGCCATCTCTATTATTTCCCTCTAATGGCTAACATGACGATACTATCATTATGTGAGTTTTTGACGTGACATACAAGGGCAGTTGAATTTTCTTTTTTTATTTTTGCTGTAGCTGTAAGTGAAACATGTTACTTCCCTTACAGTTCTAGGTATACCATGAACTTTGCTTTTATCTTTTTGCTGCAAGAGGCGTCTCCTTACAGAACACACACACACACACACACACACACACACACACACGCATGCGCACACACACTCTCAAACATCTTACAAGTCACACGCTCACACACTCACACACTCACACACACACACACACACACACACACACTGTTGCAATTATACTTGGCACAAGTATCTCCCTTATACTGGTTCCTTTAAAGCAGCCTGAGCTGCCATTATGGAGCTTCTCTCAAAGGCCACCAAGCCCCACACTGTAGTGTATCCTAACAGCTGTTTGCCTGGAAGTGGACTTGTTTGCTCACCCAACTTATAGGCCCCCCTCTAAATACATACATACCCATCATTATGTGACACCCTCAGCTGTTGTCCTCTGAGAGTGGTCTCCTGTTCTGTGGGGGTAGGTGAGTGATGTGGTAGCAGAGAGATAATGAGCTGTTCTTTTGGTTTTTATTGTTTGTGCTTGTGTCATCAAATCCATTTTGAGTTTTGATAGTTTTTGCTGACTGTGGTGTGTACTGTGCTATAGTGAGAGTTGTATGTACAAGATGTAGACCCAGGTGAAAATTTTTGCATGTGTTTTTGTTTGTCTTTTAGCACACACATGCACGCACTCATTGTGCATTGGTGCCAACTTTTAAGTGCCCATCAGCTGTTTGTCAATTTGAAGCGGCATTTTTAGTGCCTGTAAAGTAGTGCACGCCTCTTGTAGATGTGTGTGTGTGTGTGTGTGTGTGTGTGTGTGTGAATATGGTAGGAATGCACGAACAGTAGATTAAAGTTGGTAAACGAATAAGTTTTTTAACACTACCACCCACTCTGACACACACACACACACACACACACACACACACACACACACACACACACACACACACACACACACACACACACACANCACACACACACACACACACACACACACACACACACACACACACACACACGACACAATACCACACAAAACTATTTACAATAATATTTTCAACACTTGCTTACTTGTTCCTAAAAAAACTCAAGGCACAAAATTTATTGTATCCAGTACATAAAATCATGGGTACGTACATCGTGTCAACATCTCCAAGTGCTGTTGTTATTAGACGCCATTCCCACAGAGCTAACTGTTGATGTGAGCTGAATGGATCTTGGCATGTAACGTACTTGCAATGATGTTTCGTACATGCATGGCTGATTGGCACTCTGTGAGATTTGCCAGCTGTGTTTACTGTACCATCGAGAGATTGTGGTGTCTATACTGCATCAATGTGCTTTTAGTTGCTAAGGACGTTGGTGGTGCTCCACGTAAATCGGCTGCTAATCTATAGTTCTACTTGCGCCTAGGTCTAAGAAGGCCTGGAGTAGGCTGGGTATAACTCATTATCATATTCTGTAGCTCCAATTTTTTGTGGCAAGAGTTTGTATCTGAAAAACCAGTCTTGGTTCAGAGCTTGATTTTTTAGAACAAGTTTTTGTGTATCAGAATCTTGCCTGCAATTTTTTTCTGTGTTATATGGTCGTATCATAAAATACTCTGCCGTGAAAAATTATTTGGNCCAATTGGACTGTTGCTATGGTGATATAATTATGTTGGGTATTGATATCATTTCTGTGGCCATTCTAGTATGAAATTGAAACCAATGACCTGAGGCTTGTTGTGTACAAGATCTATGCCTAGAAGTTACTTCATGATCTGTTTGTGTTGGGTTACTACTGTTTCACCATAATAGTTTAATTCTTACTCCCTGGAGACATCTGTGACCTGCCTGCCTGAGACTTGAAAGGAACAAACACTGTGTGTAGATTGGAGTTATCCTTCATTTTTTGCTGACAACGTACGTGTATAGTACTGTGGTTGAGGATGTTGCAGGCTGTGTACAGTGATATACAGATGTTTGATGGCGGATGCAGTTTTTTTTGTTTTTATTTTAGAGGAAAGAGGGTTGTAATTGTTATGCAGGCTTGTTCTAGTTTGGAAGAGAAACATCTAAGAACTCTGGTTTACATTCTAATTGTGGAAACTGCTTAACTCTAGAAACACATTTTGACATAGATGTACTTGTGATCTTATCATGCAAGTGTACCATTGATGACCCGTTTAGTGTTTGTGTTTTTCAAGTCTCTCTTTTCTCTTTCATCGAGTGAATTCTACCTAACCTGTTGTTTGTTTTGTGTCCTATCGCTCCAATCACCTGTGATTGTTTAGACTCAAGATAAGCAAAACAGTCGCCGAACTAGTGCTGACTGTTAAATGTTCGTGACATGTCCATAGTGTTTGTCCCCCTGTGCCTACATGCCTGCACAGGTGTGAGCATGTGTATTCATCATATTCATGAATATTGATTCAATGACATATGTACATACTTATACATAATACAAAATACATGTGTGTGATAATTACATATAAGTAGGGCTGCACCTCCATATTTTGTGTACTTGTGCTGTTGGATGTGCCAAAGAGCCATTAGTCCTCTGAATGTGATTCTAACCCTAATGGCTAGCTGTTGTTGACAAGAAAAGTGACAGCTACACACAAAATGAAATTTTGCTTGCCTGTGCTTGCATTGTAATTGTGTGTGTTACATTTATTCATCAGCTGAGCTGGCAAATGTGGTTACCATAGAGAGCAACACTTATTCAATTGTGGTTATGTAGAGTCTTTCCACAAGTTTCCAGGCCGAGGTGACGTGACATTATTAACATTCCATGGTGACCCAGTTGAGACATGTACCACCCCTCATGGTGTGAAGCTGCACTGGTCACATTAGTTGGTTAGCTATGTCTGTCACTGGCCGTTTACTGTATTAATGGCCCCTCTCAATTGACAGTGCTAATGGCTTGTTTTTCACAACTTGGCCATTCCTGTGTTTCTATGTACTGTACTTGTATATGCCAATTAATTTTAGTGCACCTTTCAAATATTCGTGGCGCAAAAAGTTGTTGAAAAGTCTGTCTTTGATGTTTAGAACAGTGAATCACGATCTCTATACAATTATATTACCAATATGGTATTCTAAAATTTTGGTGGAGAAAGTTTTAGTGATATACAGTCCAATCACAAAATTCTTGAAATTTTTGAGCTAAATAGTATTATTATTATGATTGTGTGTAATAAATGCCATTGTCTTGTTGGTGGTGACACTGCACATGTGATGTGACCATGGATGCACTCATTTGTTAGCCTCGTAAACCAGTCCCTCCCCGCTATGCTTATTGCTAAGCGTGGGGAGGGACTGGTTTACGAGGCTACTCATTTGTATGAAAGGGATTACAAAAATAGCTAGTTAAGGTTATCACAGGTCTAAGAGGAAACCATGCAGAAGCAGGCTAAACATGGTGGACATTTTGTTGAGACATAACTCAAACTATGGGACCTCTATATAGCTTGAGAGACTGATGATTCTCAAGATTTTTTCCCCCTCTAATCAGATACACGTCTATTGACGATTATAAAGTAAGTACTGTACATCAATCCTGGTCAAAGAACACAATGTGTTTGTGTGACACTTTTTTTTTTAAATTTCAACTCTCTCTCTATCAGCAAAGCTGGTTCGCTTTTTTTAAGTTTAGAGTTTAAAGTAAAGATATCAGAACATTGCTTTGATGCCAATCTTAAATACTTTTTTTGACCTTTACATATAATACTAGCTATAGCATGGAACATTTTACTTCTAAGCAACAATCGTGTGTGTGGTTGCTATTGGTACATGGTTCTTGTAGCTTCTGTTCAGCTTGTAAGTTTGAAAGGAAAGTTCTGTTGTCGTACTTGTTCGTGGATTGGCTAGCAGCTGATTGTCCACTTGCCAGACTTGTGTGTGTGTGATGTAGAGTGGGGGCTTATATACCAGTGTGTGGTTCTGTTTGGCCTTATTTACCTGTATCTACATGTACATTGATGTATGGGTTTATATACCAGTGTGTAACTTGATGTGTGGGGTCCTATACCAGTGTGTAACATTGGTGTATGGGCTCTTATACCAGTGTATAACTTGATCTGTGGGTTTATATACCAGTGTGTAACTCAGTATGTGCAATGTGTGTAGCCTAGTTCCCAGGCCTTGTACCCCCGCGTTTAATTCTTATATTTAAACTGCACGGGGTAGGCCTGGGTACGAGGCTACAATGTGTGCATAATTATATACACTCCTCTCTGGTGTACAATGCCAGCCAAGACTGTCACTATACCAGCATAGGTACTAGGTTTGGCCAATTGATACTCACACACACACACACACACACACACACACACACACACACACACACACACACACACACACACACACTAGTGATTGTGAGCACGGATGCACCCACACAGAAATTGTAACGTAACACAAACAGCTGACTGACTGACTACTACTACTAATCAGTTTAAATTCCAATTAATGCCCACTCATTATGTACACACATAAGATATGCGTACACGTACACACACACACACACACACACACACACACACACACACATACACACACATACACACACACATGTACAGGAAGTGATGTTGTGATTACAAAATCCGGCAGTGTAAATACGAGAAGTGGATGTAATGAGCGTATCATGTGTCAAGGTATGGGGGCGGAGCTAATGTGGAGAAAGTTACCTTCAAGAGTAGACCTGGAGAGTAACAATGACACAATAACCATTACAGTGAGTTATGACATAACGTTAAAATCACTCACACTCACACATACTCACACACACACACACACACACACACCACACACACACACACACACACACACACACACACACACTCACACACACACACACTCACACACACACTCACACACACTCACACACACACTCAGACCAATCGATCTCCCGATGGCCTCCTCGCAAGCACCCTCAGCTTCACTCCCATCACTAAAGGCGACGATGGAACATACTCCTGTATCATTGAGGATGAGAACAACAGACAGAGAACTCAGTCACTGAGTCTCACGGTCGATGCAGGTATGTAGTACTTGGGACGACAATAGCGGTTGATAATCTCTCATTAACCTCTTTATTTGGGAGAACCCTATAATTCACCTAATACGTGTATATTGTATAGCTGGAAACTTTTGAGAAGATTTTATTTTATTGTCCGAATTATGAATATTTGAATACGTACTAGGCAATCCCAATAGAAGGGTTTGGAACAACGTTTTCTCCACAGTCCTTCATGAAATAAGCTTGAAATTTGCTACGTAGGTGCAGGGGACCAGGGTTCTTAGGCTATAAAGCAATAGCATCGCTTTTGAAAGCTTGGTTACCTGGCTAAAAAACAGCTTTAGTTGTGCACTGATTCATAGCCTGCTGTAGCCCCTCCCATACTTTTAACGCTGCCAGAAGCTTCACTATTAATGCAAGAAGGCTTTCAGCACAGTTAGTTTGATTGTTGCCTAGTTTGTTGACATGAAAACCTTTGTCAAATCTACTTTAGTAAAAGAAAAACAAAAAGAAAGCGCATACTCGTAGCTATTCTACTAATTTCGCCATAATTATGATGTAATGCGCTTTCTATGTTTCATTCACCAAAATTAAAGTTTGCCAATATTGATTGAGCTCCTTTTCGCCAAATTTAATTCTCGGCAAAAAAAAAAGGCTATACGGTATGTTATATATACCTGAATAATTAATTAGAGAGGGTGCTACAGAGCATCAAAGCATTTTTGTGGTTTTAGTACCACTGATGTGGTTTTAGGAGAAGGCTGATAATTGCATTAATTTCTATGTACATGTAACTAGGGGCTACACACACACGCACACACACACACACACGCACACACACACACACACACACACACACACATACACACACACACACACACACACACACACAGATCCACTTGAAATCACCTCCATGATCGGACCCATAGACATATCGACCTACACCGTCGGGGAGACATTGTCAATAGCATGCAGCATAGACACCTGTGCCAGTGACATCAGAGTAGTGCTAATATCTGAGGATGGAAACACTAACAGTCCAGGAGAGCTGATGAATCCTGAGACCTCAACTTACAACCTTGATCTCACAGTGCAGCACGACAGTCCAGGCATGTACGCCTGTAGGGTTGAGACAGCATCACCTGTTCACATTGTGATGCACCATTTCAACATCACAGGTTGGTTGGTTGTGTGTGTGTGTGTGTACATTTGATCTGTCTGTTATCCTCACACCATCACATCCATCTTCTTCACCTAATTAACTATCATTTCCCCAATGTCACTTTCTCATCCTCACACCCTCACACCCTCACACCCGCACAGGTACACCCATCATTCCACCAGGGATCACCCTTCCCCCCTCCATCCCCTCCCTACCCACTGACAATGGGGGCACCCCCGATAATACTGCCTCCCCCGGGAGTCCGAACCCCAGCACCACAGATGATGATGACGCATCGTTGCCCCTACGTATCAATGCCGCTCTCCTCTCCATTCTCCTGCTCCTCTCGTTAACACTGTTATTGGCATAGTAGCTCCGCCCACTCACCCACCCGCACTCGCTAACTGTCTCTTTGTCTTTGTTCGTGGACATCGATCATTTGCTCTGTCTCAAGGTAACTGTCCAAAGTTTCTCTGCTGTCATGCTCCATTTGTTCATCGTTCCAAAGACATTTATTTTGTGTAACTGTAAGTGTTCAAAGTTTCTCTCAATCTGCCGTCTTGCTCCTTTCTGCTTGGTTACGAGTTTCTGAGATATTGCAATAGCCGTCAGGTGAATCTACTGTATATTGTATAACTTTTGTGTATTTTTTTTGTTTGTTTTTGTATACAAGTTAAATCATTATTTCTTAATTCTTCTTTTGGTACTCAAAACTGTCATACTTAAAAAAAATAATTATTGTTGAAAAAAGAAAAAAAAAAGTTCCGTGCAATATTTGTTTCTGTTTTACCTTTTGTAGTTCACACCCAGTAATAGATTTGCTGTGTGTTGTCATCCTATAGATTTGGAATGTATTACATACTGTTGTGAAAGGGCATGGAGTATTATTCTCCAAATGTCCAGGTTAATTTGTGTTCGTTATAGTTGATGATAACACCAGTGAATGTGTATACTTAATGTTGCAAATTGACTTTCATGTACATATAATTATACATTCTCAGCATTGTGTTTTTAATGTCTTGTATATTTAATCATTTGCATTGATCTTCTAGTTTGGTCTCAGTCGTGTTTTTAGTTCTCTGTCTGTCTGTTTGTTTTTTTGATGTTAATAATTATATTTTGATGTTTATAATTTATAAGTTTAACGAGGCGTACAATGTGCAAAAGCATGTGTGTTTGCAAGCAACATCATGAAGATGAATAATCATAATTATTAATCAATGAATACTAATTGGGGCGAGCCGGAGCGAGCCCCACACTAGTGTAGTCAACGGCAAAATTTTCTATATATATATTATATATTTGTCTGGCGTACGTCCTTTCCACCGTTTAAATGTAGGTTATGTTTATGACGATCATTGCCTGTGCATATATCTCAATCTAAGGATTTACAGCGCATGCGCGTAAGTCCACGTGTTTATCGTGATCTTGCACTTCAATCAGAGAGAACTCGATCAGTGGTGACTTAAAAAGAAAGCTACTGCTTGAGCTGAAAAGAGAATAAACTTAAAAGCTCGCCAAGTTGGTGCCCTTAGGGTTAAAGATTCGGAACTGAGCCATGCAATGACCGGAGAGACCACAATTAGAGGGGCTGAAAACTACCAAAAGGGAGGATAGCTGAGTAGAGGAAAGGAAAAAAAACAACAGGTTACTGGTAGTACAGCTGGCTCCTATACTAGCACATATACACCTGTCTGTCAGTTCTTGAACAACTAGCAATTGGATCATGCTGCTCAATCATGCTGTATACATTTTCAAGTACACTTTAGTTACATCCTGGTTAATATTCAGCTTTCATTTTTATATGTGTTGTATATAGTTGAAGTAACATCAATTATTGATGAACTTTAATCATTTACTACATAGCAATGATAACGGCTCGCCCCTTTGATGTTCAACATCGTCACTAGTTACTATTAATTATTAATAATAGTGCACTTGGGACGTTGAACCTGTATGTGTACCTAATGTATACATCTTACTTAATTTATTGCTTGTATTCTTTATAGTGATAATTTTTAGTTAATTATTAAAATTTTATATAGCTGTGCACATGCATAACTGTATGTACGTACACACCATACTGTTATTAAAGGCCTAGCCCAATTCAATTTAGCACGTATATACACAAAATTAACATTATTATTGGGGCGAGCCTGAGCGAGCCCCACATGGTCTTTGTAACTGGTAAAATTTCTGTTGGTTTGCTTGTACACGGTGGACACTTTCCGTATATTCAAATTATTAAGCCTCAGCGCGTGCGTAGCACGTGCAGAGGGTTACGGTAGTCGTTTTGTGTGTGTGTGTGTGTGTCTGTTACTAGATAATCTGAAGAACGGCAGCTCTATGGTCCAAACGGAGGGTACTTACGTTCATGAATCGAAGTTATCTTGAAATTTTTTGTCTAGCATCTTGGAAAACGCTGTACTTTCTGAGATCTGAGGCTTTTGTGCTTCTCTGAGCGCTTTTTAGCTTCTTAGCTTCGAGACCACACCTATCACGTGGAGCGTGCGTTATTTAGAAATACAGTGACTGCCTGTGTGCTTGGCTCAGTCGGTCATAGCTCAGTCTGCTCAGTGACAGTGAGCTTTATAGCGGGTATCTCATAAATTATATTTGCTTGAATAGGTATTAAAGTAACTAAGCTAATTCAGTGAGATATCAATTTGGTTGTGTGTTTTGTATCAGTGTCAGAACATCACTGCATTCCTGACTCAGCACTGAGCATTCACTATTGCCACGGCTTTAGACTTGATGGTTGCTTAGCCTCGTTACTGCCAGATCATGGTGGCATGCCTAGTAACTAAGTTTTGCATTTTGGTACATGCGCTGAGGCTTATGCACCTTGGTGCTTTCATTCGAACGGTAATATGCTGTCCAGATTACGTCACAAAAATATTGATATTTGGAATTGCACAATATATACACGTACACGTGGCCGGCAGAGACTGTAGCTTGCTTAGAGGCATAGATCTTGAGAGAGCGAAAGAGAAAGGAGACTCGACGCAGAGACAACGCTGCGCAGACCACTCATAAGGAGTCGGACTGTCAGAGCTCAAATTGAAACCAAATATAGACCACTCCTGAGGCTGAGAGAGCCTCGTGAGCTGAAGCATCTGAGCAGACACTGCCATGGGGACACTACTCCTGAGAGATACCGTCTCTTGAAGCAGACCTAGAGAGACTACACCTCATGCAGGAGCAAAGAGCAACTACGACACCATGCTAGTCTGGCAAGGCCAAGCCTCTCACACTTGCTCCGCCCATAGTGATGGCCAAATTGCTCTTCAACACTGAGAAAACTTCCTAGCTAATCAGCTAATTGACAATTTCACATTGACACCGTGGCTGACATTCTGACAGAGATATCGTCTTCTTCTCAATCAAGAAATGCTGCCTCATGAGATCTTCTTTCATGACATTTATATACCCGGCATCTAGGTATAGATATCTATAAAACAGAATCAACTTGATGTATATAATAATATAGCAACTGGAACTACAACTGCCAGCACCCTGGAGATGCCTATATACTTGACAGTTAACGACCTAGCTATACTGGTTGGTCAAGAGTGAGAAGAGTTTGCAAGCAAAGTCCCCTATATACAGCAAGTGTATGAGGTACCAAGCAGTGACAGGTTTAGTTGTCTCATATAGCTACCATTGGAGTGACTGCTCTTGCTTGTTCGTAATATAGATCTTCAACTCTGCTCTCCCGAATCTACGTCTTTAAACACCTCAAGGCTCCAGCAGTCATGAATCATGAGATGCAACATAAGAACATGCACATGCGTACCTCTACCCTTGAGACCACAGAGCTACTCATGCAGGCTCGCCCCCATGATGCTTTGCATCACCCTAGTAATTTTATGTGGTGTGGAATAATGTATGCTAGGAGAGCTATGCAGCTAACATAAGCAATAATAATTATTGTTATACATGCCTTTGAAAACAAACACATGCAGTCAAATAAACTCATCTCAAAAAAAAAGATGTTCTTTATAAAGTCAGACAACTATACATAGGAGCTTAAGGCTTTCCACCAGGCCACTCATAGTTGCAGAAACTTGGTCCCATGGCTGGTTCAGCAGGGATACCTCGGCTGTTAGTGATTGAGTCAGTGCGTGTGGGAGAGGGAGTGAATTAGTAGTACGTGGTTAATCCGGGTATAAAGTCTCAATTTTTTTCCCTTTGAATGTACAGGCTAGCAATGGAGATGGTAAACTATATGACATTACAACCAGCATGTCCACTCTCATGGATCAAATGTGCGACTGCTCCATAACAAACAATCACATTGTTGACGAGAGACTCCTATGCAATCATGACCAATCTGACTCCAATGAGGTGGTATACCAAGGAAGGATGGTTGGTCTTCCCTCCACCAGCAGTGAAGACATGGTCCAGCTGTTACAAACCTACGCCACTAGCAAGGAAGCNAACCAAATCTCCCCCTTGTTGCTAACAATGCCCCTGTAATTAAGCACCTCATTACCTGATGAATGCATCCAGTGCGGCCTTCTCATCAAAGGTGTGCTGCATCATGTGGTAGGACTGCTTCTGTTCATCAAACAGCAGCAGCTCACAGAAATCCACAGCATACATCTTGAAGGTCATCCTGAAACTTGAACAAGTCACAAATAAAACAAGAGCTGCAGGGTCAAATTTCTATTGCATACAATTGTTCTCAACTATGTGTGTGTGTGTGTGTGAGAGAGAGAGAGAGAGAGAGAGAGAGAGAGAGAGAGTCTGGGAGCAAGCCTAGCATGATTGAATGACAAGGAGAGCCAAGGAATGGGGGTATGTTCATCATACCAGTGCTGGGTGTCTACTCCAGCCAGCTATACACATCACATGATGGTGGTTGGTACAGCCATCTCCTTCCTGGCCAATCAATAACACTTGGTCTACATCCTGCCACGCAGCCATGGCTGAAGCCCATTAGCTCCTTCCACCAGTGAAGGATGTGCTGACATGGACCGTGTGTCACCATACAAGAGGGGTCCAGGATGAGGAGGAGGGGGTCAATTGAGAATAATAGCAGGGGTCACACTAATGCACCCACAATGTGACTTGCTAATGGACATGAACAAAGGGTAGCAGTTATATAATGTTATGAAATCAACGAGAAAGATGTGGAGTGCACATACCGACAGTGAAGCCTAAAATCACTATATAAGCCATCATCTCTTTATAAGCCATCATCAGTGAGTCAGTGTGCAACATCTCAGTGAAGATACAAGAAAGCAAAGCCTAACAGAGATAACTTTACACAAAGATGTATTCGAGAAAGGTTGCCACACTTCCAGCAGCATTGTTGTACCTCGTGCTGACCCTGGTACCTCGCTGCAGAGCTCAGTCTGAGGACGAGGGTAGCAGGAGGACGGTCTCCATCGTGCTACCGGCGGTCCTCATCAGTGTGTTCAGTGCTGTGTTCACGTTTGTGTGGATCTTCCTGTGCATATTTGTGAGAAAATGTCTCCTAAGACGGCAACTACTGAGGAATGAGATGGACTGTCGACAAAGTGCTTCATCCGAACTGGCCACTGGGTATGTGGATCTGAAGGAGACCGATATTCATACTGGAGAGGATCAGGGTGTGGTCCCAGTGAGAGAGAAACAGCCATCATCATCGAAAGACAGTCGAAATAGCTCTACCAGTCACTATAGTCCTTCAGCACCACCACAAGAAGTGCTGAATCAAAGTGAGTGTACACTCACAAGGTGGTCAAAGATGGTCTGCAATTGGAGGTAGTGACGAGCACTATCAATCATTGATCCCCTGAACTTGAATCGAGGCATGTCAGTCACAGTGACTTGAGAGATTTGAAACTGAAAGTAAATAAAACTCCACATAACAATTAGCACAGTATTCATTAATTTTCATGTCTGTAGATAGCAAATCGAATCGTGAACAAATTCAAGTTCCTCCTGGCTCATATAATAAACCTATTATTACCTATAATTTACATCAGACAAACACATGTATACCTTCTCATCAGGGGTCTTGTACACCAATTGGCTGAAAGTTTCCAAACCTGCAATATCCAAATTATTTTAGTTACAAAAGTGGTTGTAATGAAAATATGATATTTGTTTGACAGAGGACACAATGAAATAAGAAATTCAGGGAAAAGATCTTTCCAAAACACTTTAAATAACTTAAATGCAAATGAAATGCATCATTTGTTTACTAATGAGATTTCTAAGCAATGCATTTGTGTTTGTTGAATAACCCATGACTCTAATCATAGACAGTCTTTGTTCAGATCAATGAGCTGAAAATCGCCATGGCACTACCGTATAGCAAGAAAGTTTCATGGGGTTTATCTTGCAGTTTTCATGGATCACGATTTACCGTGAAAGTTTTTATGCACGAAATTTTCCGTAATGTATATACGTTAGGGCTTGCACAGCTTATCTGTGAAAGTTAAACTGCAAAAATGTTTGACTAGAGACATGCGCGAAAGTTTGACACCATGTAACTTTCCTGCTATATAATGGTAATAACTCTATTACCTTTGAGTGCTCCATATACAGTATTTGCTGTAAGCGTACCATCTCCTGTTGACAACTTATCTACAACACAAAAAATTTACAAGAAGGAACAAGCTAACTTATCAATCTGCAAGTCACAGTGCACAAAAAATTAATTGTCAAGACTTACAAGTCTCATCAGTGTCCAAGCCCAATGTCTCATCACTTGAGCTCACCGTAACCGTCAGCCCACTCATCTCTTTGCTTGCAGAGACGTTTTCTCCTGAAGGATAAAAAGGTGTTGGGCAGTTGAACGTGAGCTCCATGTAGCGTTTGAAAGCATCTTTGAGGATGTCACTGTTGCCTCCTTGACCACCTGCAGTGAAAGTGA
The DNA here is from genome assembly GCA_964030475.1 of Tethya wilhelma. Lineage (NCBI taxonomy): Eukaryota > Metazoa > Porifera > Demospongiae > Tethyida > Tethyidae > Tethya > Tethya wilhelma. The sequence continues at coordinate 2,843,504 of CAXIPT010000006.1, read as the reverse complement.
ATTTACTCGGGTCCAGAGAGTAAACATCATTGCCTGCCTGTACATCATTAGGCATTGGCCACAGCAGGTCAGTGGTGGTGCTGGAATCAGCCTTCACTGAGCCGTAAACGAACAGTAAACAGAAGAGTTTCAACAGCATGTTTAACGATGTTAACCAGCGAGTGACCACGTGGCTGGTGGGAGTGTCCTGCTCCATAGGTATGCTATACTGAACTAGTTTGGCTTGCCAGACTAATACTGAACTATGAAAAGTGTGCCTAGAAAGCTAGCTTGGAGAGTCCAAGCCTAATGTAGAATGGCAGGCGCTACAAGTATGGCTAACTTATTTTGAGATCGCTGACAAAGGCTTGCCAGTGGCATCCGGATATCCGTATATCCGACAAAGAAGCGTGATAGAGAGCCCAGTCTTTTGAAAAAGAAGCGTAGCGAGGGGAGAGCTTTCGCTTCTAGAAGTCTGCTTCTCTGTCGCTGTACACGAAACACAGCTACTCAGCCTCAGCCAGATAACAAGTTTTTTTGCCAGCTGATTGCAAAATTTGGAAAAGGGTCGTCTGTGACGTCACGTAGTGCTGAGCTGGCCGGCCGGCCGGCCAAACTGCAGAGCTAGAGAGGCACAGTACATGCATGCATGGTTACCTTTCACTGCCCAGTTATTACTATGCAGATGTCTGTGCTTGCATGCATCTAGCAGTAAACACCAGTAAGCTTCATACACAAGCAAGGAGCATGGTGAGTGAAGCGAGCCACACTCCTTGTACTAATATAATAAAAGCCCAATTCAATTAAGCACGCATGTGCAAAATTAACATAATTATTATTATATATAATTTATAGTGTGGAATAATGTATGCTAGGAGAGCTATATATGCAGCTAACATAAGCTATAATTGTTATGCATGTCTTTGCAAACAAACATATGCAGTCAAATAAACTCAACTCAAAACAAAAAGATGTTCTTTATAAAGTCAGACAACTACATAGGAGCTTAAGGCTTTCCACCAGGCCACTCATAGTTGCAGAAACTTGGTCCCATGGCTGGTTCAGCAGGGATACCTCGGCTGTTAGTGATTGAGTGAGTGTATGTGGGAGAGGGAGTGTGTGTGTGTGTATGTGTATGTATGTGTGTGTGTATAGAGAGAGAGAGAGAGAGAGAGAGAGAGAGAGAGAGAGAGAGAGAGAGAGAGAGAGACAGAGAGACAGAGAGACAGAGAGAGAATTCCTCACCTCATCATCCTGCATCTCTGGTTGTGGATTCGAGGAGAAGCAGCACTGACATTGTTCACTTCCTGTTTGCTCCACAGTCTCTCTCCCACAGCACACGCCCTCGGCCAGTAACGAGGAAGGAAGTTAGTGGCATCAACATAGTTGCCCCACATGCACACCTCTCCTCCCACAACAAGGGCTTTCTGAGCAGCAGTTCCTGAAATGAGAAAGACATTGGCATATATAAGACTTACCGTATATAGCCGGAAATATTGACGGTTTGCTCCGCAGAGTGTAAAATAAAAATATTGACGAATTTAAATTTGACAATTTGCACATACGCATAATACATTCATATACTGCGCCCAAAGTATTGGCGGATTTAAATTTGACGAATTGGACTTTGACCATCAAATTGTCAAATTAAATCCCTGTCAATGTTTCCAGCTATACGGTAGTTAAATCACGACTAATACAAACTCTCAAAGGAGCTTTCTAAAACTCTAAAAAACTTTTTTTTACCTAGAGTAATTGATTATTAAAATTTGTTTACCATTGAAATTCTGTGGGTCACAGGTGTAGTACTGTAATCAAGAAAGGGCAAAGTTCAAACGTTAATTACTACAGATAAGATTAATTAGAACTGCATGCATGCCTTTGACACATAGTTTGTGTCAGGCAGGCAACACACAACAAGAAGATAAGCAGATGTTTTTCAAATATTACCGTAGTAGGGAAATATTAGCCTTCCTTTGGCCTTACTTATTTTCATATTCACCAAGGAGGAACCTGGGCACAAGCTATAATATTATAGGGAAATAGTAAATGGTTTCTATAAATGTTGGGTGTTATCTAATAGCAAGTCATACATGGATGCTATTTTATCTGAAGAGCATGAATCCTTGACTCTGCCAACTGAAGCTCAGTGCAAAAGTTTTCTTTCACAGCTATCTTCTTTGCCTCTTCAGCATATCCTAAGGCCACTGCCATCTTTCCATCAATTTTGTAGATGTCTGATTGGACAAGAAAGAAAATCGACCTAGTTCTATGAGAGAGGTCGTCTTCGTGGTCCTGTAATACCTTCAGAGAGTTTCGTGCAGTCCTAAGACTATGATGACATTCTCCAGACGTATCATGGGCACAAGCTGAGCGGAGAACCAGCTGAGCAAGCCTGATGTGTGAATGCTGCTGTACAACCTCAGTCCCTGTGGAATGATTCTGGGCACAGGCAATAGCAAATCTATACAGCTCTTGTATCCGGGCGGGTGATTCTCTAGGGGGACTAGTCGATGACGATGACACATCAAGTTCAGCACAACGTATCGAAGCATCACAGTAGTTGACCCAGGACAGGTCCTCCCCGTGTTCACAATTGGAGAGGTGGGCCCGGGCATCGTGAAGCAGCTGCCTGGCCTTATCAAACTCTTTAGAATACTTGTATCTACACGAGAGAACGTGGTTGCATCTTGCCAACAGGAAATGTGAATTATTACATTCCACTGGAAGGCCATTAGCAATCTCTCGAGCTTCTCCAACTAACTCCTCCACATTGCCATACTCACCACGAAATATCCACGCAATCGCCTTTTCCAGCAGCACCATTGCCTTTATCTGAGGGTCCCTCTTTCCCATCAATTCATCAGCTAGAGAATCTAGTTCTGACCACTTTCCATTGTGTTGGAACGTTTGGAAGTCAGCAATCCATTTGTCGTATTGAGCACCTCTGAGGGGTCCATGCATTTCAATGACTAATGGAAACCGTTTGCTAGGTCCCAACTTTCTTAGACTGGGTGTCCCTCCCAGCTTGAGATCTCTAAGACAACAATGTTTGGCTACTGGTACAACTGAACCAGAATCTAGCTCGATATCACTGCTTCTTCTTCTACGTTTTAGCGGTGGGGGTTCCATTCCTTGCATTTTATAATAGAGTTCTCTGTGAGTAGGATGGGTCTCCTCATCTTTCAAGCACTCAACAAACACGCTGTGGGCTAGTGGACCCTTGGTGTCGAGTAATTCATCAAAGATTAAGACCTTGGCCCCTTGAGATTTTGAACCTACTAACAGTTCTAGTTCATCACAGGTAAGAAGCCCCCTAGAGCGCATTACTGGAGCCAAGGTAGGAAAATTTATGTCATTCATTTCAAGAAAATGTCTACTAAATTCTATTTTGAGTTTTTCAGACCTTTCTAGTTCTTTCTTTTTTCCATACGGTTCTCCATTCAGAATCTTTGCTAGGTATTGATGTCCCATATGATCTTTTTCTTCCTGTAGCCACTTGAGTAACTTATACAGATCACTAGGACCCATTTTCTCAATAAAATGGATACGTAGCCACTCTACTTTTTTATCATCAGAAAGATTACAATAAATTTTCTTATCTTTACGGCTTGTGATGATGTTTTCTTGACGCAGATGAGTATACAAGAGATGTGCCTTCATACAAGCATCAATTTCTGTTGAATATTTTTCAACAGTTCTTCTGGTAATTTCTGACTTTTCTGTGTTTGTACATACTTTGTTATTACTGAAATGCGCCATGACAGTCAACAGCATCATAAAGCCATAGTCAGTGCAGTAAACAAACCATTCCAGAAACTGAACCTTGTGGTTTTGGGTGTACACGCGCCGATCGTGCGGAAGTGAAATTAATTAGCGCGATAGTCATTAGTGGGAAAAGGTCGACAGAGGTAAAAACTAAAAATTCCAACAATATTTTTAACTATTGCGTGCTCGTGGGTTTTAGCTAAAAGATGACAAACTAGATATCATTTGAAAGCTCATTTCATGCTGATTACATTGGTACAAGTTTCATTTTCATGAAATAAACTAGTTAACCAATAATAGGTAAAAAATATGTGATTAGTGGAGAGGAAAAAGGATCTTCTATAATAATATTATTATTGGAACGTATGAAGCTTGTTCGGAACTGAAACTTGCATCATTGCATTCAGAGTGATGAGAGCATTCAAAAGATATCCATTTTTTCCTATGATTTAGGTGGTAGCCTTGTATCCAGGCACCTCCCTCCTCAAAAGTCCAAGGGGAGAGCTCTGGCACGAGGTAGGTAGCATGAGGGAATTAACTTGAGTCCAAAAAAAGAGTACTACATTCTTTATACAACCTAACCACCATACTATCTATCTTGTTTGCTTTCTTTATAGGAATTGTCCTTTATTTCTGTGTCTCGTTACTTTAAACATCCTACTTCTATGTACCACAGTGCAAAATACAATGATAGAGAAACTATACCAGTGCACCAACAGTATGTACTATACCCCTCCGATTAGTATTACCTTTTTCCAGTCAGTACCGTAGCTGATGATGTTGAGGTACCAACAGGAAGAGAGAATGGTCTTCAAACCTTTAGATGTCACGCTGACCATCTCCTTCTCCCAGTCTTCCTTCCACACATGGATCACAGTGTCGGGCAGAACCTGACAACAATTAAGTGTACATGCCATTGTTTGTGTGAAAATAATGTACCCACAGTTCCTAAGATTTGAAATATTCTCGCATACTTTGTGTTCATACTTTATGAATTAAGCCCTAATGCTAGGCCCCCTTTGGTGAATGTATGGTTCAATGTGTAGGTAAGGGGTCGTCAAAGGGGAAAATGGGGCTAGCTCAGATAGACTAGGATGGGATGATCTCAATGTGTGGGAGGGTAACTATGATAATGATTTTATTATCTATGTACACAAGCGTATACTCTTGATGTACAGCTGTAGCTGACCTTCACATTGTTGTCAACTATCTCTTGCCAGACAATGTACTGTTTCTTTAGCGAGCCAATCAATTGTAACAGACTACAGAGATGAGAGAGAGAGAGGGAGAGAGAGAGAGAGAGAGAGAGAACAGCGTTAATTCATACAATAGTTCATACAGTATGCATGGTAGAGCATAGAAAGCCATATACTTTGTTTCATAATAATCCTCAAGTTGGTTATAATCAGTCAGGTTGTGGTCCTTCATCCACTGTTGGATCTGAGGATTGCGTTGCCTAGCGACAAGGAAAAATCAATGAGTCATTGTTAGAGCACTAGAGGCTCAGATGAAAACGAACAAGTAATGCCATAATACTGAGATGTAATTCTGTCAAAGTGACTTGGAAATATTAGTCATTTTCTTTAAACATACATGTGTGAGCTTACTGCTAGAGAAGTTACTATAGGCAATACAGATAATAACAGAACAAGTTATATGGGAAAGAATATGTGAAAGGAATGAGTATGAAGTTGACCAGGATTCATAAGAATGTGAAAATGACATAATGTGACGTCCTACCAGCACTTAAAGCTGACTTCATCCCCTCCAAGATGGATGTACTCATCAGGAAAGACGGAGGCGATCTCACCAAAGAACGTTTTGAGGAAGGTCCATGTGGAGTCCAGTGTTGGATTGATGGGACCATAGCCACTGCATGGGGGTATGTAATGTTACATGGGAAGAGTTAAGTAGCAATACCGTATAGCAGGAAAGTTTCACAGGATTTAAGTTTTCACAAATCAGGCACCCACAAAAGTTAGATAACACAAAACTTTCAAATACTCTATTGTATATCGTGCCTACCCTGATGGTTTGCCATCTCTGTAGCACTCTGAGAGAAGGTTGGGTTGACCTTTTCGCCAGGATTGAGTGTGCCCCTATAATAATGGTACATCAATCACATGATGATACAAGAGTATCACATGACTGTCATGAGACATGAATGGGTCTTTTATAATATTGTGTCTAATACTGACTGTGCCTCTATAATGGTATAATATATCACGTGAGTGTCATGAGACACGGATGGATCTTTATGGTTAAGTATTAATTTTTGTCCATCTGTACGAAATGCACAATAATGATCATAACAATTAAACTATTAATTATACTTACTGGTGTGTCAAACTCAATAATCACTCGAATGCCCCTATATTGGGCATACTTGATCACCTGCTGTATCTGGTCTTGAGTGTACGTATGATTCTTATCATAAGCACCCTAAAACAACAGACAGTGTTGATAAAGGTTAAAAGCAATAACGTACGTCTCTATTACAAAAGCATACTCTAGTTTCCATGTGTGTGTGTGTGTGTGTGTGTGTGTGTGTGTGTATGTGTGTGTGTGTG
>CAXIPT010000006.1:2743758-2836976 GCA_964030475.1 Tethya wilhelma | reverse complement strand
TGTGTGTGTGTGTGTGTGTGTGTGTGTGTGTGTGTGTGTGTGTGTGTGTGTGTGTGTGTGTGTGTGTGTGTGTGTGTGTGTGTGCGTGAGTGTACACTCACAAGGTGGTCTAAGATGGTCTGCAATTGGAGGTAGTGACGAGCGCTATCAATCATTGATCCCCTGAACTTGAATCGAGGCATGTCAGTCACAGTGACTTGAGAGATTTGAAACTGAAAGTAAATGAAACTCCACATAACAATTAGCACAGTATTCATTAATTTTCATGTCTGTAGATAGCAAATCGAATCATGAACAAATCCAGCTCCTTCTGGCTCATAACTACCTAATATTATATTACCTATAAGCTTTGCATCAGACAAACACATATATACCTTCTCATCAGGGGTCTTGTACACCAATTGGCTGAAAGTTTCCAAACCTGTAATAGTTACAATAGAGGATGTAATGAAAACAATCAATTGTTTGACAGAGGACACAATAAAATGAGAAAATTGGGGAAAAGATCTTTCCACAACAGTTTGAATAAAATGCAAATAAAATGCATCGTTTGTTTACTACATGAAATTTCTAAACAATGCAATTTGTGTTTGTTGAATAACCCATGACTTTAATCATAGACAGTCTTTGTTCAGATCAATGAGTTGAAAATCAACATGGTACTACGGTATAGCAGAAAAGTTTTGCAGAGTTTAACTTTTGCGGTTTTCGTGGATCACGATTTATCGTGAAAGTTTTTATCCATGAATTTTCCATAACTACGTATGGGCTCGCACAGCTCAACTGTGAAAGTTAAACTGCAAAAATGTTTGACTAGAGACTTCCGCAAAAGTTTGACACCACGTATTAAACTTTCCTGCTATACGGTAATAACTCTATTACCTTTGAGTGCTCCATACACAGTATTTGCTGTAAGCGTACCATCTCCTGTTGACAACTTATCTGCAACACAAACAATTTACAAGAAGGAACAAGCTAACTTATAAACCTGCAAGTACACAAAATTAATGGTCAAGACTTACAAGTCTCATCAGTGTCCAGGCCCAATGTCTCATCACTTGAGCTCACCGTAACCGTCAGCCCACTCATCTCTTTGCTTGCAGAGACGTTTCCTCCTGAAGGATAAAAAGGTGTTGGGCAGTTGAACGTGAGCTCCATGTAGCGTTTGAAAGCATCTTTGAGGATGTCACTGTTGCCTCCTTGACCACCCGCAGTGAAAGTGAATTTACTCGGGTCCAGAGAGTAAACATCATTGCCTGCCTGTACATCATTAGGCATCGGCCACAGTAGGTCAGTGGTGGTGCTGGAATCAGCCTTCACTGAACCGTAAACGAACAGTAAACAGAAGAGCTTGTACACAGGAGACATTGTGCAAATTTTGTGATCAGCTGACATGCGCATCAAATCAGAGTAACCTGGTTGTGGTCGTCAATGTTAATTTATCTGGTCGGCCCACGCGCGCCGCGCCGCCTGCATGCATGTGCGTACGTACATGGCCGGCAGGCCGCGCCGGGCGGCGCCGCGTCGGTTCCGATTTGAAATGCACGTGCGCACATTCTTGACTAATATTTGCTTTGATCTGTTTGGCAACATCAATGTTAACAAGTACAGTAAATTATTATCTACCCTCTGAAACACATTTGACTGGCCTGTGGAGTCAGAGTGAAGTAAGTAAAGATAAAACATTTAAAACATTATAACCATGGTAAGGAAGTTGGAAATCAGAGTAAATAGTCCCACCTGCTATGCAGGTTCAAGTGTAACTGGCCATCTTCTTTGCAAGGTGGATAGGCCAAAAAATTACAAACTCATCAAAGTTGTTCTGATTGGTAAAGCAGAGGTGCACTGGCAAGAACGCAGTTCAGATGATAATTATCTAACTAACAGCAACAAGGAACGTTTCTTTGGTCATTCCTGTATCGTGTGGAAAAGGCATAACACACCTAATGGTGAGCTACCAGCAGGCAACCACAGTTTCCCCTTTGAAATTTCATTGCCTCAAAATGTCCCCTCAGTCTTTTCTGGCACTATTGGTAAGATTTACTACACAATTAGTGGTATAATTATGACAGGATCTATAAAACCTGACCATACATCGAGGTCTCTTTACCTAGCAGTAAACCAGCCACCTCTAAAGATAAGGGATGTTACATTGCCGAGACCATTACAATTTGAAAAGGAAAAAGATGCCAAAATCTTGTTCGGTGCTTCACAACCATTAAAGTTTTCGTTTGTTTTGACACGAAAGGTGTTCACAAGAGGGGAGTCAATACCACTGGCTGTATCCGTGTCTAATCAGAGCTCAAGGAGTGTTCAAATAGTGGCATGCATTGTGCAGAATGAAATCTATCGTTCAAGATTTAGTAAGACACATACGAAATCATCGAAGGTAGCTCGTGCACTGAGTGCCCAGATTGAAGCAAAATGTTCAAAAACTTGGAAAGTTGATCTAAACATTCCCTTGGATTGTCTGTCTACATACAACAATGACTACTGCAAATGTATCACAGTCTATTACATTCTGAATGTGGAACTAAAAGTACCATGGGGTACCAACATGAAAATGTCAGTACCTATTAGAATCTCAGATGCGCATATTCAACGTCACGCTCCACAAACACTTCCCTCTTCTCAGTCACATGCTGGAAGCATTCTGTCAAGTACACAGCAGGAAATTGTGGGACAAGGAATTGTGTATTCAGGACAACAAACAGCTGGAACACAACCACATCAGTTCAGAAACCCTTCAGGACCAGGACCAGTAGCAGCAGCTGCAGAGCAACAACCTTTCATGTTCAGAGAAGCTCCCAGTATGCCATCACAAATTGTTGGTCAACCCCCTATTCTTTATCATCAACCACCATTTCGACCACATGCACAACAGCCAGCACTTGCAGCAACAACTAGTCGCCAGCCTCGAGACAGTGCTCATTATCCACAAGATTTTGGACTACCTTATAACTATCGCTTACTAATAGGAGCATCCTCTCAAGAAACACAGCATTCTGGAGTACCACCTGCACATTTAAATGGCGGTATTTTACCAGGAGTGCCTCCTGAAGGGTACGGAATACAGCATTCCCATCAAGAGCCCTCAGAGGCATCATCAGTACCCCATTCAGCAGCTGCACCACCAGCTTATTGGACCACAGAAGAACACCGACCCAAGAGTAGTGAGTTGACTCTTTCAGGGAGAGATGTTGAACACGTGGGCCACACTCAAGAAGGAATTTCTACCTATCCCACATTACAATTAGGAGCAGTTCAACCTCTCAATACTGTTATTACACATGACATTGTACAGTCACAACAGCAAGCAGCTGCTATGCCTTTACATATACACACACAGCAATCATATGATACGAGGGCAGAGACAAGCGCCGAACAAATATTTAGTGATCCACCACCTTCCTACCAAGAAGTTATGGAACTCTATCAGGAAGGCAATGGAGGAACTTTAATTTGAACTATCATGTATAATCTTGTCCATTGCTATTGACTACATCATAATCTCAGCTTGTACAAAGTTTTTTTTTCTTTTTAGTCATGAGTACAAGTATAATATCTCCAACTAAAATTTATAACACGAACAAGTCAGTTATTTCACCCCTATATATTGGAATCAGGAATAATAATTAATAAGGCTTACGTACCAAGTCTCACTCATTGGGAGTGAGTCTCACTCATTTTGAAGCTGTCTCACTCCTAAAAGTGCTCAAAATTTGTATTATGCCAATGGAGTCTTACTCTTTCTGCTCTACTGCTTTTATGATGATGAATTTATATGGTACATAATTAAACTAACTCATTTCAGTGCATGAACCTTGGCAGCTCTGATAAGGCGGTTATTAAGGTTTTTGCTATAGTAATGAAATTATTATCATTTGAATCGGAACAATCTAAACTTAAACAGCATAGATTTTTAATATCTCATTGCTAAGGTGAGTTGTGGCTGTTTATAGCATTTCTGCTGGTGTGCATTTAACAAAAAACATTCCATATCTTACCCTGACAACAAAATATTAAAAAAACTACGCTATCAAATTTTAAAGTTTTCCGATTTGAATGATAATGTGAATGCCATAGCAACAGCCCTTATTAACTTCCTATTTTAAAAAAACCTGGTTATGGTTGTCAATGTAGTAAGTGACGAATTCATCGTGCGCGCGCCGCTTGTACCATTGTATATGGCCGGGTATAAGTGCACGCAACATGTACTAGCAATTCCCAAAACCCTTTATGATTATGATCAAAAAATCTCTCAGACAGCCTGACTACACATGGATAGACGACAACTGCAATACTGATAAATTATATACATTTACTCTAGTAATATTATAATAATGTAATAATGTTATTATATTATAATCAACCCTTTGGAACACGTATAGCTCACTGGCCTGTGCCAGAGAGCATTAAGTTCTCTACGGAGTTGCTATAATTTGATAATTCATCTCAGAGAAACAGTTATGGTAAAGAAGTTGGAAATCAGAGTAAATAGTCCAACCTACTATGCAGGCTCAATTGTAACTGGTCAACTTGTTGTCAAAGTGGACAAGCCAAAGAAGTACAAACTCATCAAAGTTGTTCTGATAGGTAAAGCAGAGGTGTACTGGGAAACACGTGATTCAGATGGTAAAAGCTCAAGTCACAGCAACCATGAACATTTCATTGATCTTTCACGTATTGTGTGGCAAAAAAGTGACACACATAATGGTGAGCTACCAGCGGGTGACTACAACTTTCCCTTTGAAATTTCACTACCCCAAAATGTTCCCTCAGTCCTTTCTGCTACTATTGGTAAGATTTACTACAAAGTTTATGGTAAAATCCTGACGGGTTCCATAAAACCTAACCATTCATCCAGGTATGTTTACCTAACAATAAATCAGCCACCTCTAAACGTAAGGAATGTTACATTGCCGAGACCATTACAATTTGAAAAGCAAAAGGATGCTAAAATCTTGTTTGGTGCATCACAACCATTAAAGTTCTCGTTTATTTTGACAAGAAAGGTGTTTACCAGAGGTGAGGCAATTCCACTTGCCGTGTCCGTGTCTAATCAGAGTTCAAAGCTTGTTATGATAGTGGCATGTATTGTACAGAAGGAAATCTATCGTGCAAGAGATATCACAAATACCAAATCATTGAAGATAGTTCGTGTACGGAGTGGCCCAATTGAATCAAGATGTTTGAAAACTTGGAAAATTGATCTAAACATTCCACTGGATTGTCTGTCCACATACGACAATGCTTACTGCAAGTGTATCACAGTGGAATACACTCTGAATGTGAAAATGAAAGTACCTTGGAGTACCAATATGAAGATACAGGTACCTATTAGAATATCCGATACATATACTCACAATGTCATTCAAAATCCAGCACCGCAATCACTTCCCTCTCCTCAGCCACATGATGGAACTATAACCATTCCGTCATGTACACAACAAATGGCGGGACAAGGAATTGTGTATCCAGGGCAACAAACAGCTGGAACACAACCACATCAGTTCAGAAGCCCTCCAGGATCAGGACCAGTAGCAGTAGCTGCACAGCAACAACCTTTCATGTTTAGTGGAGCTCCCAGTATACAATCTCAAATTGGACATCCTCTTATTCCTCAGCAACAATTTCCACCACAACCACCCGTACCAGCCATTCCATCAACAGCCACTCAGCAGCAGCAAGGCCTTGCTCCCTATCCACAAAATTTTGTACTGCCCTATCATAATTATGGCTTACAAATAAGAGCACCCTCTCAAGAAATACAACCACCTACCCATTTAACTGGCAATGTTTTATCAGGAGTGCCTCCCCCTCAAATGCAAGGAGTGCCTCCCCTTCAAATGCAAGGGTATGAAATACAGCCTCCCTATCATGAACCACCAGCTGCAGATACGTATACATCCCCTTCAGCACCACCTGCTCATTGGATCACACAACATGCACCCAAGGGCAGTGAGTTTCAAGCTCTTTCAAGTTCATCTGGGAGCGGTTTTGAACACATGTACACTCAAGAAGGAATTCCTACAAGTCTCAGATTACAATTTGGAGCAGCTCAGCCTCTCAGCACACAGTCACTTCAATAAAAAGCTGCTGACTTTATACACACACATACACAGCAATAATTGCATGATACAATTGTACAGAAAAACAAACACTGATCTATCATGCACTTCTGTACCATTATGAAACCTTACTGTGTTTAGTTCACAAATTCAAAGTTGTTTGTATGACAATGTCATGTACAAGTAACAAGTCATAATACAGTTGCTAGACGCTCAGAGCCAGAGTGCTGCCTATGAGTTATGATGTCAGTCATTCACATAAATGTTTGGGTTCCGTAAAGGAACTTACTGGCAACCGTTATACTGTGACAGTTTCCTGCATTTGTACGTTGCAATTTCACGTAATCCCGGTCGACAGCTCGAGCGAGCATGCGCAAAAGAATTGTGACGTGGCAGTGTTAAAGTTCTGTACAGTTATCTAGACAGTATAGAGTATGACAATGACTTCGAAATGGTTATGACTATCTGAATGACAAACACAACCTCCGACCTGTAGGAACTATGGCGCGTTCTCCACAATTAACAAACTTCCTGGTAACGTCTGGTAGACTTTGACCTCAAACGTCACTTTAGTACAGGTTAATAAATTACATCATCAACTGGAATTTCCATATCCTCATTGTACCATTAAATTTTCACTATAAAATGCTGCAAGCTCTCTCTATAACCCAAGATTTAATTTTATGAGTATTGATAAGCATCACCATGAGAAACTTCAAGATTTTATTGGACAGTGAGTGCTATTATCCTGGCTCTGTTGTCTCTGGTAAAGTGGTAATCAAACTGGAAGTACCTAAGAAATACAAACTTATTGAAGTTGGCATTACTGGCAAAGCAGAGACATTTTGGTCAGAAACTTTTGATTCAGGGTCATCAAGCGATTCAAAATCAACCTCTTATTTTGAAAATGGCGAGGAGTACTTGAACAAGTGGGCCACTGTTTGGAAAAAAGAAGACAGTCCCAATGGCCTATTATCAAGTGGAGTGCACACATACCCATTTCAGTTTAGACTTCCACATGCTATACCGTCATCCTACGAAGGAGGGTGTGCTTGGATTAGGTATTGCATTCATGGAAGAATCAGAACTGGATCTCTAAAATTTGATCATTCCACTGATGCTATTTTTCCTGTAAAACAACTGATCAGCATTGATGACGCTAATCTCTTGCGACCGAAACATTTTGAAAAGAAAAAGAATGCCAACTTTCTGTTTACCCCAGGCTCCATACCATTCAACTTTGAACTTTCACGAATGGGATACTATTTGGGTGAGCAGATACCCCTTGCTGTGAACATTAAGAATGACAGCTTGCGGAATTCAAGACTAGTGGCCTCACTTGTTCGAAGGGAGGTTTTTCTAGGATCTGACAGACATGCAAGAGTCATAATGGACAAACTGGTTGAAGTATCCAGTGATAAAATTCGACCTTGCCAATCTACAATGTGGACAACAAACGTTCTGATACCAGAAGACCTTGGTGCATTGACAATGAGAAGCTGTGCATGCATCAGTGTGGAGTATTATCTAGAAGTGAAGTTAAAAGTGCCGTGGAGTAAGAGTACATCAATTACTGTACCCATTGTTATTGGAAACTCTGTAAATCATCACAGCCTTTAATCAATGATTGTAACATTTACATCAAAATTAAATAATATACTACTTTTATCTGGAAAATATTATTATCTATTTACTATAGAATCTGATTGCATCATCAATTTGTATGAGTGTGATGAAGGGATATAATTATGATAGACTAGTGCAGACACCTAACCTGTACTTTAAGTACACATGGGTGATACAATAACAGTAAGCATGGTGCATGCTTCCTGCACAAAATGACCTCATAGGTCATACAACTCCAATACTACCACAAAACAATGGATTAAGAGGTCGTAGATTCTACTACAGGTATATATTGTAAAAACTTTAGCTGCTATAGCACATGCATCGTGTTTGCCATATTAAATCAGGTGATGCTTGAGCAGATGCTTTGTTTATAAGATAAAAACTGCTATAAAATTCATGTGATATGGCTATTCGTTTGCAACTAGATTTGGATAACCATAATTATTCCTTTACTGGATCAGTTGTGTCTGGTATGCTAGTAGTAGAGCTGGATGAACCGAAACAATTTTATGAAATTCAAATCAGAATCTCTGGCAGCGCACACAGGTCAGAAGAAGAAACGTTCTTCAATACTACCACTACCTATACCTAAAGAGATGATGAGGACTTCATAAAGCAATGCACCAAACATTCAATTGTTTAGTCGTATAGAAAAGTGAAGAGGCACCCAACTGTGAATTGCCGGCAGGGGTACACAACTTTCATTTCCAGTTTCCGCTACCTCAAAACATCCCCTCCTCTTACAAGACCTCATCTTATGGTGGGATAAGCTACTCTATTGAAGGTTTGGTCCATGGTGGGTATTTGACTGGTGACTACTCAGTTAAGAACGATTTGACTGTCTATGAGAGCATCAATTTCAGGGATGCTGACTTACTCCAACCACAGCACTTTCAACAGGAGAAAAAAAGAGGTTGGTTGCTTCTGGTTTGTGTCCGGACCAATAGTATTTTCATTTGAACTGCCATGGTGCTGGCTTTGCTTGTGGTGAAACAATCTCATTCCCAATAGAGATTGTAAATGAAAGCTCACGAAAGGTAAAACTGCAGCTATCGATCAAGAGAGTAGAAACTGTGAAACTAACCTACCCTGAAGCAAGAACAAAGACAAACGAAGACAAAGAAACAGTAGCTAGTGTAACCAGTCAAGAGATTCGTGGAGGAAATTCAACAGTCTGGAATCCTGAGTTGATTGTACCCCATGACCTTGTACCCAGCATCATCAACAAGTGCAGGTTCATTACCCTTGAGTATATGCACTTGTTGTGAAAGTGATTGTCCCATGGGGTATAAATGAGTCTGTGACTACTACGGTAGTAATTGGACGCAGACCAGAGTGAATCAATGATAATAGAGTGATTGTGCTGTAATAATAAGTTTTGTGTTTATAGATTATGTCAGTCAATTAAACTTAACAATAGATAATAATTGTGAATTAATGTGCATGAGGTTTAATTTTAGTGATGAGTCAAGTTCAAACTATTTGTCAACAATTGTTATGCATCAATAGCCAATTACAAAATGGAAGAGTAATTCTTCAGTGCTCTGTTGCATGACCATACTACTGTGACTTGCAAATTGTGAATTCGACTTCACTCTATAAGCCAAAGCCTTGGATATCTTGTCAGACAGCTTCTATATAAGTGCAAGTTTAATTTAGGGAATCATTAGTTTGGTATGATCGAACTGTTACCCATAGAACTCGAAGCTGTTGACACACATCACAGTCAGTGGTTGGGCCATATGTAGTGAGAGGGTTACTAAACTCCTGAGGGGCCGGGTTACTATTCTCCGGGTCCGTGATATTATCATACGTACGGTAGTACGTATAGTAGGAATGGGCCGCCTGTCCCATAGACACAATACAAAATGTTGGTCACTATAAAAGTCTAGTCAAACAAAATTAAACCTTCAAAGCTGCTCAGAGGCTCTTACTGACAGATTACTAACTGCATGCAAGGCCTAAAACTCACAAAAACTTCTCTCAGCACTCGTAGAGAGCGCTAGTGAGAAGCCACCATAGTGCCATTTTTGTTCTCCTAACTTACGTACGTACTTACGTACGTACTTCCTAACTGACTTACTTGAAAAGGATTTCCAGGGAACCAGAATGTGTTGAGCCAACTTTGACAGCACAAAGTAAGTTCTTTTCATGGGTACTACATTCTTTGATATTCGTTTTCATCATAAATAGGCCTAAACAAAAACTAGAAAGCCTTGAAACTTAGTGTATAAATTCATGTACTACAATGCAGCCATCTTTGTAGGTAGAGTTCAAAGGTCATTATTCACGAGGCATTATTATGCGCATGCGCACTAGCCTTAATGAAGTGCATGTAGCTGCCACTCAAGCTTTTTGTAGGGACTAACCAGTCTCTGATAGTGTTTCCACACTATAGTATTGAAAAAAGTGAATGAACAAGTAGTAAAAATTTCAAGTAGTGTAGGAATGGGCAGTGCGGTAAAAAGTATTGGAACAAGGCACAGTCTCAGTTTCGGCACATGACTACTTCATTTTTATGCCCAACTCTTGGCCAGTAGTCCAGTTTAAGTTATATACCCGTTTGTTATAGTTTACTCCATTGCTTAGCCAAGTGATTATAGTTACTGTAGATATTGAACCAATGCTTGCACTAAGCTATACGTATATGGTACTATCAGTGTACAGATTATTGCAACAGGACACTGAAAATCCATATTAGGGATCAAGAATAAAAATGAAGTAGTCATGTGCCGAAACTGAGACTGTGCCTTGTTCCAATACTTTTTACCGCACTGTCCATTCCTACACTACTTATTTTTTTGAAATTTTTACTATATTATACTCATAATTATGGCAATGCCTATTCTCATGAGGTGATCAGAATTTTATATATGACAATGGGTTATCACAACATACAATGTTAATTAGTATATACCCAATATTTATACTACTATTATTCAACAATGGATTCATGCAGAACAAGGTCATACTCCGTCATAGATTCCACTACAGGTACATGAACTCCAGCACTATCACACATCACGTCCACAGCATGACTATTAAACCAGCATGCATGCTAGCTATATAGTTCAAATTCTAACTTGGTAAAAAAAAATCCCTGCCATTATTGCTATTATGGCTATATGTTTGAAGCTAGATTTGGATCAACCATATTTCTTTACTGGATCAGTTGTGTCTGGTATGCTAGTAGTAGAGCTGGATGAACCAAAGCAACTCTTTGAAATTCAAATCAGACTGTTTGGCATTGCACACATCATATGGTCAGAAACAAAAACATATGGCGATACTACCGGTACCTACACCTTCAGGGAAAAAGAGGACTACATAAAGCAAAACAACTGTTTAGTCGTATGGAAAAGTGAAGAGGAGGCATCCAATTGTAAATTGCCGGCAGGGGTACACAACTTTCATTTCCAGTTTCTACTACCTCAAAACATCCCCTCCTCTTACAACGGCTCATCTTATGGTGGGATAAGCTACTCTATTGAAGGTTTGGTCCATGGTGGGTATTTGATTGGTGACTACTCGATTAAGAACGATTTGACTGTCTATGAGAGCATCAATTTCAAGGATGCTGACTTACTCCGACCACAGCACTTTCAACAGGAGAAAAAAGAAATAGGCTGCTTCTGTTTTGTGTCCGGACCAATAGTATTTTCATTCGAACTGCCACGTGCTGGCTTTGCTTGTGGTGAAACAATCTCATTCCCAATAGAGATTGCAAATGGAAGCTCAAGAAAGGTAAAACTGCAGCTATCGATCAAGAAGTTGGAAACCATGATAATACCCAAGACTCCCACTGAAGAGCAGAGAGTATGTACTGTAAAAAGAGAAGAAACAGTAGCTAGTGTAACCAGTCAACAGATTCGTGGAGGAAATTCAACAGTCTGGAATCCTGAGTTGATTGTACCTCATGACCTTGTACCCAGCATCATCAACAAGTGCAGGTTCATCTACCTAGAGTATGCACTTGTTGTGAAAGTGATTGTCCCATGGGGTATGGATGAGTCTGTGACTACAACAATAGTTATTGGACACAACCCAGAGTGAATTATAATAGAGTGATTGTGCTGTAATAATAAGTTTTGTGTTTATAGATTATATGATATCAGTCCATTAAACTTAATAATAAATAATAATTGTGAATTAATGTGCATGAGGTTTAATTTTAGTGATGAGTCAAGTTCAAACTATTTGTCAACAATAATTATTGTTATGCGTCATTAGCCAATTACAAAATGGAAGAGTAATTCTTCAGTGCTCTGTTGCATGACCATACTACTGTGACTTGCTTTCGACTTCACTCTAAGCCAAAGCCTTGGATATGTTGTCAGACAGCTTCTAGGGAATCATTAGTTTGGTATGATCGAACTGTTTCCTATAATAATATTATAGAACTTGAAGCTGTCGACACCACATCACAGTCAGTGGTTGGGCCATATGTAGTGAGAAGGTTACTAAATTCTTGAGTGGGTTACTATTCTCCTGTTATATTATATACTCATAGTGGTGATACCTAATCTCACGAGGTGATCAGAATTTATGCAATGGGTTATCACGACATGTTAATTAGTACCCAATACCTACAATGGATTCAGCTAAACAAGGTCATAGATTCCACTACAGGCCATAGTACATGAACTCTACCTATCACACGTACACCATGTTCACAGCATGACTATATTATCAGCATGCATGCTAGCTACATAGCTCAAATTCTAGCTTGTTTTTTTTAAAAAAAACTGCCAACAACAAACCCTGCTATAATATTGTTATCATGTCTATAGCTTGAAACTAGATTTGGATCGACCATATTTCTTTACTGGATCAGTTGTGTCTGGAATACTAGTAGTAGAGCTGGATGAACCAAAGCAATTCTACGAAATTCAAATCAAAATGTTTGGCAGTGCTCACATCAAATGGTCAGAACAAGTAACCATCGGCAATACTACCACTACCTACACCTACACAGATAAAGAAGAGTACATAAAACGAAACAATTGTTTAGTCGTATGGAAAAGTGAAGAGGCACCCAACCGTGAATTGCCACCAGGGGTACACAACTTTCATTTCCAGTTTCCACTACCTCAAAACATCCCCTCCTCTTACAAGACCTCATCTTATGGTGGGATAAGCTACTCTATTAAAGGTTTGGTCCATGGTGGGTATTTGACTGGTGACAACTCGATTAAGAACGATTTGACTGTCTATGAGAGCATCAATTTCAGGGATGCTGACTTACTTCGACCACAGCACTTTCAACGGGAGAAAAACGAAGTAGGTTGCTTCTGTTTTGTGTCCGGACCAATAGTATTTTCATTCGAACTGTCACGTGCTGGCTTTGCCTGTGGTGAAACGATCTCATTCCCGATAGAGATTGTAAATGGAAGCTCAAGAAAGGTACGACTACAGCTATTGATCAAGAAGTTGGAAACCATAATACTATCCAGGGGTCCCTCTGAGGAGCGGAAAACAAGTACCATAAAAGATGAAGAAACAGTGCATGGTGTAACCAGTCAAGAGATTAGGGGAGGAAATTCAACAGTCTGGAATCCTGAGTTGGTTGTACCCCATGACCTTGTACCCAGCATCATCAACAAGTGCAGGTTCATCAACCTTGAGTATGCACTTGTTGTGAAAGTGATTAATATTGTCCCATGGGGTATGGATGAGTCTGTGACTACTACGATAGTTATTGGACACAAAACTCAGAGTGAATTACAATAATTGCACTGCATGCTCAGTGTTACGATAAAACCTCTGAGTTAGTAAATGTTATTCAGATTTATTTCTAAACTTCAAAAAAAGTTCAGTTAGTTTTAGTTTAGTTAAAATGTTTTCAAAAAAGGCCATACTATAAGGGTTTTAACTAACTAAAATTGGGTTTTTTGGGCAATTTTTCCTTTAGTTGTAACTTTAACCAACTTAATTTTTAAGGCTATTTTTGCTTTAAACTTAAGCGTTTTTAGTTTTAATTAAAATTAACGTGTGTTTGGATTATTAGTCCATTAAAATTATTCTGTGATGAGAATTTTTTACGCATACATATAAAGTTTGATTAATTTTGAACAGTATAATATTATTTTGTTATGCATCAATAGTTCCGACAGGCAATGAAATTGGACCAATTTCAAAATGTGAGAGTAATTCTCGCTCTGTTGCATAATCTGCAGCACCACCTCTGATGAAAATAGGAGTACTCACATCAACTTTCTTCCTAGACCGAACTGCTCTAGCACTCACAATGAGATTGTACTTTACACTGATGCACCTGCAATTGGTCTGCACAGTATTGGGAGTGTTTCTTGGTATGTGAACATGAGTGTCCCATACGATTGTTCGTCTTGCACCAACAGTATGAGACTGAGCAGAGGCAACAGTACTGGTCTTACTCAAGTTTTCAATGGCCAATGCACCTTCGTAAAAGGTGATTTCCTTTATAATTCTTGCTGATAACAGCACTTTTCGTGGACTCATGGTAAGTTTACAAGATTTACAACAAATTGTATGTCTTCACCTATACAGTACGATCTACGTGGAAGGTCCAAAGAGAATGAAATAGGTCCTGGGTCACGAGTTAAGGAACCAATGCTGATTTCAGACGAATCAAAATGCTTGGGTATTAATGCAGGCAAATCTGCGTGAGAAACTAACTCACGGATGGGAACATCAATAGTTTTGAAATGTAAAATCTTTTCTGTAGTGGAACTTTCCATAATTTTTACCCGTACACAATATTCAACACATCCAATTTTATGTTTGAATGATGATGGAATGTCAGGTGGGAGTTGAAACTCAAATAGAAATTTGTGTTTTCCAGCCAGTAACTGTCCGAAGTCCTCACTTTTCTCCCAGAGTAACATGTATCTCTTGAAATACGTTTCTTTATCACCAAATACATAATATTCTGTATGACCTACCACTTCCCAATGCGACCATGCCTTGCCGATGAACTCAACTCTGATAAGTTGGTAACTTTTTGGCCTTTTCAATTTCAGAATCACACTACCTGATACAGGGGATCCTGGAGTAAAGCACTTTTTGTCAAGAATGATTTCTAATTTCTTCACCATAGTTTTCCTTGTCAAGTTTTTCTTGAATCTGACTAGATTATCACATCTTTGTAAATATGCAAGAGTCGTACCTTAGTATGGTTTAATTATTTTGCAAAATTATGTAATTTACAAACCTTGTGGGGTTAGAGTACGACTTCGAGTAGTACGGTAAAGGGTCAAAGGTTAACATTACAATCACGTTCACGATCTGACCCTATCCCATTGTGGAAAAGGCTGTGGCTACCTGCTCCGTAAAATATACATAGTCAATGGTGCCGGTAGTCCGTATACTTTCTTATTGCTTTTGAATTGCAGAGTTACGTAATATTATACAGTATCCGGATTTTGCCGGTACTGCGGCTTGCGAAGAACATTTTGTTTGAGTTCAAAAATTAATTACAACGAATTATGAGTCTGATCAAGCTCTGTTCCTTTGTTACAAAACGCAGTCGTCTGTTTTCGACGTCAGTGACACTTGAGCAGAAGTTTAATCAACCAAAATCGCCAAATGAGATGTCAAGAATGGGTGGAATAGCCACTATGTTCAGACTCCCCCTGCAGGAGAACAACCCGGAGAATTTGGATGTTTGCATTGTGGGAATTCCTCTAGACACAGGCTGCTCCAATCGTTCTGGAACAAGAGGTGGTCCTCGATCAGTTCGCTGTGAGTCTTCTATCATCCGTCCCGTATGTTCATCAGGAGCTGATCCATTCCAGTCTTTACAAGTAGCAGACATTGGAGATGTTCCTATAGTCCCTTACAACCTGGCAAGATCAGTCGACATCATTCGAGACTATTACCAGAAGATCTTCAAAGTCAATTGTACTCCATTAACTGTGGGTGGTGACCACACTTTGACTCTACCCATTCTCCGAGCTGCCAAAGAAAAGTATGGAGCTGTTGGACTAATTCAAGTTGATGCTCATTTAGACTTGAGTGATACGATGATGGGAGAAAACATAGCACATGGAACCCCTTTTAGGAGGGCTTTAGAGGAGGGTTGCATCAGTCCCAAGCACATGTTTCAGATTGGACTCCGTGGACCACTCTATGGAGAGGCTGACCTTCAAACTATAGAATGGGCACAAAACATGGTAGGTGTAACTTTATGTGGCAGTATTGAGAATATTACTGTGTTGTAGCTCAGAGGAGGTATGTACATGCACAACTGCACTTTCGCTGAGTGAGTGCATTCAAATACTGAACAAAGTGTCGCTTGTAATGAACAAAGAGTGCATGAAAAAACACTTGCTGGTGAGTTCAACCGCACTTAGAGAAACAAATGGAATAATCACAGACTTATATAGACTAAATTCTACATTATATAATGGAGATCCATGAAGAGAAGTAGATATAATATTATACTATTACCGGCCATACCTTTCAAAATTTAATGATACTTTAATTATTATATACTGCTTTTAGTGCCAAAGTATAAAGAAATTTGTGGTATTGTGTTATTAATAACACCTTTGTACTTGAAAGAACTGGCCTATTTTACTATGTTTACTATAGGCATGTCTCAATTTGTACAAATAATTATTGACAAGACCACTAATGCTTGCACCTTTTGTGTTTGAGGGAATCATGCATGCACTAGAGCTAGTACTTCAATGAAGCATAAGTAATTTTGTATTGCATAATGTATGAGCCTATGAGGGAATCACCCACTTAGAGAGCATGTGACATACCTCAATACTTTTGGTGCTAGCTGAGTCAGCAAAGGTGTACTATAGCTTGTATTATTGGCAATTTTAATTTTGGCATTTTAATTCTGCTCACTGCAGTGTTTATATGCATGTATGCATGTGCGTAGATAACTGCATGTTTGATGATTTAGTTTGGCAATTTGAAGAATAATTTACCAATTTAATCCTTGCCAAATTTACTCGCTATACGGTATAAGTTCTCATGCAGAAAAGAATTTTCAGTATGTATGGAGGCTGCATGGGCACTGATAGTTTTTTAACTATAATAATTATATATATCTTTTGTTGTTGTTGTTGTTGTTGTTGTTATAGGGTGTAAGGATGGTTTTTGTTGAGCAGTGTTGGCATAGGTCCATGGCACCACTGATGGAGATGGTGAGGAAAGAGATGGGAGACTTTCCTGTCTATCTTACCTTTGACATTGATGGCATTGACCCAGTAACTTGTCCTGGGACAGGTATTTGCATGCATGGCACTGCATGCAGTATAATATGATTATGGCATGTTGCAGCATGCAATAAAGCTTCATTCTACCAATTATTGCATGGTTATAGCTATAATATGGTTTCTATTGATGCTGACACTTGTAGTGAATAGTGTATGGCTTTCAAAATTATATGCAGGAACTCCAGAGGTTGCTGGTCTCACTCCTGTACAAGCCATTGAAATTGTTCGTGGTTGTCAAGGACTGAATCTCATTGGAGCTGATGTTGTTGAGGTGAGGTGAAAAGTAAATAAATGTGCAGCATACTGTATATAGCTGGAAAATTTAGTGAGAATTAAATTGGCAGATTGAGCCCAGTGTTTCCCCCAGGACAAAAGTAAAGAGGGGAGAGTTGCTTAAAATTGTCAGAAAATTATTGGGGGGGGGTTGTATTAAAATTTTGTATGAGGGGAGGGAGGGGAGAGCAACCCCTTCCCCTTTGGAGGAAACATGCAGCCTTTGAATTTTGCAGAATGAGCTAGCTATATGCATGGTGATCACATGTGCAGTATGCATACATACGAATGTATGTATATATTTGCATTGTACATGTATAAATATTGGTGGATTTTAATTTGGCAGCACTTAAATTCATGAGTCTCATCTGCCTCTTTGCCAAATTTAGTTTTACGCCAAATTTTCCAGCAATATGGTATCCTGGTTTGTTATCAGTGAAATTGTAGGCTCGTTCCCCGGCCCCTAGCTCCCTCCTTGAAGGTCAAAAGGGAGAGCCTGGGTACGAGTGAAATTGCACAGAATCTTATACAGGAATGCATCAATCAGTATACGAGGTGACTCAATATAATTTTTGTGTATGCATATATGACTATAATCATAATTATGAGAGCAGAAAATTTTTGTTGATGCAAAAAATTGTTAAGAATGAGCAAAATTTTTTTGAAAATTTCATATAATAAAATTAATTATGTGGTTTACACTTACTATTGTACATAATGCGGAAGTAAATTTTCGTATGTTCTAATAGCATACGAAAACTTACTTGAAATTTTCCAATAATGCAGTATACCTTGTAACCCATAGTGTTTGTGATTCCCTAGGTGAATCCTCTCTATGATCCCAGCGGAGGGACATCCAATATGGCCGCCAATATCCTCTTTGAGGAGTTGTGTGTATTGCCAGGAGTGAAGTATGCAGACACACAGTATAGATACAGGTTTAATTTTTAGTATATTATTTTTGACTTGCTAATTCTGTTAATTTCTTCTTGCTGTTTAACGTTTGAAAAGTTGAGAAACTTAATTCCACTTATACACCAATGCATGCATGGCTGTGACATCGCAAAGTCAACATCTTCTCTGTCAAGAAATGCTGACTATTAAAATTAAACTTGAACTTTTAAAGTATGTATCTTTCACTCTCCTGCACCCCATCGATCGGTGCTTGCAAAATAATACTTAGATCTAGAGCTATACAAAGGAGTTCAACAAACATATATCAGATGTGAAAACACACATAACAAAAAAAAGCAATAAACACTGTACACGCCTTTTTGTCGAGAGTTTCCTTCTTTTATTAGTACAGAAGCCATAACTTGATGCATGATGTGGTTGGTTGTAAGTGGTTGTGAAACCAAGCTGGTAACTGTAATGATATTCACCACCTTTTGTAGCAGTGGTAACAATACTAGCGCGCCGCTGTAGTATTCATAACACCACTTATCCTACAACCTCACAGCTAATACGGCCTTGCAGCGCCTACGCCGCAGTAATTGCTTTTGAGATTTCGAAAGCTCGCGCTCATTGGTCGAAAACGGCCGTGACGTAGGCAATTAAAAGTGACCTGTGCATGCTAGACCTAGACCCTTTTCTCACCGCTGCCTAACGCCAGGGAGAGAAAGAGGCTCGATAGGCTAGTATTTCGTTATACGAGATTGAATAATAATTTTTAACGACCCTTTCCTATTTTACGAAAAACATTTTCTTTGTTTATAATGACTCTGTTCACTGGTTCAGTCGGAATAAACACGACGAATTATGAGTCTGATCAAGCTCTGTTCCTTTGTGGCAAGATGCAGTCGTCTGTTTTCGACGTCCGCAGTGACACTTGAGCAAAAGCTTAATCAACCAAAGTCCCTAAGTGAGATGACAAGAATGGGTGGAATAGCCACCATGTTCAGACTCCCCCTGCAGGAGAACAACCCAGAGAATTTGGATGTTTGCATTGTGGGAATTCCTCTAGACACAGGCTGCTCCAATCGTTCTGGAACAAGAGGTGGTCCTCGATCAGTTCGCTGTGAGTCTACCCTTGTTCGTCCCCAAAGTTCATCAGGAGCTGATCCATTCCAGTCCTTACAAGTAGCAGACATTGGAGATGTTCCTATAGTCCCTTACAACCTAACAAGATCAGTCGACATCATTCGAGACTATTACCAGAAGATCTTCAAAGCCAACTGTATTCCATTAACTGTGGGTGGTGACCACACTTTGACCCTGCCCATTCTCCGAGCTGCCAAAGAAAAGTATGGAGCTGTTGGACTAGTACAAGTTGATGCTCATTTAGATTTGAATGATACGATGATGGGAGAAAACATAGCACATGGAACCCCTTTTAGGAGGGCTTTAGAGGAGGGTTGCATCAGTCCCAAGCACATGTTTCAGATTGGACTCCGTGGACCACTCTATGGAGAGGCTGACCTTCAAATTATAGAATGGGCACAAAACATGGTAGGTGTAACTTTATATGACAGTATTGTGAACATTACTGTGTTGTAGTTCAGAGGAAGTATGACACAAGTGCACCTAACTCAGTTCCGAGTAAGCATTCAAATACGCACACATGATATTGCTTTGATTCTGAGTCTGCAAAGCTGTGTACTCGTGTCATACCTCATCTGGGTGTAGTTTCAACACTCGGCTTGTTTTGATAAATATTCCTGATGAGAAATAACACCTGATGCTTCACATCAAGTGCTCAACAAAATACAGTGAAACCTCCGAACAAAGGACCCTTGGGGACAATACAAATTCAGCTTGTTTGTCCTTTGTATAGAGGTTATCTTCTTCTCGGGGTTCTGTTTGTATTGCTACAATAGGGAATTGAAATTTTGGAAACCAAGAATTGTCCTTTATTGAGAGGTTTATAATACAGTGTCCCTATCTCGGAGGGTCCACTATTAATAATTATTAATTGGCACTATCTAACATGTGATGTAATAATTATATAATACAATAATAGTCCTACCGGTATTATTAATGTGCATGTATTTGCAAATCTGAAATAAATTATTTCTAAGTCAGTTTCTCATCTCAGTGCCTAACAAACTTAAGTTCTGAAAAGACATTAATTTTCAGTATGCCTGTTTGGCTTTGTTTTAATAATATTGGCACTGATAACTATTTCAACTCTCTCTTTTGTTGTTGTTGTTTTCTTATAGGGTGTAAGGATGGTTTTTGCTGAGCAGTGTTGGCATAGGTCCATGGTACCACTGATGGAGATGGTGAGGAAAGAGATGGGAGACTTTCCCGTCTATCTTACCTTTGACATTGATGGCATTGACCCAACAGCTTGTCCTGGGACAGGTATATAATGTGCAGTATAATTACTGTAATTATGATTATGTCACCAATTGTTGGCTACAGCTACCGTAGTTTGAGATATTTTTGCATTGAAAATATTCTGTATGTTAAAATTTCACATGTATAATTTTTGTACATGTGTGGCACCCGCGTTAATATTGGTAATGGGTTGTCAAATTTTGAGTGTTTAATTTTCGCACAAGGCGATGCATGCGTACGAAAATTTCCCCGATGCGAATATTTAATTTAGTCAAATTACGGTATATGCATGGTTTCTATTAATGTTATACCATGCATAGATGAGGAATTTTCACTATTGAAAAATTTTCACCATACGTACATGCAAGTGGTGAAAATTAAACATGTAAAAATTTAAAATGTATGGCATTCTTTGCTGAATTAGTCAACATGGCAAAAATTAAACACATGAAATTAATAAGCAAGTGAAAAATTTGAACTTTCCCGATTTACAGCCAGTATATACATGAGTATACTGCATGAACAACATATGAGCACTATATTCATGGCTTTCATGCAGGAACTCCAGAGGTTGCTGGTCTCACTCCTGTACAAGCCATTGAAATTGTTCGTGGTTGTCAAGGACTCAATCTCATTGGAGGTGATGTTGTTGAGGTGAGGTGAAAAGTAAATAAATGTGTCACCTATCGTATAGCCGGAAAATTTGGTGAGAATTAAATTAGACAGATTGAGGCAAGGAGGGGGGAGTGCCCCCCTACCTCTCTTTGGGAGAAATACTGGAGCCTAACTTTGAATTTGGCAGAATGAGCTAGCTATGGTGATAACATTTGCAATATGCATACGTACAAATGTATGCATTTATTATATGTACATACATGAAACCAGGATACCATATTGCTGGAAAATTTGACGTGGAACTAAATTTGGCAAATTGGCATATGAATACCACCATCAGCCAATATTTGAATTATTATCAGTGAAATTGTAGGCTCGTTCCCCGGCCCCTAGCTCCCTCCTTGAAGGCCAAAAGGGAGAGCCTGGGTACGAGTGAAATTGTACAGAATCTTATTCAGGAGTGTATCAATCAGTAGGAGGTGATTCAATATAATTTTTGTGCATATATGATTATAACGTTGTACTATATGTAACATCCCTACTATAGGGCGTTATCGGAAATACACGAGGTAATATTGAGTAAACCTAAGCGCTGGGATACAATCGTTTTAGAACATGCCTACTGACAGACATTACTATCGAAATACACTTGGTAATATTGGTAAACCTTAACTAGTTTCTTTCCACTTTTGAGCTGTTTGAGTGCAGTTTTGACTTGAGCAAGAGTTCAGTCAACTTTGGCAGTTTATACGCTAAATTCACACTTGAAACAGAGAACTAATATTATCCACAAGGGAAAGCAACACAAAAATTGTCTCCTGAAGTTTCTCTAAAGCACTGGAGTATCACTTCAGAGTCCTAAACGGCCCCCCTTGCTCATGTTTCTTCACGATATATACACCATGAAAAAATGCGGTGGCTTCCCAGGATACAAATGATAGCAGAAAATTTTTGTTGATGCAAAAAATTGTTAAGAATGAGAGAGAATTTTTTAAAAAGTTATACATGGCATGCATGCACTTATATTGAACATATAAGCAGAAGTTTAAATTTTCATACTCAGTGACATTGTTTGAATAGCATACAAAAAACATGACATTTCCAACTGTATAATAGTAACCCATAATATTTATATTTATGATTCCCTAGGTGAATCCTCTCTATGATCCCAGTGGAGGGACATCCAATATGGCCGCCAATATCCTCTTTGAGGAGTTGTGTGTATTGCCAGGAGTGAAGTATGTAGACACACAGTATAGATACAGGTTCAACTTTTAGTACAATATTTTATTTTTGTACCATATAAATCTTGCCAATAACATTTTGCTCTGCTGTACAAGAGTTGAGAAATTTAATTCCATTATGCGCTGAGTCAAGCGACATATTATTATACTGATAAGTGTTCAAGTTTAATAATTATAGTTCAATCGAGAAGATGTCAACTTTGTGATGTGACATTGTCAGTCGTGAAAATTGCACAGTGATTGATCATAGATATTGGACTAGCCAGAAATATGCTAGTTGAGTCATCAACACTGTCACACAATGAGCAAAAATACAGAATTACATTAGTTTGATTTTCGTATTATTATTACTGCACAGTCACGGAATTATTTGTTTGACCAATAGATAATAGAGATTACCTAGGGACCCCTGCGCTGCTTGACCAAAATTACGTCATACACCCCCGGGCCCCATATATATGTACCGCGCGCATGCGCGTACCGTCGATCATTACTGTGACCCCGCCTCTAGCTCTATGGCCTCACGATGATAATAATAACAGGTCCTGAGGAGAAGTCAAAACCTGATTAAAGCCGTCATTCAGTCATTGGATGCCTGTTGTTCAATTATACACCATGGCTATGAAGAATTTGAGTGGAAAGCTCCCTTCTTTCCTTTCTGCAATGAAAGGAAGACTTCTTTCATTGTCAGCAGCAAATTACATTGTAAAGCAGAAGTTCAATCAGCCAAAATCCCCTGGTGAGATGTCAAGAATGGGTGGAATAGCCACTATGTTCAGACTCCCCCTGCAGGAGAACAACCCAGAGAATTTGGATGTTTGCATTGTGGGAATTCCTCTAGACACAGGCTGCTCCAATCGTTCTGGAACAAGAGGTGGTCCTCGATCAGTTCGCTGTGAGTCTTCAGCTATTCGACCCCAAAGTTCATCTGGAGCAAATCCGTTTGAGTCCTTGCAAGTAGCAGACATTGGAGATGTTCCTATAGTCCCTTACAACCTAACAAGATCAGTCGACATCATTCAAGACTACTACCAGAAGATCTTCAAAGCCAACTGTATTCCATTAACTGTGGGTGGTGACCACACTTTGACTCTACCCATTCTCCGAGCTGCCAAAGAAAAGTATGGAGCTGTTGGACTAGTACAAGTTGATGCTCATATGGATTTGATTGATGAAATTATGGGTGAAAAGCTTGCACATGGTACTCCTTTTAGACGCGCTTTAGAGGAGGGTTGCATCAGCTCAAAGCACATGTTTCAGATTGGAATACGTGGTACGATGTATGATTCTGACAATGAGTTGATTCGATGGGCTCAAAAAATGGTTAGCAACAAACTTTATTAAATAGTTCACTGTGTCACTGCTTGACATGCATGCATTAACTTTTGTACTTTATAATTGTCACTATAGGGAATAAAGATAGTATTTGCTCAGCAGTGTTGGTATAGGTCCATGGTACCACTGATGGAGATGGTGAGGAAAGAGATGGGAGATTTTCCTGTCTATCTTACCTTTGACATTGATGGCATTGACCCAACAGCTTGTCCTGGGACAGGTTAGATAATGCTTTATACAGTATAATATACTTGCACTGTGTATCTTCAGAAAAAAATCAATAATAAGCATTAAGGTATTTTGACTTGTATATGTACATGCAGGAACTCCAGAGGTTGCTGGTCTCACTCCTGTACAAGCCATTGAAATTGTTCGTGGTTGTCAAGGACTGAATCTCATTGGAGCTGATGTTGTTGAGGTATATTGGATGTCAGTATAATTATAGTAAACCTTATATCTTAGACTAGCTGCTTGGCATGTATGGATTCAAATGAATGTTACATTATTATAGCCACTACGTGTCATATTTCATTCTGTATACATGTATATATATGCTTTTAACCTTGCATGTCATTAATGTGGTCATTGCATGCCATTAATGTGGGTCATCCCATTACATGTACAGGCCTTTCATGAGATATATAGTTCGGAAGTCAATTTATAGTATCTAGGAATAGTAGTATACAAAAATTATATATTTACTATTCTCTGCTCCAATGCCATGGACTGAGTTCTATAGTAGCTCAATTCGAAAGTCTTAAGACCTGGGTTAACTTGAATCCCAGCAATGTAGATCTCAAGGTTTTTTCCAAGAACTTTCATGTGATTATCCAACCTTTAGCTCTGTGTCATTGGTAGTTTCATTATACCCCGGCATGCAGACTGAGACAGCCGGATTTAGGCATTGCAGGCTTTGTCGTGTCCGAACATTCTGGTCATGCCATGCATATTACATACATGTATAGGCCTTGAGTCAGAAGTTGACTAGTACATGTCTACAAATAGTACTATTCTCTGCTCCAATCTCAGTGAATTCCCCCTATAGATTAGTAGTAAGAGCATTCATGACAGCTAAAATTCAAAGACCTGGGTTCGAATCCCAGCTAGATTTCAAGATTTTTCCGATGAACTTTCATGGATATGAGACTAGTACCGATTTACTCCTTTATATCCTTAATAATGTACCCTTTTCTACCACAGAGTATGCAGCAGTAGAAGAAAGGGTCTGGCTCGAGTTTAGTATGACACTGATTCAGAATACACATTTATGACATACCCCGGGCAATATTCCTCATGTAACTCTGACAGTTTTGATGACAAATTGAATATAGATATTTATGTTGTATACCACAAGAAGGATGATTAAGTGGTTGCAATCTATCTCTCCACACAGGTGAATCCTCTCTATGATCCCAGCGGAGGGACCTCCAATATGGCTGCTAATATCCTCTTTGAAGAGTTGTGTGTAATGCCTGGAGTGAAATATGTTGATACACAGTACAGATACAGGTTTAATTTTTGACTTTGATCTTACAATGTAGGCATATGCATTGCTTGTGTATTTTTGTATCAACTAGTACGAATGCTCTGTTGTTGTCGTGCACATGCATACACTTTTTGGTGCGCAGCTCAAGCGCTCGCGCATGACGCCGCGCGGCCGGCCGGCCGGCCAGACGTATAATTATGGCACATGCACGCGGGACTTTGAAGAGTTGTGTGTAATGCCTGGAGTGAAATATGTTGATACACAGTACAGATACAGGTTTAATTTTTGACTTTGATCTTACAATGTAGGCATATGCATTGCTTGTGTATTTTTGTATCAACTAGTACGAATGCTCTGTTGTTGTCGTGCACATGCATACACTTTTTGGTGCGCAGCTCAAGCGCTCGCGCATGACGCCGCGCGGCCGGCCGGCCGGCCAGACGTATAATTATGGCACATGCACGCGGGCCCCCCCCCCCAGCCTATATAATTTATACTGAGCAGTGGCGTAGCCAGAGGGGGTTCAAGAGGTGCTCAAGCACCCCCTTTGAGCTTGACCGGAAGAAGAGAATGACTAATAATTGGCTTTATTAAATAGCTACTCGAGCCATTTTATACTTACTTGTTTATTCCTTGAAGCTAGTTATTTAAGATTTTAGACCTCAAACGCTTGAAAGACAAACTTTAGAACAGTTTAGTTCATGCTAGCTCGATCGAGAGCGCTCGAGCGCTCAAAGCTGCTCGCAACTAGAGTTCAAAGGTTACGGGAACGGGTCACGTGCACTAATTAGTGGGCGTGGCACCGAGAAATTTTTCGCGCGCTTCGCGCGCGCACCTCCTAGTTCTAAATCCTGGCTACGCCCCTGCTGAGCTGAAAACTTGACAAAAACATGAGCTCCAAAAGCCTACGGCTTGCTTCATTTGCCTTAAGGCAACGAAGGCACCTATCTTCTTCAACAATTCTACCACCGGGGGAAAAGTATAATCAACCAAAGTCTCCAAATGAAATGTCAAAAGTAGGTGGAATAGCCACCATGTTTAGACTCCCCCTGCAGGAGAACAACCCAGAGAATTTGGATGTTTGCATTGTGGGAATTCCTCTAGACACAGGCTGCTCCAATCGTTCTGGAACAAGAAGTGGTCCTCGATCAGTTCGCTGTGAGTCTACCCTTGTTCGACCCCAAAATTCATCAGGAGCTGATCCATTCCAGTCCTTACAAGTAGCAGACATTGGAGATGTTCCTATAGTCCCTTACAACCTGGCAAGATCAGTTGACATCATTCGAGACTACTACCAGAAGATCTTCAAAGCCAACTGTATTCCACTAACTGTGGGTGGTGACCACACTTTGACTCTACCCATTCTCCGAGCTGCCAAACAAAAGTATGGAGCTGTTGGACTAGTCCAAGTTGATGCTCATATGGATTTAGGTGATTCAAGACAAGGTGAAAAGTTATCACATGGTACTCCTTTTAGAAGAGCATTGGAGGAGGGTTGCATCAGTCCAAAGCACATGTTTCAGATTGGAATACGTGGCACAATGTATGATTCTGATATTGAATTAGTTCAGTGGGCACAAGAAATGGTTAGTGGAATCCGAATTGAGCCTACCCTATGATAATTATCTATGCTAGAAGTGTAGCTGTATTGCCCATTCGTACATATAGCTATATTAACCTGTTACACTGTTGTATACATTCACAGGGCATAAGGATAATATTTGCTGAGCAGTGTTGGCATAGGTCCATGGTACCACTGATGGAGATGGTGAGGAAAGAGATGGGAGACTTTCCCGTCTATCTTACCTTTGACATTGATGGTATTGACCCAACAGCTTGTCCTGGAACAGGTAGAGCTCAGTATATGTGGCCAGTAAATTATGCAAGCCTATACGACTTTGACTTAACTGACTTTCATGCAGGAACACCAGAGGTTGCTGGTCTCACTCCTGTACAAGCCATTGAAATTGTTCGTGGTTGTCAAGGATTGAATCTCATTGGAGCTGATGTTGTTGAGGTACGTATATTATGATATGTGAGTCAACACTGAGTAGTCTACATGTAATGACTTGAATGTGTGACATGCTTGCAGTGTATGTTTATGTTGTTGTCTTCTTGGCATACCGTCATCACAGTGCATATATCTATATTCATGTAGGTGAATCCTCTCTATGATCCCAGTGGAGGGACCTCCAATATGGCCGCCAATATCCTCTTTGAGGAGTTGTGTGTATTACCAGGAGTAAACTATGTAGATACACACTATAGAACTCAAGTGAAGTTCTAGCTCAGTATAGGTATTTTCTAGGCGAGTCATGATTAATACCATATTTTTATACTGGTTGCATGTATTTGCGGGCAGACTATAAACAGCAATTTTCAGCTTTTCATTATATTCATTTCAGCTCAGTGCCAAACATCAGAACATGTCAGTTAACTATAAATATACAGAGGCAAAAACAGACCCCGGCATTGCATACTTAGTATAGCTAGCTAGCTCAGTGATACTCACTCCAGCCTGGTATGATCATCATACCTGAGCCAAGCAATGGCCATCACATCACTATACCACTTTGCTTATTGAAGATCAAATACTTCTCAACGAATAACCTAATGCTTAAACTAAAGCTGTGGTGGTGCGCGTTAATTAAGAAATTCCGTTTAATTGAAGCGAAATTTTGAGCTGCTCCATGTGCTCCACGTGTTGAGTTGTTAAATATTCTGCACACTGTACTAAAGTAAGAAACTAACTGTTACTAGCATCAAAATGTTTGATATGATGTGTATATTTTAAACAAGGTCATGTCTGAGGAGCCTGTGGCGAAGAAACCCCGCCTCTCTCTGAGTCTCTCTACCTCAAGTGAAAGCAGTCCTCCCACAATTGAAGCTGACCCTCTCAGACTCTCGAAGATAATTAGTTCTATTGAAGATGGAACTGAGCTTGCCAGGTTCAGACGCCTGGTGAAACGTGGAGGTCAAAGTGCAAAGTCCTACCAGCTCTTCGCCAATCAGCTAGTGATGAAAGAAGTGCCTCATGGATGGTCTCCTCTAGTAGCTGCAGTTCACTGAGAGCAAACGTCCAGACATCCTCAAGTTTATTTTGACGGACTTTCCAGTAAATATTGAACAGGAGACTGCAGTATACTTTAGCCCTTTTCCCACACCTTTCACTCCAGTCACTGCACTGTGGACTGCTTGTTACCTCAATAATATCGAGTGTGTGAAACTTTTGGTTGCCGAGGGAGCTGACATGGAGCATAAGTGTGACTCACCGCGAGTTACTCCATTGTGGGAAGCTGTTAGTCATCGATGTTACAAAGTGGCCACATTTCTTGTCGACAATGGCGCTGATATTCATTGGAAGCCAAAAATTGGAGGCAATTTACTCATAGAAGCATTGGATCCAGGAGATGAAGACTTTATTGCACTCTTGGTCAAGAAAGGTGCAAATGTCCAGTGTTCTGGATACGGTGGCAACAGTCCACTGCATTTGACTTCATCTTGTAAAGTAGCCAAGATTCTTATAGATGCCGGTGCCGAAAATACGGTCAATAATAGAGGATTTTCTGTGGTGGTGAATGCTGCATTCGAGTGTGGCAGTATTCTTCTGGTGGATTTTCTCACCGAGGCCTTGAAATGTGGTCCTAGGGAGCTCTATGATGTCTACTACATTCAAGCTGCAATGGCAATGCTGAATAATGCATTTGGAGACACTTCTCAGGCTGTTCCTTTTATTTTAAAGGCGGTACAACTGCGCTTATCTCATCCTGATCAGTTTTCCGATCTTCCTCCATCAAACGAAATCTATGATGGCATCCAGGAGCCAGCAACAATGACCGACTACCTCACTACCACGCAGAGCGAGACAAAGATGCTTTTTGTGTGCTCCATTTACAGTGAACGTATCATTGGACGAAATGGTTATGACGTGGCTTATTCAATCCAGAATTGCATTGAAAATACACTTCATCATCACAACTACGAGAAGTGCAGTCAATTTTGTCATCGATTTCTAGACTTTGTATCCAGTCCGAATATACTTGAATCCTTTTGCTTTTCGGTGGATGTGCTATTTGTAATGGAGACTTTAGTAGAAATGGTGAAGAATGGGTTCATTCCTTGTATCCAACCTCTCTTTCAGTGTGGATTGGAAGCTCTTAAGCATGTTACTACTGATTTAATGATCAGTTCAATGGCAAGACTACTTGCTTTGTGGATCAAAGTTGCTGAGGAAAGTATTACAGATAAGACGGACAAAGATAAGGAACACACACTGATAAAGAATGCCGTTCGAGATATGATCGAGGCATATGCAGTTGGAAAAAATGACTCTACTATTGTTCTCGACTCTCTCAGTGATATGTCTATTGTAGATTATTTTGCTTATGATTTGGATCTTCCTCTTGGGAAAGTGCTAGCTCTGTACTTAGGTTGTGGCCTAACTTATGGGTGCCCAATTCAGTGTCGTAATGTAGATGAAGGTTATTGGCCCCTTCATTTAGCAGTGAAGCTGAAGGATACTGCAGCTGTGGACTGTGTTAGAACTCTCTTGGAGTATGGAGCTCATATTGACGCTGTGAATTTCAAGAACCAAACAGCCAAAGATTTACTTCACAGTAGTTCTGGTATACAGGATAGCGTGAAAAATGAAATGCTTGAGGAGATTGAGTCGTTTGAATCGGTCCCACCCACTCTTCAGTGTCTAACTGCTCATGCTATAGTACACTACAACATTGAGTATAAGAACTACCTTCCCATCCATCTAGCTGAATTTGTCTCTTGGCATTCGAGTAAAAATTAAACAGCAAGAAAATAAGATTAATCCACAGTGATTGTTGAACATTCACTTAGCTTTTTCCATATATATAATTTATAATGCAACTGTCAAAAAAATATATAATTCGTGTTCTTTGCAGAAAGAGCTAGCCCAGAATAAGATATAATGCCCAAGAGACTACGTACGTACGTAGGGTCGGGAGGGTCGAGTCTAGTCTGGGTACTGGTTTTGTTCAGATTTCGGTTCCAGTAATCCTGTTCCGGCCATCCACGTTGGATATGTCTTCGTTGGATTTCTGTGAATCTGAGGAGCCAGCAGCCAAGAAGCCTCGTCTCTCTCTCCAAGAAGAGAGTGCTCCTACATCCGAGAATGACCCTCTTTGTGGGATAATCCAGGCTATCAAAGATGGGACAAAACTTACCAAATTCGAAAGCATGGTGAAACTTGGAGGTCAAAGTTCAAATTCGTACAAGGACTTCACTGATAGATTATTGATGAAAGAAGTCCCCGAAGGATTAGGTTCTCCGTTAGTAGAAGCAGTTCAAAGCAATCGCTCTGACATCGTAGAGTTCATTTTGAAGAGCTTTCCTGTGAATATCGAGCAGGAGGCCATTTGTATGGTCTCTAATTCTATAGGCGTCTCATCGCCAGTCATGGCTACTGCATTATGGGCTGCCTGTTATTGTGGTAGTATTGAGTGTGTGAAGCTATTGGTTGCCAATGGAGCTGATTTGGAGCATAAGTGTGGCTCACCAAAAGTTACTCCGCTGTGGAAAGCTGTTACTACTGGATTCGGAGATAGTGATGTCGTCAATCTTCTCCTTGAGAACAATGCCAAAGTTAGTCAGACCCATGAGGATGAAACAAGAAGCGTAGTGGTTTGGGCCATTTATCAGTGCGAGAAGAGAGAATTGGTAGAATTGTTACTCAAGAAAGTAGCTAATAGTCCGAGAGAGCTTTACGATTGTCATTGCATTCGGGCTGCAAAGATAATGCAAGATGATTCTGCAGCCAGTGGTTCACGAGCTGCATCCTTCATTCAAAAGGCTGTAGACCTGCGTTTAGCTCATCCAGCTTTGTTTTCTGATCTTCCTCCAGCAAACGAAATCTATGATGGCATCCAGGAGCCAGCGACAATGACCGACTACCTCACTACCACGCAGAGCGAGACAATGATGCTTTTTGTGTGTTCAATTTACTGTGAACGTATCCTTGGACGAGAATTTACTGAAACAATGTTTGCAATTCACGACTGTATTAATGATCTGCTCAAACATGGTGTATATGATAAGTGCATACAATTCAGTCTCAGATATCTTGAAATTGGACTGAGCCCCTCAATTTTCATGTGGGATTGCTTTACGATTCATCTTCTGAATGTTGTTTCTTTCTTAGCTGAGATGGTGAAGAATGACTATGTTCCTCACATCCAACCTTTTTTTGAAATCTGTTTGAAGGCTCAAAGAATCGAAGGCCAGGCTAACTATGGTCACTTGATCAGTTCCATTGTGAGACTGGTTGCCTTGTGGATCAAAGTGGCCGATCAGTGTATTACAGACAGCACAGAACAATGCAAAGAGCGCTCACTGATAAGGAAGAGCATTCAAGACATGATGAACCTAACAGAAGCAGAAAATGTTATCTCAAATGCTCTTTTTGATGTATATCCTGATAGTCTCACAGTTCCCAAATTAGATCTTCCTGTCGAGAAAGTGCTGGATTTGCTCATAGAATTCGGGACGAGGTGCCCAATTAACCGTTATAATAAGCAAATGGGTGAGTTTCCTCTTCATTTAGCAGTGAAGCTGAAGGATACTGCAGCTGTGGACTGTGTTAGAACTCTCTTGGAGTACGGAGCTCACATTGACGCTTTAAATTACAGGAACCAAACTGTCAAAGATTTACTTCACAGCAGCTCTGGTATACAGGATAGTGTGAAAGATGAAATGCTTGAAGAGATTGAGTCGTTTGAATCGGTCCCACCCACTCTTCAGTGTCTGACTGCTCATGCTATAATACAGTACAACATTGAGTACAAGGAACACCTTCCCGTCTGTCTAGCTGAATTTGTCTCTTGGCATAATAAGCGGCTATCTATGTACTAGATCACACTGTATAAACTGAGCCTGTCCTGGACTGGTTGACATACCCGTAGACATACTTGAATATTATGTATGCCTAGCTATATTATAACATATGATCTTTGATTTGATATGTCACAGTTATCACTATAGTTATGACACGTTACTTTTTTCTGACCATGTTATGTAGAATCATTATTGATTGGTCATGAGTCAGCTAGGTGCAGTCAGCAGAGCATCTTATGGTTGAGGTCGTCAAAAGAAGAAGTAAGATGTCTCAGAAGTGCTTCAAGCTCATGCAAGGATGGTCTCCATTAGTAGCAGCAGTTCAGAGCAAACCGCATCCAGACATCCTCAAGTTCATTTTGAAGGACTTTCCAGTAAATATTGAACAGGAGACAACAATTACTGTGAACATTAACCTCAAAGCCACTGAGTCATTGTCAGTGCTATTTCAAGTTTGCACCAGTCACTGCCTCAAGTTATGGATTAATTTGCCTGTTATCTTAATGATATTGAGTGTGTAAAGCTATTGATTACCAAAGGAACTGATTTGGAGCATAAGTGTGACTCGACCTGTTACTGGCTAATAGCCCACGAGAACTCTATGATTGTCAGTTGCATTTACAAAAGGCTGCCGTGAATGATAATGTCTGGAGATAAGGAAGATCGGAAAATAGATCTGCATGGGTGAGATAAACATAGGTCCACTGCCTTTTGATTAAAGGATGAATCCTGAAAATTATTCCATCAAACAAAATCTACGATGGCATCCAGGAGCCAGCACCGATGATCGACTACCTCATTGCCATAAAAAGCAAGACAAAGATACTAAACTTAATGTCTGTTCAATTTATTGTGAATGTATTCTTGGACAATCTGCTGGTGAGTCTTGTAGACTGGTAAACACTAACTCAAGATACCTACAACAAAA
The DNA here is from genome assembly GCA_964030475.1 of Tethya wilhelma. Classification (NCBI taxonomy): domain Eukaryota; kingdom Metazoa; phylum Porifera; class Demospongiae; order Tethyida; family Tethyidae; genus Tethya; species Tethya wilhelma. Next base: position 2,804,037 of record CAXIPT010000006.1, on the reverse strand, counting down.
TTTGATGCACTTCTCATAATTATACACCATTTCCGAACATTTCATAAATGCATTCATTAATTGTAGCAATGAAAAGATCCAGAAACCAATAATGTTTTTCTTCTGGAGGTTATCAACATTGTTGCCCAAATGGTGGATATATAGTGCTTATGTTCCTTGTATATCAAGCCTCTGTTTGACTGCATTTTATATACAAGCTGGAAAGAAATGCGATAATATATAAAAGTTTGTTAATCAGTTAATATGTTGTGAGACTAATTGCTTTGTGGATTGTAGTAGCAGTGATGAACATATATAATATATATTCCAGACATCCACTGAAAAGAACAAAGAACATAATAATGCTAATAAGAAATGACTGCTCTAGCTGAAAATGATGGTTCTTGCATTCTTAGACTATTGGATTGTCTTAGTGTTGTTTCCATAGGAAGTGAGGATGTACCTGAATTGCATCTTCAATCCTCTGGAGAAAGTGATAACATTCTTCCTCAATCACCATTGTCCAGTTAAGTGTCGTGATGTATATGGGGGTAATTTTCCTCTTCATTTAGCAGTGCAGTTAATTAAGAGACACTGCAGTTGTGGTTAGAACTCTTTTAGAGTACGGAGCTCACATTGACACTGTGAATATTGAGAATTGAACAGTCAAAGACTTAATTGTTGCTTCACTCCAGTGACTATTGTGGACGAATGGTGTGAAAGATGAATTGCTTAAGGAGATTGAGTCATTTGAACTCACCCCATAGTACAGCACAACATTGCATGAGTATAGACAATACCTTCCTGACCAACTTTGTGTCATGGCAATTTAGTGAACGAACCACAAATCTCTGATGCACGATGAGCACAGCCGGCTTGCCTGAATTATACATTGTTGATTGGAACATTTTCATTAAATATTTTGTGTGTCATTAAATTTTAATGCTTATTTCATTTTTCCTTTTTGACTACAATAAATGCTTTGTGACATGGTGGATGTTTCTGGATTATTATGCAGATGGTTGCAGACTACATAATATTATAACATTTTCATAGTATAGTGTACCATGTACATTATAGTTGCATGGCCCTTAAGTGGGTAGCACTCATGCAGAGTGCTGCACACTTAGGGCATGTAGCTATTTTGTTTGCCAAGTTGACCTCTTGTGACCTCTAGCTACTCTATTGTCACCTCCACCCAGCCGCACTAACCGGCAATTAGCCTATAAAAACTTTGGTTGCTAGGCAATGGCAAACAAATGTACGTATACCAGGAATACAGATCTGTTCAATTACAGTGTCATGCATTTGCATGCATGATATGTCCATACTGACTGTTCTATACTAAAATTTTAAAATGAGATTGCATGACTCATGGTCAATTAACTATGAATGTTACTATTTTTATCCACAACTCCATACATGGCAAAATGTTCTAAAAATAGACTAGTGCTTGCCTGCCGTATATAAAAGCCCACATGAAATGAATTTTGAAATTGGTTGTTTACAAACTTGCATAAGGCTTCTAGCTCATTACAGCTCATCTAGTACAAAGACACAAAAGCAGCAGATTCCGAACACCATGCCGACAGCACAGCAGACGGAGCTACATCACAGCCGTAATGCCAGATTTCAGTCGGGGAACAGGGTCTACAGAATTGTCATACTTGGACAAGGAGGCGTTGGAAAATCTGGTAAGGCTGCTCGTCCGTGACCTTTGGCTGTGGCAGTCTCCTGTCCTTGTTAGCACAGTGCGTTTATAGCTACTATTAGTTCTAGCTTGCTTAATGATATACAAGGTCAGGCCTTGTTGGTCACACTGACTTGCATGGTGAGCCTGAATGTGTACTGTGCTGTACTATACAAGCTCCCCCTGGGCCTTCCAACTCAACTCTATATAAAAGTTATGTATTAACTCTGCGTGCTACAATTTTATTTATAGGATGTTTAATAATGTTGTGCTATTCACCTAGCTCAGTAGCTATACAGTATGCAAAGTATCTCGGCTAAAATAATGTATGCTAAATTGGGTGTGGTGTATTGTGGTGGCATTCTCCATTAGGGAGAAGGCATCTGAAGTATCACAAGGGCTTAGCCTGTTATGGAAAGTGATTTATCACTCTCGTGTGATTCTATGTACCTACATAACGATTAAATTATATTATAATGTATATCACACGCTTGTACATAACTATATATGTATGCTGTTGCTGTGTGTAAAGTCACCATTGTTATCAATTCATACATGTGTGTGCAATTCTGGCAGTTTCATAAGCAGTTGCCATCTGCTAGACTAACTTTAATCCTCAGTTTAATAAGCAAGTGTGTAGGTACCAAACAGGNACACACACACACACACACACACACACACACACACTCACGCAGGACGAATTCACAGCCATGAGGGAACAATACATGAGAGGAGGCGAAGGCTTCATCCTCGTCTACTCCGTCACAGAAAAGAGAAGCTTCCAAGAGATCCGTAGATTCAAAGAGATGATAGACAGAGTACGCAACTACGAAACCGTTCCCATGGTGATAGCTGGCAACAAATCAGACCTGGACCACAAGAGAGAGGTATCGACACAAGAGGGAGCTGCAATGGCGAAAGAATTTGGGTGTCCTTTTCACGAAACTTCGGCAGCTCTACGTTACAACGTGGACGAAGTTTTTCACGACGTCGTACGCTGTATTAGAGAAAAAGAGAACGACGATTATTATAGCTCTGTGAAGCCGGGCAGCGATGGGAAGGCAATAAAGAAGAAAGAAAATGGAGGCAGTGAAGAAAGAGCTAGAGGAGGAGGTGGTCTTAGCTGGTTATGTTGCCTCTCTAGCGAAAACGACTAACTATACGTCTTTTAAATTTTTTTGTCAATAAATCTTCTTTCCTTTCACTCTTTCTTCTACAGTCTTGTAAGTTATCAATCTTTCATCTATACATCTCTGTATATTTACGTTACTCGAGTGTGTACGACTCTAAGTGTCTTTGTTTACTGTCTTCACGAACAAAGTGAGTGTTGTGTTTGTCATGTCATTTGAGTACTGCTTACGGAAAGTGTCGTGTATTGTACACTTTTCTTTATAACTGTCTCGTATATTATGGTTACAACAGGTCATGCCACAATACATACGTATACGTGTTTGTCATACTCCTTTGCTTGAGTAAGTATGCAGTATGTCACTATTATATTATTCAGCGTGGTATGCTTTTTGAGTGCACATAATTATAAATATAGAATTATGCTATTTTTGTTAATATTGTTGTGTAAATATGCTATAGTATTATCTATTGGTATTGAAAATCACCACTATATTGTGTCATGCTGTGCATGTTTCAGTTTTCAGTTTTAAAATAAACTTTATTTATGTGACAATATAAATTATGTACTATAATACAAATGTGTGAACTGAAAGAAACAACTATAATTATGATCAACATACGTATGTAATTATGCACAGGGTTGTGGAAAACAAGACACACATACATAATTATTATACTATAGATTTGAAAACTATTTTTTCACTGTTAGTTTCACTTGTTTAATTTTCACCATTTTGACCAAATCGAGTAAAGATTAATTATTGCCATACATACATTAGCCTCATTAACCCAGGCTATATCTCCTTTAACCGTAACCAAAGGTCAAAGGAGAGAGCGTGGGTACAAGGTTAATACATTGTCACTAAGTCTTGTGCATAATTATGCTAGTGTTATTATTGTGACAAAAAAAAAATTTAAATTAAAAGGTGAAAATTTTCCGATCTAGGGTATATACAAAGTAAGAGGGTCAAGATTATCAGGTAGTGATTTAAACGACTCCATGCATATATACCCAATGTCTTATTAACACAGTTTGCCTGATTGTGGCAAGCATAATTATATTATATTAAAAGCATTGGCTGCATAACTATAGCTTATAATTGACAGCTCCAATTAAAGCAATGAGTACAGAAAATATTTTCAGTAGAATTTTTTTTAAAATAGTATATGATATAACAATAGGAACAACGCAAAAAAACCAAACAAAAAAAAAACAATTAGCAATTATTAAGTACTGTAGTATAAATTATTCTTACGGTAGCAAAAGCAAAATACAACCAACCAACACGGTATAATTATAGGTGCTAGGTACAACAATAATTAACTCACAGTGAATGTGTTAGTAGCAGATACACAGACACACACACAAACACACATTACCACATGCAAGGCATGCAGTAGTGAGTTTAACAGTCAGACAAACGGCTAGAGAGAGAGAGAGGGAACTTGTTGATCATTGAAGCAATCTGTTCACGGCAGCTGTGACATCACCTCCGGTTTCAACAAGAGCTGTAAAATAAACAGAAATTGTGACTCTAAAAGCTTCTTCATCGTAAACAGATCCGAACACACACTTCCTTCAGTACTAACACTACTATTGCAACCACAAGTTAGGCTTTTAATTTCATAACATAGCTGTTTAGAAGGTAGAAAGCTTAAATGAAATGATGCTTATTTTGTAAAAGTATATTCCGGTGTATACATCTAGAAAAAAATCAACATTACTCTAAAGGCTTGCCTCAACAAGATCAGCACAAGAGAGTGAACATGCACATTGTGTTCATGGTTTGAACAAAAGGGTACCATTTCTGCGCAAAAACATTTTGTGCATTAATTTTCTAGTACAGCAGCCTCACCAACTACGTATGATAAATTTTTGTGCATTTAATTTTTGTCCTCTGCAACCCAGTACAAAAAAATCAATGCTACAGTGAAAATATGTTGATTTACTGTATGACATCCTAGTAGAAATTCTCCAATATTTGTGTACAAGGGTGAATGTATATGCTCAAGAATGATCAAGATAAGTATCTCGAGTAAAAGACACCAACTCACTCTCACTCAAGTACCATGCTTTGACAAAACCATAGGGTACAGCTCCAAATTATGGCACAATAAAGTCAATGAAAAGCTTCCTTTAGAATCAGAATCGATAAGATTTTGTCAGGATCTCTAAATAATGCCCAAATACACCGTTTAAAATCTTTGCTGCGGAGACCTATTCACCTGACATTTACAAAAAGTTTATGCCACAAACTTTTAGAGAGCAACCATTTACATTTGTATCCCTCCTAGCAATATACAAATGTATCTCTGAGGACATAATATTATGTACCTCTCAGATTTGCCTGTCTGTTTGTGAACCCCATGCCTTGGAGTTGCTCCAACTGGCTCCGATAGAGCACCTCTGCTTGGCGTAGCTGTTCCACTTCAACGTTCCCAGGAGCTGGAGGAGCCATGGGAGACGGGCTAGGGTTGGGCTGGGAGGGAGCAGACACGCCACCACCACCACTTTGCATGCCCATCAACATCTGCTGCAGCTGCTGTGGAGAGATGCCTTGGTTTGAAGTCCCTCCCACTCCTCCTCCTCCTGCACTCGTGTTAGTTGGAGCCGTACCGCTCGTAGCCGAAGGGGTGGAGCCTGTACCACTAGTGGGCGGAGTTCCAGACATGGTGTTGAAGATTCCCGGTACTGATTGTTGTAGCTGAGACATGCCCTGTTGGATCTGCATCATGGCTTGGAGGGCTTGAGGGTTGGACATTAGCTGACGCATCTCACTGTTTTGCATCTAAAAATATTATTAACAATGATGTCATCACAATTAAGATCACATGAGCATCACATGACAATTTAATAATAGTTGAGATATTGTCAGTTGTAAATATATTATGTAAAATTTTGTGTGCTTAACTTTTTCACGGTAGCAATGTTGGTACAGGAATACATAAAATATAGTCACAAAAAAACAAAAAAACTTTATGCCATGCTTGCTTACCATTTGGGCTGAACTCCTTGCCTACATCAACAAACAAGAGAAAATGGCATGAAATAAAGAAACAAAAGTTACATATTTTTTTTGAGTTGAACTTACAATTTCTGCTGCCTGTGGATTGTTGGCTAGAAGAGGGCTCTGTCTGAGCATCTGCTCCATCAGCTGAGGGTTGCTCATCATCCTCTCCATGGTCTGTTGTACCATCGGAGACTGTTGGTGTGTGTGTGTGTGTGTGTGTGTGTGTGTGTGTGTGCGTGCGTGCACACAACTTTAGATTGGATATACTGTTCAGTGGGAAACTTTCACTGAGAGAGATGTGTGGCTCTTATCAAACTTTTTCCTTTTGCCAATAAGTAGTTTTTGACATCAATATAATGTTTACAATAGAGAGACTTTTGCTGATAAGAACCCTTTCATGTGCAGATGGATCACGATTCACAAATAAACACCATAAAACTATTGACTGCACTACTATATCCCACTCTAGTCATGGTAATACCGTAGATCAGGAAATTTTTCATATAACACTTCATTTAACACCAAGGAAAATTTTGAACATAAACTTCATGAATGCTCTTTCAAATTTTTTTTGTAAGTACTGTATTTGCAAAAAAAAATTTTTCACATGAAAATTTCCAGATCTACCGTAATAGGTACACTGCTGTAGTGAAGAAGCGATAAAGACGAGATAAGTTGTTACCTGCATCATTTGGGCCAGCATCTGAGGGTTTTGAGCGAGAGGGGAGCCTTGCATCATCTGCCTCATGAACTCAGGGTTGTTTTGCATGGCTTGGAACATGGCCTGTCACAAACAACAACAAAGAAACACATTCAGACACAGAAACAAAAAACACATAGCTACCAAAAGCTAACGTACTAGCTACATACAGTACTATTATGCTAATGGAGACCAATATAGAACAACTATTATGAAACAATCTGACTTCCCAAAAGACACCGAAAATGGATACTTTAACTTCAAAAACTGTACATGTGTACATGTATGTGTACACAACTTAGTTTCATATACACTGGCAAAGTCAATAGGGTACCACACTTTCATGAATGGCAGTTACATTCAAAACACTAAATTTAAAACCAACACATATTCTATATCACACACCGCTTGAGGATCTGAAGGTTGACCTTGTTGACCCTGTTGACCTTGTTGACCTTGTGCCATGGCACTCAGAAAGCCGAACGGATTCGGACCTCCTCCTCCACCTCCACTGGTTGCAGTCCCATTCCCAGACCCGGTTCCAGTCGTTGTTGTGTTGCTAGTAGTTGAGGAGGATGCTCCTGTCGTTCTGGGAGTTGATGATGAAGCTGCCCATGGGTTGGGCAATGGTGCCGTGTTTGTTGTGCCCTGAGGGGCAGATGGACCGGGATTGGGCGTGGCTAAACAGCAAGAGTGAGGTAACATGACATCATTACATAAAAATGATGTAATGTTGACATCATAAAGTAGATGGCATTTATTAGGAAACTAGTAGCAATAACATTCTATCAACTAAGCTACGGAGAGACCTTTTAACAAATATTATTATAATTGGTCGAGCCTGATAGACTACTTTTAGCCCATACAATGACAACTGAAAACTTAAAACATGGGTTGCTGAAAATTAAGAAAATTATGAGCAATTATTCGTAGTAATGAGTCTTACAGTTCTGTTGGCCAAACAGAGCAGAGAAGGGGTTGTTCTGAATTTGTTGTTGGATCTGCAGGGATGTAGGTACAACGAGGAGGACAAATCATGGTACATACACACCAAGCAGCTCGGGCTAGGCACTTCCAATGACCCCTGTAATCTTAGTAATCAATGTAATCATATCCCCCCCCCCCTTACATGCATACAGATTATACATTAATGACAGGGAGAGGGGGTAGAGAAAGCAAACTTGACTTGACTATAAGGAGCAAGTCTCAATTATTGAGAAGAGAGCAAAGCTGCTGAGTGCAAAAGTCCATCTGGTTTGAGAATGCCGCCGGAAGTGAAATAATAAGATTCATGCAATACTTTTTATAAGGGGCAAAATAGCTAACTTTTGACTGGTAAGGTGTAGGAAGCTGGAAAAGCACAATGGTGCTTGAAATTTTGAAATCGGTTGGATATTTAGAAAGTTATTCAATTTTTTCTACCGCCATTCTCAAACCATACAGACTTTAGTACAGTAGTGTATAGTAGAGGGGGTTTGGAATGAGTAAGTGCATGTGACGACCCCTTACCGACTCCTGTGCTGCATCCATCATGGGCTCCTGTATCTCTGTGTACATCCTGGCTAGAGCATTGAACCCTCCCGGGAGACTCTGGGGGAGGGGGAGGGGGGACAGCAGATCAACACAAGGCAATTTAAGATATGCAACAATAAATTACTGTCTAGACTGTGTTCACTTTGCCTAAGATAATAGTGTACTTTAGCCTCGTTTCCAAGGGCCCATTCCTCACAAATATTTGCTCATTTTCAAAGAAAATACTCCCGAAAGAGGAACCTGGGAACAAGGCTAAGCTTACTAAATGTACAACGGATTATAAGTGAAACTTTTTGACAGAAAAAAAAAAGAGTTACGTATAATAATTATAATTGATTGAAAAAGGTATCAATAAATACATAGGTTGATTGTGCGGACATTGAAAAAACATTAAAAAAAAATTAAATAAGGGAAAGTTGTCATAAAGCACCACGTGAAAACATAGTCTCGTACCAATCAAACTCTCCCCTTTAATCTTTCGAGAAAAGAGGGGTCTGGGCACGAGGCTAGAGAAAACACACGTCAATATAGAAAAGGCAGCAACTTTTTACATACACGAAGTATAACATACAAAAACACTCGTATAGTAACTTTTTACATACAAGAAACACTAGTATTGTACACCAAGGAATGCTGCGTACCAGTTGCCATAGAATATGTCACACAAAACATTCTCAACAACAGTTGCCATGAACAGCTGACACACAAACATACAGCGAAAAAAATGGTACCCACAAAATGTCTCTAGTGCATCTACTTGAGTACACTAATAAGCAACCGTCCCTAAAGTACATCTATTATAATACACTCTACACACACGTAGCTAATGAGACACCGACACGTGTGTGTGTGTGTGTGTGTGTGTGTGTGTGTGTGTGTGTGTGCTTAGTCTCACATTACACAATACATGCTAGGTGACTTCCTAAAGGCCTCAATGCTGGCCACAAATGGCAAGCAATTAGGAGAACAATGACACAAATGGACACTAGAAGGAGACGTGTCAGCTTGATAACTAACAACACACCTTTTACATTGGAACATACATACATACAGTGCATACAACTATATACATATATGTACATATAGACATACACACATCAGATTCTGGTATAGAATTGTGCTCTATCAAATAGAGCACACCATCATTACACATCTTGCTACAGCTAGCCTCGTCCAACAAGTATGAAGAAGGACTGAAAAACAAGGCTACAAACAGCGTGTTTACATCTTCTTTACATCTGGTGTAGCGATCGTGTTCTATCAAATAGAGCACACCATCTTGTTCGAGTCTTATCCGACAAGCATGAGAAAGACTCACTGAAAACACAGGGCTAGAAACAGCATGTTTACATCTTCATTCCGACACCCTTTTTTCCCTTCCTTCCTTTTTCCCTTTATCATAGCAACAACAACCCCAAGACAACAACCTTAAATACACTGAGGAACTATGTCAATGTATATAAGCCCTGTTTTGCTACAAAACATTTTTTTGAAGTTTCGTGTGTCTCCTTGAACCTTAAGTTTACGTACTAGTTCCGTATATTGCACATTTGTCGACAAAAATGCCACGAAACTTCACAAAACGCACTGTTTCTATCTTCAGTAAAAAAATTTAAAAAAACACCGCTTATATGATACTTTAGAACGCACAGTCCGTTTTACAAGTCTTTCAAAAACCCTACCTCGATGTTCGAGAGCTGTCTGTCCTGGGACCTCATCATCTCTCTCATGGCGGCCGGGTTCCTGGCCATCTCCATGGCCTGCCTCATCAGCTCCGGGTTGTGGAGGATGTGGGTGAGCTCGGGGTTGCGCTCCATCAGCTGTTGGATCTGAGGGTTGGAGGTGAGCATCTGCTGGAGGTTGTCCGGGTTGGAGAGGAAAGACTGCATCATGGGGCTCTCCATGATCTGGGCCATCATCTCAGGGTTGCTGAGGAGTTGCTACAAGAGGGAGGAAATCGAGAAATAAAACAAACAAACAAAAGTATTGGTATCACTTAGAGCAAACAATAAGCAATGGATACGTATGACAAAACAATTTGTGACGACTAATCTCATATCCATCATCTCAGGGTTAGGGGGAAAAATTGAGAAAAAAAACAACACAACAAACAAACAAACCAAAAGTATTGGTATCACTTAAATCGTGAAAAAAGTAAGCAAAGAAGATAGGAATGGTGGTCAGATTAAGTGAAAGTTTATTCCTGTGTCCACTAAGTCATTGAGCTAGGGATATGAACACAAGACACACAGAAACGAACTCTTTCACTCAATCTGACCACCATTCCTATCTTGTTTGCTTACTTTTTACGATTTGGCCATTCCTACTGTATGTTCTTATTACATTTCTAAATGTTTTTTGTACATGTACTTGTTCGAATAAAACAATTTTTGTCGACTTCATATCATCACATCAGTGTAAATGAGGTAAAGTTTTATATTGAAAATGTTTTTAACTAATTTTTGGCTGCATAAGTTTTCAGCAGTTGTACATAAAATGGCCATATACTAGCATAATAATATAACAAGATCTTCATTGTGCTACATATATACACACTGCATAGTGTAATGATGTCATGATGACACAATGGTAATATCACACATCACAATAATCATGCAATGCACACAGAAACTGTTGACACACTCACTTGTTGCATTTGTGCCATCTGTGCATTCAGATCTCCACCGCCTCCCAGGCCCCCCATACCCCCCATACCCATTGACATCAGGGGGGAACCAAAGGCACCCCCCGGTGTACCTTGAGGGGCCGCCGATCCATTGGGGGTTGCAGCACTGGTGGTCCCACTACCACTGGTGGAGCTAGTAGTGGTAGGGGTAGGGGGGACAGAGGGCGAGGAAGAAGATTGAGAGGAGGGGGTGGAGGAGCTTGGAGGCTAGGGAGGGAGAGAGAGAGAGAGAGAGAGAGAGAGAGAGAGANAGAGAGAGAGAGAGAGAGAGAGAGTACATATATGTCATGTTTTTGGTATATTACTAGATACAGCACTGCCTTAGGGAAAAAATCATTGACGGGTTTCAGTTTTGTGTTTGATACACGAAACTGCCAAACCACCAAATTCAATTCCTTGTCAATGTTCCAGCAATAACTAACATATGTGTTTACGTGTGTATGTGTGTGTGTTGGCATACATACAGATATGAGTGTGAGTGTGAGTGTGAGTGAATGTGTGTGAATGAGTGTCATACATGTGTAGTATGTATGTACGTCTGTTCCCAAAGAATTAGTGTTTCTATATATGAGTATAGCCAGTGATAATTATATTTAAATATCTAGCTCCATCTCTTTCTCTAGACAAACAACATGGCTGCTCTACAGTGACTTACATACACACATACACGTGTCATTTCTTACATACATGATTATGTGGGTACCTTGTTTGACGATCGAATGACCAAGTGAATCGTCACTCCATCTTTGACTGCCTGGCTGGCAAGTGACTGATCATCTTTGAGAATCTTTCCGGCGAATATGAGACATTGCTGTTGAATGGGAGCATCACTTCCCATACGTTCTGCAACCAGTTCTTTTAGCTGTGTGTGTGTGTGTGTGTGTGTGTGTGTGTGTGTGTGTACATCAAGTGATTCAATACTTCCAGTGTTTTAAAATTATGCAAAGCATGTGTACATAGACTTACAGTAAACGTACACAGTATACAGCTACACACAAGAGGCTGCCAAATGTTAATAGGGGGGAAAAACATTAGCTCAGTGTGGTGACAGGCACGCACGTGGGCCTAGCTACACTCTACTAGCAGCAGAAGGTCAAACCACAAACATCTCGTCCCCCAGTCTCAGCGCTGTACCTGTTTCACTGTAGATTCACTTGCTATCTCTATAGTTTCTTTTCTTCGCGTCGTTTTGATGGTAAGCTTCATCAACGAGGTGTCTTCGTCTTCTTCCACGGGCAAGCGTTCGTCTTTATCCGCCATCTTTCCAACTGTCTGACTGTGACTTCAAGTACCATGCATTTCATATAAACTGAACTGACGTAATAATGATGTAATGAGTATTGATGGCGCGCGCTACTTTTATAATCCTGACGACCGCTTACCAAATAGCGAGAAAACATCCAATTCTCACACACGATCATGAATGCTAGTAAAAGTGACTAAAAATGCAGTCCATATACAATGCACTATAGAGACAGTTGTTCAATGCAATGACTACAACATCATGAACAACTATATTCAGCTATGAAGATGACTTAATGTTACGAATAATTTCTTCACTGTACTCGGAACACTTGGACCTGCCTCCTAAATCTCCCGTCAACACCTTCAGTGATGCAAAACAACAAACAGTGATGACAAAATCAACTTAATAATAATGTCTTAACTGATCGATGGGTTCCCTTAGAAAATAACAACTAGAAATCACGATACTAATAGCATTTTTTTGGTTAATTTGGAAACCTTCCTCTTTGCCATGCATGCAGGCTTAAGCTAAGTGACTACCAGCAGAGCTGATGCAATCCAACTCAAGAGTACTGTGCTTTCTGAATTTTCTCTCAGGTAGAAGCTGATAAACTTAAAACTTAGCTTAATTCATAGTATCTTTTCTCACAAAAATATTTCCCTTGGAATGAGGGTAGGATTGATCCTCACCTTTCCTTCTTTGATTGTCTTCAACACGGCGGCTTCAATGAGGTTGGCCTTGTCATTCATCTTTAGATGGCGCAACATCATGACTGCACTGAGGAGGAGAGCTGTGGGGTTGGCCTTATCCTGACCAGCAATGTCAGGAGCAGTTCCATGAACCTATACAAGGGGGGAAAAATTACACTATATAAGTCTGATTTAAACTAACACACTGAAACAGCTGTTGCACTTTGAGGACTCTACGTTTGTGTAAGTTCGAGAGCCTATAATACATGCCAAAAAATCTAGCCTTCTATGCATGTAGATGCTTCCCTCCTTCAGCTGCCAGCTCTACAGTGATGGCAAACTCAACTCACAGCTTCAAAAATAGCTACACCATTGGCTCCGATGTTTCCACTAGGAGTGAGACCAAGACCACCAATCAGACCGGCACAGAGATCACTGAGGATGTCCCCATAGAGATTAGGCATAACGAGCACATCAAACATAGCCGGCCTCTTCACCAGCTACAAGAACACATACACACACACAAGAAAAGAAAGAGTTAACCGCATGAAGAGGTAGTAGTAATTGGATGTGTACATTATGAAGTAATTTTAATTTCGAAGTACTTTACTCTGAAATTTTCTCAGATTAAACAGTATTCAGAAAATATGTTCAACAAAAAGATAGCCATTTTCATATGCAAATGTGTATTGCAACCATGAAAATCCAACAAAAACTTACAATAGGGCTATCCATGCAAATTAAGTGTTGACTTTCAACAAAAAAATACATGCTGCTAATTAATCCCTCACATTCAAACAGGCTGTATCCAGATACATATCCCTGTATGTGATCTCCTCGTAGTTCTTCGCAACCTCAGCACAGCACTGGAGGAAGAGCCCGTCAGCTCGCCTCATTATGTTGGACTTGTGTACAGCAGTGACGGCCTTCCTACCAGTGGAGCGGGCATAGTCGAATGCAAACTGTGCCACTCTCATTGAGGCCTCTTTGGTGATGAGTTTAATGCTCTGGACAACTCCATCTATAACCTGCAAGGAATAGAATGTTATACATGCACTTACTTACTCTCTCTCACACATGCACATGCACACGCACACACACACGCACACACACACACACACACACACACACACACACACACACACACACACACACACACACACACACACACACACNACACACACACACACACACACACACACACACACACACACACACATCAAATATGGACCAGTTTGTTGGCACTCTTGATCATAGTCAATATAAAGCTATTTCAAGAAAAGAAAAAAAACCTGATCTCAAGATTATTCCATGCACTTGTGAGAGCATACAGGAGTTGTTCATGAGCTGAAACAACAGCAAAACGGTTTTGGCTTTGCTAAACAAATGTACTCTTGATATACATTAAAAATTAAAGAAAAGTGGGGTGGCCTGGTGGCTTGTTCACCATTGACTCGGACTCCCAACCCATGGGTAGGCGGTTTGAGTCCCTCCAGTGCCACAGATATTTGTTTCCCATTTTCTCTTTTGAGCTCTGCCTAGGAGTTAACTCAGCTCTACCCAAAAATGAGGAGGTGAATTTCACTGCATCCTTTGGTCCGGGAACTGCGTTCATTAGCCCTAGGCTATTTGCAGACCCTCGTTAGCCACAATTGTGGTAAACCCGGAGGGGCACTTAAAACAACAAGCTAGCTATAAATCAACACAAGTTAATGTTAAAAAGGTGCTTGAGGTCTATTGTGAGCAGCTTACAGTGAGCTTGAACTTTTGTGTGAATATGATGTCAATGTCGATTGTAATTTTATACAGTGTATTGAAGTTCAAGAGCTTGACTTAATAAACATTGGTATTTGTGGAATAAACTTGTAGGAAATTGATTACATTCAGTATGTCATGATCAACATTAAATAAACATGCCACGGATGCCTTGGGACCCGGAGTAATATACAAAATGGAGTTGTCAGCTCTCCTGTTTTGGACGTGTGTAGTATCTGGGTTATATTGCTACTCCACTGCTGGGCCTGATGTAGGAGGTATATAATATTACTAGGAACTAAACTTGTTATATAATATTTTTATGTGGTATAGCGTTAACATTCAATGCTAATGAAATGATTGCAATATGAATTAAGGGCTGTGACTGAGTAACAATATAGTAGCTAGATATTGCTGTCTTTTCTAGTAGCTAGTAATCAAGTGCACCTTCTGCTGGAGAGAATAATTTCAAGGCATGAAATATATCTTTTGCTGTCTAAAGTTGAAAGAGTAACTTCTTTAAATCTAGAGTACACCTACTATGAGCAGCCATTAACACGACTGACCTGTGACCCCTATGTAAGGAGAGAATTTACAGTTGAATGTGGAGTGGATGATCCTGCAACACCAGACTTTGACATCCTCTGGTTTAGAAAGAGACCCAGTGGTGTGGTAGAGCCAGTGGTAGATGGTGGGAGAAATACGATCACAACAACATACACTCCAGGTTTTGCTACGATTAACACGCTTCGTACTACAACACTGTTCATCTCCCAACTCAGTGAGCAGGAAGATGCTGGTCAGTACTGGTGCCAGATAAGCTTGAACAGGACAACTGGTCCGATCCTTCTGGAACATAGCTGCATAGTTCTGACACTGTGTACTCAGGCATCGTACAGCGGATTGAAAAAGTGTGAAGAACAAGAAATATTCTCTAAATACACAGACTGTGTAGTACAAGCACCTCCGCCAAACATAGTGCACACTACAACAACTACTATTTTCAGCTGCATAACCAAATCGTTTCCAACAGCATCACCTGAATCAAGTATGACAACTACTCTAACAACTACCAAAGTTGATCCTACAACGACTACAGTACCCATAGAAACTGCTACAGCTAATGCACTACCCATATCCCATCCAACTAAACCAACTGGATTAAAAACACCAACTCCTCCAACAGCTAATATTGTTAATCCTACAGCAACTACAGCTGCCTCAATGTTACCTCTAACTACACTAGTGAGCACCTCAATCATCATCAAGCCAACGAGCACCTCAGTCATTGTCGAGCCAACCCTGGTCCCACCAACGACCACACCCCCTCAGAACACTATTGGTTACAAACAAGTTATCTCTTATGTACTGCCTATCATTGGTGTAGTCACCATCATCATCATTATTGCTGTGACAGTAGGTGTGGTCTATAGAAAATACAAACCTCGTGCAGGTGAGTATGAACTAAATAATAAATACAAGTTCATTAAACAAGAAAACAATATCTGGAGGTTCATCAGAGTCAAAAGATCAAGCAATTATCGGTGTATTTCAACCATGCACATGCCACATTATATATGGAATAACAACTTCACCACAATGTTCCAGCTATATTGATCGGACAATTGATATTGTGATCAGAATAGATTGATATTTGCCTGACCTTTTGATACTGACAAGCCTCCTCTAGTAATCTTGTGCTCAGATCCATCCCTTGAATGTGAGCAAAAGGGGTCTGGTGAAATATGACAGAGAGTTTAAATTAAATTGCATAACGTCCTATGTGAGTTAACTGCAGGTAGGTTCGTCTGGAAGAGGAGAGTGAATAAGATTGCATTATTGAATTATGTGTGACTTGCATTCTGAACTCATAAAGAGGAGCATCGGTTTTCACCAGACTCTTTTTTCTTAGAGAGGGGAGGGGTTTGGAAATGAAACTATTTACACAGTATTGGTCACATGACCTTCTTCTATAGCTCATAGATCACCCCACCCTGAAAATGAACCACTAGTATTGAATGGGGAATTGCCAGAGACTGGCCGACCTGCTGGTACTGCCAAGGAGACCCACCCACCTCAGGCTGGAAACAAAGCAGGAGAGAGCAGAGCTGGTGGAAATGAGGAACTTCAAGTACAAAATACAGGTTTGTATCTTGCATACATATACCTTGGGGCCTTGACTTGACCCTCCTAGACTCCAATACAATGGGTTTTTGCGGCCTTTTTGGATCAACTAGATGTTTTCACCTATATTGTAGGATAGTGATGTATCATACGAATTCAAAACTTGCACCATTGTAATCAGCATGAAAAGAGCTTTCAAATGATACATAGATTTTAGGTTTTTGTAAAAAAAAATCAAGATATATACAAAGTTGCCTTTATTCCACTAACTAAATTACATTGCGTATCATCAGTTTTATGATTGTGGTCCAAGTCAGGCCAACGTCATCCAAACCACAATAAAGTGGATATTGTTTGAAAGCTCTCATTGCATCGAATACAATAGTGAAGGCTACAGCTAGTATCACTTGAGTCGGGGGTGCAAAAAGTGTATGCAATATCTTGATTTGGCACAAGATGACATGTATTTGTAGTAATAACTGGCCTAAAGTGTTGTAAATGCACGTACACTTAGCTCTTGAATCCAACTTCCTAGATACCAATGGTTTGCTACTGACTGTTGAAAGACACTATGCTAAGTTAAGAGATATCCTCAAGATAAATGCTTCCCAATGGGAAACGATTGGTCTACATCTGGGCTTCCTACCTGGAGAACTGGCTAACATACGTTTAGGCCCACTACTGCTGCTGAAAGGTGCTCCAGTGAGCTGGATGGATGTCTTGCTTGAGAAATTCCTCAAGGGAGACTACAGTCAGTCTACTGGAGTGGGTGGGGCATCAATGAGTGTGTTGGAGAGTGCTCTCTCTAAGGCTGGATTAGCAAAGACTGCATCTCAACTGAGAGAAGATATACAGCAACATCAAAGTAATGGGATACACGCGCACTAACAATTCCATATAAATTGTAGTTTCTAAATTTACACAAAGGTCAAAGTACAGTGTGCGAATGTTTTTGTTCCTTGCTGAGCGCCACTACCATGGTAGTGTTATTGAAAGCTTTATTATTAGTGCAACAAATTGTGCTAAATTTAATATTTTGTGCTTTCTATGTACAAGGCTCATATAATCACACAAATCCACTAATGCACTAAGTGAGGCATGGTAGTGTGTATTTAACTATACGTATACGGTGTTGGTCAATGCGAGAGTGAAACCTAAATGGAAATGCACATGTGACCACACCTAATATCGATCATAAGCAAAGTTTTGATGGAAACATTGCAAACCAGAGCTAAAACACTACATTTTCTCTGGACTGTGGAGAATGCAGACTCTGAAAAGGTTCATGCAGGCTCTCGCCTTCCTTACCATGAGTATATAAGGTCAAAGGTGAGAGCCTGGGAACGAGGCTAATGAAAAAGAGTGCATGCCTATAAAGAAGAAAACAGTGCATGTAGTATCCTGGCCCCTGACTAGGGTTGGGATATATTTGTGAGCACAAAGCACAACTCAAAAGTTACAAATAGTACATAATCTGNTCTCCCACAATGAGACCCATGGACAAGAACATAATCTTGAGTACCTCGTGTTCAATCCCACTGTACTCTCCCTCTGTGCTCTAAGCCTGGTTCACAATATGACACATTGACGCACGTAATAGTACTTATATTGGTGATGCAGCTATAACGCAAAAACGTTGACACAGAATTAGAAAAAGTTTCCAAGTACACGTTTGATACGTTGCATTGTTGCATTTTAGCGCGTGAAAATTTTTCTTGCATGACGCGAGGCTATACTAACCCATTTGAGACAAATAATGTATGTATATAGTGTGCATTTTACTAAGGCATTGGTCCAACATGAGAGTGAATTAAACCTAAACAATTTAAATGCTGAATCACTAATCAGTACAAATGTGACCACACATAAAATCATATCATTCTTAAACATGATACAAACTTGAGCTGAAACACTACTTTTGTGTAATGTTAACAGGCATTCCATCTTGTTTGTTGGTTTTTACGATTTAGCCATTCCTATGTTTCATTACATTTTTAATGTTTTTGCATGATCAAGGAAACTTTCAGGAAATTGATTACATTCAGTATGTCATGATTAGTTGTATACAGGAATGCTAAATAAACATGCCATGGATGTATGTGACCAGTGTACCAAAATATATATGCTATATACCAAAAGTGTATTAGGAAGATGGTACGTAACTCATGTACAGTAGTATTGCGCTTGTGGTCACAAAATGTGTAAGATAAGTGATCTTATAAAAACATAGTGGTTATATACACTATCCTGTCAGCTATCCAAAAATGGAGTTCTCAGTTCTCTTGTTGTGGATGTGTGTGCTGTCTGAGTTCTATTGCTATTCCACTGCTATACCAGGTATTATACTACTATATAGGAGCAAAAATTGTTGTAAATATATGGTATCTAACATTTAGTAGTCCAGTAGTAGCTGCATGGACATTGTTAGTAGCTGGTGACCAAGAATATAAATTAAAGTGCTAGTTGGAGAAATAATATGTAAGTATTCTAAATTGTACACTTGTAATTGTGAACTCCAAGCATTACCGTTTAGCTAGAAATTTTCAAAAAATAAATTTTCGCGCATGCAAAGGCAATCGCTAAAGTTTTCGAGGATTGAGCAGCCCCATCTATATATATAATATTGTAATACGATTCTGGAAATTTCATGGGTAAATTTTTTGCGGATCGGCAATGATCCATGAAAACAGTGAAATTTATACTCTTCGAAAATTTTTAGTTATAATTATGAGTAATCCAATAATCGTAAGTTCACAATGGCTTCTTAAATCTAGAGTACACCTACTATCGACAGCCATTAACACAACTGACCTGTGACCCCTACGTAAGGAGAGAACTTACAGTTACATGTGCAGTGAGAGGACCTACAACACCAGACTATGAGATCCTCTGGTTTAGAGAGAGACTCAACGATGGGGTCGAGGCACTGGTAGATGGCGGGAGAAATGCGATAACACTGTGGAATTTTCGAGATAATAACCACAATGAAATACTCCGCAACTCAAAATTGATCATCTCCCAACTAAGTGAGCAGGAAGATGCTGGTCAGTACTGGTGCCAGATAAGAGTGAACAAGACAACTGGTTCTATCTTACTGGAACATAGCTGCAATGTTCTGACATTGAGTACTCCGGGATCATACAGCACATTGGAACAGTGTATATGGCACCAAGAACTCTCTGTAAGTACTGGTGCTGACTGTGTAGTACTTCAAGTTGCAGCAGCGCCACCCAGCAGCTCCTCACCACCAGACACAGTACACACCACTGTACAAACCACCACTGCAGTCTCTACAGAGGCTACTACAACTACTGCTGTCAGCTCTACCCTTAGTCTACCCAGGTTACTTCCAACAGAATCACTTGAACCAAGTATGCCAACTCCAGCAACAACTACCAAAGCTGATTCTACTACAGAGAGCACAGTNGATCCATACAATAATAGTACCTTCAAACTACAGTTACAACAATGTTAGGGATATATACAAATAGCACCATTGAATAGATAGGGAGAAATAGAGCGGTATCTTACCGCATGCAAAGTCATTGTTTGGAAAAAAAAACAACAACAGTCTCCAACCAGTTAAACACTTCTTACAATATCTCTGTATATAAATAATCCACTATTATGAATAAAACAACCAAGACTGTACTATTTTTTGGGTAACAGGTACAAATAGGCTTGTTAACTGTTGTAGCCTTAATTTACAAGTTACACTGTGCCCGCTCACCTTCTGACACTTTCTTCCGTCGTTTTTGGGATTCTAATAGGCGCCCCTCCACACTTGCTGACCTTTGGCGCTCTTTTTGTTCAAAGATGGTCCAACCAGGAAAGACTTTGCTTCCCAGAACTACCCAGCCCCACGCCAAGAGTTTCATTAACGCGCCTCACATCAAAGGATATGCCGACAGTCACGTGTTATAGTACAATTTTCATATAGTTTAATCACGTGAGCGCTTGCGTTTCCAATCCCTCCCCCCTCCTTTATCTATGGTGCAATCAACGTCATCAACAACTGGAAGTATTTTGAGTGATACTAGAAATAGTTATTTTTGCCATACGGAAGTAAATGACAGCTGCTCGTTTCTCATCATAAACATTTTGTATTGTGTCTATGGGACATTCGGCCCATTCCTACTATACGTACTACCGTACGTATGATAGGTATTATATATCCGTTCTGATTGGTTGTTTGAGCTCATATGCCTAGTAACAAAAATACCCAGCAACGGTTATTTTTTCATTTAAAACAAACAACCTGCCTTGTCTTCTCTTGTAAGCTTGTAACGGGTTTCTTTTCTGACTGCAGCGTCGTCTCAAAATAGGTAAGGGTCAATAGAATTACAAATAACGGCTTGACTTTTGCTAAAATTGTCCAGAAAGCACAAATTTTGTATTGGAAAAGCACAACGTTTCAGAAAAACTTCAACCTTGAATCAGAAAACTTCAATCTTGTATCAGAAAACACAAACTTGCTTTTACTTTTCCAGAAAGCACTAAAATTTCTCTCTGCTATCACCGTCTAACACAGCTATTGCACAAGGCACTAGTTGTCGGGAGGAGTTTCCTGGGTGGTGAAAATAAACTAGCGCTTGAGTCGAAGAAACAAAGCTTAGCACTCCATGACTAAAGCAGTCTGCAGCACTGTAATGTTTTTCTTTTCTTAATTTGCTACACAAAGAAACAGCTGTAAACCAACCCAAATATATTCGTTACCAAGGTAAAAATTTGTTGCAATGGGTCATACTTACAGCATATGCAAATATGCCAGTAGTAAATTATGTTCAAAAACATTTTTTCTTGTAAAAGTACATGAGCAGGGAAATATCTAACCACAAACAGGGAAATATCACTTTTATTCCCTGGCTGTAACCTAGGATACAAGGCTAAATAGGATATATATATATATAGTTATTAAGTGCTCCTTTTGTTAGAGAGAATAGCTCTAAATAATTCTTTTGTTGTGTAAAGTTCTAAATAAACTTATTAATCTAGACTACAACTACTATGAGCAGCCACTAGCACAAACGTCAAGCTGTGACCCCTACATAAGGAAAGAACTAGGCGTAAAATGTGGAGTGAGTGGTCCTCCGTGGCCAGACTTTTACATCATCTGGTTTAGAGAGAGGTCCAATGGCCGGATAGAGCCACTGATAGCTGGTGGGAGGATTGGGATTACACTGTGGCACCGTCGAAGTTCTACTGATAATTTACTGTACCGCACCTCAACATTGCAAATTTATCAACTCAATGAGCAGGAAGATCTTGGTCAGTACTGGTGCCAGTTAAGAGTGAAAACGAAAAATGGTTCAATCCCAATGGAACGCAGCTGTAATGCTCTGACACTGGGTACTCAGGCATCATACAATGGATTCTATGAGTGTGATCAAATATTCTATACATCTAATTCAAAGTGCGTACCTCAAGCCCTAGCACCTCCACCCAACTCACCACTACCACCAGACACAGTGAACACTACTGTAGATGTTGATTCTACGGTTGATGGCAGAAGTAAGGTTGTATCCTAATTTATTAGCATATTCATATGAACAAGTAGTAAAAAAATAACAGTGTAGGAATGGGCAGTGCACAAAAAATATATAATGAAAGCCAAGACTTTGAATTTCGGCACATGACTATTTCATTTTCAGTCTTCATCATGTCATAGTATACAGGGTCCTTTGACTCCTAATTGTAAATTAAATGAAGTATATCAGCAATCATGCAGGCAACCTATGTGACATGGTAAGTCTTTGATACAAAAAAATGAAATAGTCATGTGCTGAAATTCAGTCTTGGCTTGTTTCATTAGTTTTTCCTGCACTGCCCATTCCTATACTGTTATTTTTATATTTTACTACTTGTTCATGCACTTTTTTTTCAACACTAAGCCGGTAATTCAATTTGATGTTGCAAGAGACTGATCAGTCTCTATGCAAAAAGTAAAAGTGCTTGCTTACATTGGATGTACATGCGCATGTGTATCTAATGTGCATGCACATCTGATGTAGCTGTAAGCAAACCTCTTGTTTTTTGTAGAGACTCACTGGTCTCCATGTAATTGAGCACCTTAATTTGTGTTGAAAAAAGTAAATGAACAAGTAGTAAAAATTTAGTAAAAATAAGCAGTGTAAGAATGGGCAGTGCTGTAAAAAGTGATGGAACAAGGCAAGTGTCTGATTTCAGCTACTTCATTAATATTAATTTTGTGGACAAAGTCCATTCTTTTTACTCCATCTAAATTAGCCAAGTAATTGCTTGAATAATTGACCCAATAAGGCAATGAAGAAAACAGTCAGATGTAAAGATCTAGACAGATACAATGAAGTTGTCATCTGCCGAAATCAGAGACTTGCCTTGTTCCATCACTTTGCACTGCCCATTCCGACAAAATTTTTACTACTTGTGTTATTGTAAAGTTCAGTTGGCTAAGCAGTAGAGTAAAGCACAAGTAGGCAGGCAACACAAATCAAGATTTGCGCAGGCTAAATAACTGAAGTAGTCATGTGCCTAAATTGAGACATGCCTTGTTTCAATACTTTTAAAGCACTGCCCATTTCCGACACGATCACCAAATTTAAGGTAACGCCAATATTTCTACTTTTACAGTAAACAATATTGGCTTCCCACTAGTGCTCTTGTAGTTCCCAGAGAAGTTTCTGTGAGCTTTAGGCGTTGCATGTAGAGAGCCTCTGAACAACTTTCAAGAGCTTAATTTGCTAGATTTTTATGGTGATAAACATTTTGTATTGGGTCTATGAGAGAGTCAGCCATTCCTACTGTAAGATATAGATTGTATGAAGTACCAGCTATTGCAGATTTTTTTTTTTTAAATTTCGGATACAACTTTACTTTTGTCTTCTACAGAGAGTGTAGTCTCAACAGAAGTTACTACAACTATTGCTGTCAGCTCCACCCTTAGTCTACCCAGATTAAATACAACAACCAAACCAACTATATCAACTGGACTGAAAACACCAGCTACTCTAACTGTTACTGTTTATCATAAGAATATAGCAACTACAGATGTCTCAATGTTACCTCTAAAAACACCAGTGAGCACTACAATCATCATAGAGACAACTCCGATCCCACTGACAACCACACCCCCGCACAACACTATTGGTCACCCCTCAACTATCTCTTACGTACTGCCTATCATTATCATTGTTGCCATCATTGTTACCGTGGTGACAGTAGGTGTGGTCTATATTAAAAAACACAAACTTTGTGTAGGTAAGTATGGGATGGTATATACCGTATAGCGGGAAATTTTCGCAGGGTTCAAATTTTCACAAGTAAAAAAAAAAACATTGGAAATGTAATGAGACACAGGAATGGCAAAATCGTAAAAAGAACGCAGATGGTGCAGATGTAACTTTCCTGTTACGACCATTTTTGGCTTGTCTCCTAGTTGCTTGAAATTCTTGGGCCCCGCGCTCCAATAGGGCGTACAGTGCCGATCTTCCAACTGCTGAGGCTAGATTTTGTTGTTGATGCCTCTTCCTCTCTGCGTCGACACTAGTGTAGCGGTGCATTCTGGAGGAAGAATAGACAAGTTAGTAAGTTATAATGTGGCACTTTTTTAAATTATAATTCTTTCTCTTTTCCAAATCTTTAACAGGAAATTCAAAGAAACAATTCACAACACAGAGGCCAGTAAACAACTGAAAAAAACTAATAACTGAGTCACAAGCTCATAAGCAGACATCTTATCTTGCATTCTTTGGCCTCTTCTTTTTTTTTATCTGCCTCCTGTTTGTTCTTCATTTTATTGTATTCCTTGAGAGTGGGAATGTTAAGCAGGTGCAAGTGAAACCTTTTTATTGAGACCATTTTAGCTTGTCTCCTTGCTGATGCAAATTCTTGGTCGCCACGCTCTAATAGGGCATGCATTGCCGATCCTCTACCTCTCTCGGCTGAGACAATACGACATAATTTCTTGGAGCCACAATAATATGCAGTGTATAGTCCTATAGTGTGTGAAATCCTTTTTTTTGTGTGTGTGTGTGTGTGTGTGTGTGTGTGTGTGTGTGTGTGTATGTGTGTCCAGGGATTCCTGAACTATGTCCAAAGGTGTCCTTGGCCTTAGACTACAATAGTAATCAAATTACAATGTACTGAGTTTGTGAAGTAGATTAAGTGGTGAAGTGAGGAAACTCTCTTTTTGCGGTTGTGGTTCTGGCCTGCGTGGTCCATGCATCATTTGAGAGACAAACGTTTTCTCGTATTCTCTCCAAATGCTTCCACCTGGGGATTGGGAGATATCATATAATTATGTAGTGCATGAAGCAAACAGTAGGTTGTACGGTTTTGAGGATTAGATATAAGTGTCATCTGTTATGGAGAAAGGTGTTGGTAAACTTGTCAGTCCAGGCCATCTCTCAACATGAGGAGAAGTGAAGGCAGTATTGTAAAGAATTAGAGACCTGTGATTGAACCAGTCAAGAGGCTGAAGTCTATTTTTTTCCTCCTTACTAGCCCTTTTCCACTGCATCTCTATGTACTTATTGAGTGTGAGGATGTTGGCAGCTTTGCTCTCTTTGTCTATTCCCTTACCATATACAGAGGAAGCTGTTAGCAAACTTCTCAGTCCAGGCCATCTTGTGACATCGTGTGGGGTAGTGTAGATGGTATACCAACGTAAAGAGACCTGTGATTGAATCATGCAGTCGAGAGACCAAAGTCAAGATAGGCACACAAAAGTTGAGACGTGTACTCATCAGAGAAACCGGGTCCTTCCACTCCAGCTGAAGAAGAACCGATGAATATGTCATCGTAAAGCTATAAAGTTTTAACTATTGGAATACTACTACAATGTACGCTCCTAGATGTAAGTTACAAAGTGGTAGGGTCTATGAATGCCTTCAGTTGTTTTGCACCATGCTGCCCAAAAAATCAAAGTCATCTGGTCTGTTTTATCGCTACACGGTAGAAATTAAACCTGAAGACAATTTAGACAATGTATGTCCATAAAAACAAAGACTGCTTTCTTATTATAAATATTACTTTAGCTACTTCTTTTCTGACTATTTCTTCTGTAGACTCTCTGTTAGAAACTACACTAGTAGTCAACAATTACAAAGTACTGAGTCTGAGAAGGGGATTTCTGATTCCACCCTGGTCATTATTCGAGAGGCAAACGTTTTCTCATATTCTCTCTCAAATGCTTCCACCTGGAGGTCAGGAGGTGTAGTGGGTGGAGCCAATAGTGGGTTGTACGGTTTTTGGGGACAATCTTTTTATCATCATTAGTTTCTTCGCTGTTGGATTCAGAGTCTTCCAGTCAAGTAAAAGTCAAAGTTCTTCAATGCATTCAAAGTCTTGATATTGGCAAAAAAAAAAAGACCAATGTTATGCATTTCTCCATACTTTCCTCCCCTCCTCATTGGCGTTTCATTCAGTATGCGTATAGTCCAATTTTGTTCAAGATGCACGGGCACAAGAAAAATTGATCGGCACGTAGCAATGCATCCTGTTGGCCTATAGCAACAGCTAGCCCAGCTTTACACGTGTGCTCTATGAATACCGTGAACATTGCTGAAAGTGCTTGTCCTTCGTGAAGCTTTTCGTTCTTGTTTGAGCTTCATAGCACCTACTGGACCTGGGATACAGTTCAAGAAGTGAACCAGCTTTCTTCTGACCCCCTGACTTTGAAAGAATGTGATTCTAAAGCAGAAGTTTTCCCAGAGAGTCTAGACTGTTTTACCACTTGTACTTGGACTGGAATATAAAGTAAGGTATACCTTTGTCAGCTTCTCTTTTTTCTATGTGTTCTAAGAGGGAGTGAATTTCATGCCTAATTAGTTGATTATGATACTGTAAAGCCTACTTGATGCAATCCAACATTTACTCCTTTGAAAACTGTTTGTTTTGGCCTTTAAGCCTTCATAGAGGTAACTTTTGGGTCTGTATCAACTCTTGTATTCACAAAATATCAACCATTTTCTAACAGTATGAACTAACAGTACTTTTGCATGGTTTACAAATTCATCATGCACGTATGATTGTCAGGTGTGCTCATATTTTGCTCTCTCGCTTGTTTCCAATCTAGCAACACATTTATGGGTGTTTCACAGAAGTGACAATGAGGCAACTAAACTGTCAAGCATGGTATGAGTTCCAAGACGGACAGCTAACCCTCTCTATCCAGCAACTCAATTCAAGACTTGGAAATTATAGGTGGCGTGGTGCTCCATGGCTGCCTGCACTGTGTAGGCACAAATGATCAATGCGGACAAAGGTTGTTCCTTCTCATTCTGTAGTGCTTCTACCATCTGGGCTTCTAGAGACATTGAAAGTATCATGTACATATATACATAAACATTTTTTTTTGTTGATATTCATCATTTTTAGAATGCTTGTCATTTTGTGCAAAAAAAGAGAAGCAAGATTTACATGACTTAAATGTGTTGATTTACATGTATGTTATTCATAAATGTTGAGTGTGTGTCACAGAAAACTTAAGGAAGCCCAAAAAATTCCAGTTAGTAAGGTGTTACTAAATGTAAAACTCGTGTGGTTGTTGAATATGCTCAGTTATTTAGTATTAGCACAGCTGCTGGTAGTAGTGCTTTTGTACTGTAGAAGAGCTGTATGCTATGTTTAGAACAGTTTTTGGCTGTATTTGGTGCTAGAAATCCCAAAGTATATATAGCAACCACTTTATGTGGTAATCAGTTTGTGTTGCTATATTAGTGCTATGAATATTAATTAGGTATGCTGTAATGTTCTAATTTTAGCAACTACAATTTCCAATCAAAACGCTGTCCTCACACTTAATAACGTCATAGATATTATAGATTACGTATACGTAGTGTATATTATCTATGGTAACGTCACGGATAATGCAACGAGGCAGGTAGCCCTGTAATATTATCCATATAGGCTGGTCAACATGTGCACGTGCGCCCAAAGCGATGATTTTGTATGCGTGACAACCCCTTACCTATAACAAGGGGGCAATTTTCGTGGACTTGAGAGTCAAACTGTGAAATCTGAAAAAAAATTCCCGCTATGGTAGAACCTCGATTATCCAAAACTCTCGATTAATTAACCGAACAGAGCTGAATTTCGGTTAATTAGAACAGATCCGAACAGATTTGATCAAAGAAAAATTCAATCTACCATAATGATTGCTCTGAGATGCTCAGGAGCTAGTAATACTGGATACAGGCTAATTTCCAGCGTACGGAAAACTGAACTTGTTTGGATAACTGAAGCAATAATATTATGCTTGTTTTTTTGTAGCTCTGTAGCCACAATAGTTTTACTAGCTCCTGAGCATCTCATTATGGTACCGTATAGCCGGAAAATTTGGCGAGAATTAAATTTGGCGGATTGAGCAAACTTTGAATTTGGCGGATTTTAATTTGGCGGAGCGAGCCGATCACGTGCACAATATGCATACGTACGTATATACGTATCACACACGCACTAAATATTGGCGGATTTTAATTTGGTGCTACTAAGTCTCATCCGCCAATCCGCCAAATTTTCCGGCTATACGGTATATTGTATTTTTCTTTGATCAAAATTAATCTGTATCCAGAGGTGTTTGGAAAATCGAGGTTATGGTATTTCTCTCTCTCTCTCTCTCTCTCTCACACACACACACCGTAAAAGCCTGAACTTTCTCTCTTTTTTTTTTTTTTTTTTTTTTTTTTTTTTTTTTTTTTTTTTTTTTTTTTTTTTTTTTTTTTTTTTTTTTTTTTTTTTTTTTTTTTTTTTTTTTTTTTTTTTTTTTTTTTTTTTTTTTTTTTTTTTTTTTTTTTTTTTTTTTTTTTTTTTTTTTTTTTTTTTTTTTTTTTTTTTTTTTTTTTTTTTNGCTAAATAGTAGCTTAAGAAGCCTTTTAGTGCTAAGCGCTCAGTTTTTGCAGAGTTATTCGCGTGAATATTTGTATTGCGCTAATGGGCCATCCGTGCCATTCCTGTGTACCCAGTACTACCGTACTGGGAATGATTTTCGTGGTGGCAATCTGACCGCGAAAAAAAGAACCGCGAAAATTTGAATACGTGACTCGAATAGTGCTTGTGTGCATCATTGCTGGATATAGAATCCGCAAAATTTGAAGCGCGAAAAAACGAACTAGCGTTTCTACATGCTTTATCGCGAAAATTTGAACCTGCGAAAATTTCCCACTACAGTGCAACCACATAATAGACCAAAATTCTTAAAAATCTTTGCAAACGGTCAAAAGTGCATGAAATCAATAAATTTGTTGCTAACAAGCAGAATTTGGGTGGTTTCAAGCGTTTTTGAAAATCAAAATTTCACCGTATCACTGTAGTTATTTTACGAAGCCATAAATCTGCAGAATTTTGCAAAAATGCTCTAAAAATGCTCTTTTAGCTAACAAAATGCAACGGTTTGGACGAATGCCAAGGGCCTGCTCTACCAAACTTGGTACATTGCTAAGTCATTTCTTTGTCTATCTATAGATCAAATCTGGGACCTTAACTCGCACTGGAAGCTATATTTTCTATCCCTAACTTTTTTGCACTAAATTTCGCATATTTTTTGGCTTTATGCAAGCATTTCTTGCTTATACTCATGAGTTAAGAGCTCTGATTTGGAACATATATTCATCAATGCAGTCTATAACTCCCTATAAAATCTGGACTCTTAACTCCCAGTAGTTTGTCCAATCTTATCCCTAACGTTTTTTCCTTACCGTTCTTTGTAAACGGTGAGCCACGCCCTCCCACAATCACGTGACCAGACCCGCCCACTCACAGAAGCTTCACAAGTGATCACCCTACACATATGTACCATCACTAGATGGTAAGCCTTTAAGGTCTGGAAGTTATGTTGAGATAAACACAAAATCATGAATTTTGGTCTCTTATGTGGTTGCACTGTATACGGTACAAGTTCATGCAACTAAATACATAACCATTTAACTATTATCTCAGTTTCAGAGAAGCTAGGCTTGTTAGGGTATGAAAGAAACAGCTCACCATATTGCATCTTAAAAACAGTTTCTACCACCTTTTGCTATACATAGCATATTTGACAAAAAAATTGTACTCCATGGATGTAAAGGCATAAATAACTATTCTACTTGCGATGCATATATATTCATTACTGTATGGAAGTCAAGATCCAGTTCACCATAGTGCCCCAAAAGCAGTTTTTGCAATATTCTAGCATCATCCCTTGGTGTACACACTGTAACTAGTACACACTGTCTATACACCAATAGACCAATTGCTCAACTGAAAATCTTGGCATAGCTTTTAGCTTCTGAAAAATATAGAACAACACCAGTACTTTTATTTATGCTTATGTCCATAATTTTAAGTAGGGTTGTTCTTCAGATATAGTCAGTGAACACTGCCCAAGATTAACTACTATTATGCATGGTGCACGTGATCAAACTTAAATTTATAACCCTGACAACTCTTCTCTTATAAGTGTTACATATCTATATATTATAAATTATAGTCGCATAGCTGCATATTCTATAGCTCAAAGATTACCTGCCCCTGAAAATGAGCAACTATTAACAGACTTTGAGGATACACCTGATGACATCACTAACAGGGAAGACACGGCAGCCTTTGCCGAAGCAAGTCTGTCTACTGGAGAACCACAGCTACCCTCAGCTACAACACATAACACCAAGAGACACCCAACTACTGGACCACACCCACCAAGTAGGGCTGTACCATCGATCCTTGTTGATCATAGACCACAGCGGAAGAGTCATGAGGAATTGCCTGAGACCTACCAACCTGCTAGTGGTGCTAAAGAGACCCACCCACCTATTGATGTTGCAAGGGAGACTGGCCCACCTCAGGCTGGAAACAAGCCAATCAAAGAGGAAGAGAGCAAGACTGGTGGAAATAAGGATTCTACAGTAAGAAACACAGGTTTGTGCCTATTATACTATTTGGCTTGTGTATAAGGAGCCTCTTGTCAGTGGCAATTGTGTGACTATATGATTATTGCACACATGCAATATGTATTTCCCTACTAGACACATCTTGTAGCATGATGAATCTCACTGCTGCTCTTAGGGAAGTTACTGATGACTGGCACACCCTTGGTGTGAGGCTGGGGATTGAGAAGTGGAGACTGGATGTAATTCAAGCTGACTATGCTAACAAAGGAGTCGAAAGGCAAATGAATGAGATGATTGATTTTTGGCGCAAATCTGACACAGATGCCTCATGGGTCAAACTGTGTACAGCTCTTGAGGACATGGACCTGAAAGCAATTGCTGCTGAGATAAAATCAAAATACTGCACATGTGCCTGAATTCATGATTTTTGCTATTACTTGTAGGCAGAGTTAGTGTCTTACTGAGTGCTACTTAAA
Source organism: Tethya wilhelma (assembly GCA_964030475.1). Classification (NCBI taxonomy): domain Eukaryota; kingdom Metazoa; phylum Porifera; class Demospongiae; order Tethyida; family Tethyidae; genus Tethya; species Tethya wilhelma. Next base: position 2,773,170 of record CAXIPT010000006.1, on the reverse strand, counting down.
ATGCATGCATGAATGGAGAAATTAAACACACACAGAAATTTATTTTGAGTGACACTTAATTTTTTATTTAAGTAATATATTATAATCAAACTGCTAAACTGTGCTGTATAATGTGCACTGTTTCTCTTGGATAATTATTATCTACATAGCTCATTAGTATAAGGTCCCATCATAAACCTTACAAAGTCATTTTGTGAGAAATAATATACTGCAGTGTGCATTTAGTTAAGGCATTGGTCTATTGTGCGAGAGAAACCTAAACAAATGTTGAATCACCGATCCTTGCACATGTGACCACACATAAAGTTGCAGCTTTCTCAAATGTGATACAAACTCAAGCTAAAACTCTTTTCTCTTGACTCTGGAGGATACAGTCTACAAAAACAATGTCTGGAAGGATATCCTGACCCCTGACCGTTCCATAAAGCTATACAATTACTAATCTGGTGCTATAACAGTTGAGAAGAGCTCTCTCCCCCCATAATACATAAACACACTTACATAAACCCACTTACCCACACACACACCTAACAAGACCCATTGACAAGAACATAATCTTATACATTCAAGTAGAGTACCTCATGTTCAATCCCACTGTACTCTCCCTCTGTGTTCTCTCTGATAGTGACCAGATCAACGTCATCATAAGGAGTGTTGATTCCCTTCAGGGAACGACAGGGCCTCACATTAGCATACAGGCTGAACACCCTGTATAGAGAATCAGAATGAGACCTTATCTATTGGAATTGGAATGGGAATAAGGAATATTAGAATGGGATGGCAAGATGGACTGAGTAGAAAGAAACTAGCAATTGGAATAGGAATGGGAATATAGGGTATTAGAATGGGACAACAAGATAACGGAGAGGTTATAGAGTACCTTCTCAAGGTAAGGTTGAGTGAAACGGCTCCTTTACCAATCTGAGTCTCCAGAGGTCCTACACATAGGTACACTTATAAAAATACTACATACATGTATCCAAAAGAAATTTTCGTGGCACAAAAAGTTTGTGAAAAGTCTGTCTTTGCTATTTACAACTAGTTTTCTTGAATCACAATCTCTGAAATTAATTTTTTGGTGATATATGGTCCAATCACGAAATTCACGAAAATATTACACCATGAAAATTTGAAGCTATACAGTACTACATAGAGCAAGTACCAATTAAGATCCAAAAAGTACACAGTACGTACAATACATATGAAACAGATTTACCTTTCAGTCCAATCTTGTTTTTGGACATGGAAGTGATAACCTCTTCAGGAACAGTCACCCGGCCATCAGGGGTCTTCACTGGTGTCACACTAACAGGCTCCCAACTTATAGGCACCTTAAAGGAGAGAGTAAAAGGGGGAACATGAATCAGAACGGAGCTTGTTGGCACCCGTTTACACAAATGTACACAATGGATGAGTGGGGGTACCCATACACATGACATGCATAGATTTATGCGTACTCAAATTGATCTATATTGTTTCTATACTCACTTGAGCAGCTTCAAATATTTTCACAACTGCTGCTGATATCTCCGGACCTATTCCATCTCCTTCAATGAGTGTGACACACTGTATGAGCAAATTCAACATGACACACAAACTCCATGGCCAAACATAAAATTCTACCTCTTTTTCACCCACAAACTAACCTGGGTACTGCTTTTTCTTTTGAATACGCTTGAAAAAGAACTCCCAAATCTCCTAAAAGCAAAAGAGTACATCTTTCGAGAGAAGAGGCCACACAAGAGCCGAACAGCTGCTGGTTGTTGGTGCGCTCTATTTAGAATTAGAATGCAATGTCTAAAGAGGATGTATTGAAGTGTTTTGTTGAGTCTTCCACTGGAATTTTGACGTTTGGCGAAGTTCAGAGCTGGTGTAGAGAGAGCCAACTGGATGATACTAACTTGCATGTGAGTAAATTTAGTGATATCATGGATATTGTGATACCGCATATGCTTGCAATTGAGCATGATACTTGCTTGACTTCTGCATAATAGGATCAACTGCAGTGTCTAGTAGAAAGTGGTGAAATTGGATGCAGAACGGTTGGATCTTCTAATGGCAAAGAACACACAATATGGTTCAATACGCCTAAAGGTATATATATTATGCATGCAGTTCAATGAGTTGTGTCAGTACATGATCCATACTGTTGGTGCTTCAGTTATGAGATCTAGTTATCAATTGTTCATACAGCATCTCAAGAAACAAGTGTCAAGACTCCATTAGCATTAGCAAGTACTACTAAGCCTAAGGTCAGCATATTCATAGTGGATAACAATCATTCATTCATTCATTCTTTTGTAGTGGAGCCAAGTTGAAGATGTGATTTTGTAAACCCATATTTATGTTTCTACATGAAATGCACTTATTGCAGGGTTCACTGGGCACTCCTCAAACTCACAGCTCAAAGTTAAGAGAGAGATTAAAGAGAAACAGACAGGGCTTTGTGAGCCCTCTCCTCTCAAACCAGAAGAAGAAACCAAAACTAGTTGAAGAAGAACATTCCACTTCAGACCAAACTGTTCGAGGAAAATTGGAGTTTAACTCACAGTCTTTGACACCACTCAAACCAACCAGCTTGTCAGGCACACAGGATGCAAGTACCTCTCATCAGAACACTGAAGATGAAGTAGAGAGACCTCAGACTGATACTTGTGACGGATTAGAGTTATTGCAAGCAGAGAAAAGGACTCTAGAGACCAAGTTGGCTGAGAAGAGAGAGACACTGAGAAAGCTGAAGATGGTGAAATTGTATCGGAGTAAGAATGACTTGCAGAGCTTGGAGTCGCTGACTAGGCAATGGAGAGACGTGTCACAGGAAGCTGCTGAGGTCCTCTTGGGGTACAGTACACGTGAACCACGCCCCTCTATGGCCCAACTATTGGACCACTTTCATATTGATGTTGATCTCATCCATTATTCAGTGAAAGAGGAGGCATTTTATTGATTGCATGATGTCATCTTTGCACTAGCTCATTACTTTCTTCACTTCAAATTCTTCCACCATCATGCATTATTAAGCAAATTAGCAAAACGTCTTGTACAGATGACTTTATGTTGTGGCAACTATATATCATTATCAGAAATCAAACATTACTGATTATTACTGATTGTGGTAGCCCTGACTGAGATGAAAGGAAGGATTATATATAATTGTTAACTTATTATTGTGCCATCTGAATATTCAATACAATAGACTTTTATTGATCATATAAATAATATTAATTATTGTGCAAGTATAAGAATTAGGGATCTGAAACAAAAACAAAATATTAAATTTACATTCACATGCAATTAAAATTCATGTATAAAAAGTTTGCAGTTGTCATAATAGTATTAATTTTATAGTATGCCCTCAATAATATATATTCTCTTCGCAAGACACTTCCTTGTCTTTCTGTAGAGTAGCATCATTGGAGATTACAGTGGAAGAATGTTTTGTGCTGACAGGTTCAATATAAACAGCAGCAGCATCTTCAGAAGCAGGATTCATGACTTCATAAGTAGAACTATCATTAGCTGATCCAGCCACTCCTGTATAAGAACAATGATAACAGGTATAGCTGAATGTTTGATCAAACTTCCTTTCATCCAAGGCATGTATATTTAACTTGATTCTGTGAGAGTGAAGAACACTTGAGTATGAGGCTACATACGGTACATGCTGGGTTGGGCTCAGTTACCAGCTAGCTTCCCTGTTCACGGCCTTCGCTTAAACCTGGCAGTCTGACAATTGTATCAGTATAGCTTGTTCAAAGCCCGAGGAAGCCTGGCTCTATGGATAGCTATAAGGAGCTGTGCCTTGAGTCAATTTAGTTTAGAAGATAAATTACCAACCTCTCTCTCCTTTGCCTGGAAAGCTATCAGGATCATTGTCATAGAGTGACTCATCTGGTTCGCCACCGACATACGCATTTGTGAGAGCCATGTAGTCAGAATCTGATGTCATTGATGTCTCGGCCATGCTGTGTGGTTTCGTAGCTGGTTTTCCACCAGCTCCAGAGACGCCATTAGAGTATGTTGCTCTCTGAGGCATTGCTTCATAGAGATTAATGAACTTATCCAGTGATTCATATGCTTCCTCTTCTTCAATAATATCATGGAGTTCACCATCTTTGCATTTTTTTGCCAGCTCTGAATTATATACATACAGCACAATATTGCATAGATAATGATAATAACTTATTTTTGACAATTACAATTATACAGTAAAATCAATGTACGTTACATTGCATTGAGCCAGCCAAATAATTATTGTAGTGTCGTGAATACACAATCCCGTACTAATGCATGCTATAGCGCCATACACATAGTAGAGTGAGTCACTAACAAGATTTCTAATGGGCCATACCTTAAGGACACACTTAAAAACGGGTACTAATTTTAGCGTTTTTAGTGAGAAGCAGCAAAAACGCTAATTCTAGTACTCGCAAAAATCAATTTACATCAGCGAAAATTTAAAATTTCGTATATTTAGAGCAGAAATCGCTAAAATTAGTACCCGCCAAAAGTGGTAGGTCCCCAAAGCGCTAAATTAAGTACTCGCAAATAAACGTGTCCTTAAGGTAGCTTTACTTCGGTCTCCATGTTTTAAAATCAATATGGACTCACCATTAGGAATACAAGGAAGAGGTTGGTGAATAGAAAGGTTCCTTGTCTTGTTAGGTTGGTGACGGGAAAGAAGAGAATTCCTTGCCATTGGTCTCGAGTAGCGACGGCTCTTTCTCCATTTCCAACACCTCAAAAGGATCAGTATGAGCACAGGAATGAGAACCAGGGCAAGCAAACCACCAGCTGCTCCTCCTCCAATGATTGCAGTGAATGGCTGCACTTCGATCACTGTGTTTACAAAGACCATTGTCACACACGGACATGAAAAACATGACATTGTGAAATGCAATAATAATAATAGGACCAGATCAAACATCAATGATAGACCAATTAAGTAGTGCATGATGCTTGTATATATCTAGCTTGAATGGCCCACTTCTGTCATTGCCTATAATTAATTAAGTTATTATGATAACAAACCTGTTGAATTGGTGGTTGAATCTGTTGAACTGGTAGTTGTAGGCTCAGGGCATTCATCTAGCATCATAGCACAATCATCACCACAATAGCCAGTGGCACAGACACACTCATAGTCATTTATCAAGTCCTGGATTGTATGACATGACAAGTAAATGTATTGGTAAAGATCATCAACGTCATAAATCAATGATGACACATGAATGACACAGTAACACCGTAGCATTGAGCATGCTAGAAAATGAAGCAAAGAAGAGCTATATAGGATGGTACATCATAGTTATTAATGAGTGACTTACATTGCATTGAGCTCCATTTTGACAAGTGTTATTGATGCATTCGTTTATGTTACTCTCACACAGTTCACCCTCCCAACCTGGTTCACAGATGCACTCAAAATCATTCAACAAATCCTAAAGTGATGCATACAAAAAGCAATTCCCATCACTATAATATGTAATATTATGCCACGATTATAGAATTAGCCTATTGGGTTGATGCATATGGAAATTATTGGATATACTGACTCACATGGCAAGTTCCATTGTTGGCACAACGTCTAGCTGCACAATCATCAATATTCTCAGAGCAGCTGTGGCCAGTATACCCCAGAGGACACTCACAGGAATATTCAGCAACACCATCCTGGATATAGTCAATTGCCATGTAATGTGTGTACAGCCATGGGAACAGTTGGGAGACAATACAACAGTTAATTGGCCACGGGTGATTAACTGTACAGTTCAGATTCTACCTTACACAAAGCATGCATGCAGTGAGGACTCTATTGTCAAGTATAGCTAGAACCAACAATGTGTATCTGATGGAAAAATCACATGCAATGCTTTTTAAGTACAACCAATGGTGCTTCCTAATTATCTGGATGCATCGAACCAAGAATTAAAGTAGAGAGAGGATACATGCACAGCATATGGAGGGTATAAGTACACCATGACTGCATAGCAACTTGAATATGTACAGAGTGCAATCAAGGAGACTTACTTCTGTATGACAAAAACTTAGTACAATCATACATTGGTATCATCTCTTCACTCCATAGTTATCACAGTTTCTAAACTAGATTCTGTAGGACGTATGTGCACCAGACCTACCTGACAAGTTCCTCCATTTCGGCATGGGTTGGGATCACAATCATCAACAATGAGGTGACAAACACGTCCAGTGAAATCTGGTGCACATTCACAGCTGAGTACGTTAAGGTGGCCCTGCATGAAAGACAAAAAACAAACAAGCAAACAAAATACAATTATTGCAATCATGAATGAGTGATGATCATTTACACAGATAGCTATTATTATAGTAAAAGACGTTGAACTTCGCTGAATTTTTCTAGATTACAAATGGTCCTGTACAGTTAGGAAAATCTTGGCAGTTACTGAGTATGTAAGCTGATAGTTTAGATTTACCACACATGTTCCTCCATTCAGACAAATCCTATCTCTGTTGCAACCACCAACATCAAATTCACACTCATCTCCAACAAACCCAAGAATACACTCACAGCTGTAGCCATTAACACCATCCTATAATTTTGTCAAATGATAATAATTATGCCAAGCTTTGGTGCATTGTACATGTACGAAGATTATAATTATATATAGGCATTGTATTATTGTCTTAGCTCTCGTCATACACATACGCATACTTACCACACATGTTCCTCTATTCAGGCACAGGTCATCTCTGGTACAGTCATCAATATTGTTCTCACAGTTGCTTCCATTGAAACCAGTGACACAGTTGCAACTGAAACTATTGATCTCATCCTATGATTTAAATTACTCAGATAACCACATGCATGCTGTTTTGTTGACAACAATTACTGGTAGAGAATACAGATAGTTATACATAAAATATACTTACCACACATGTTCCTCCATTCTCACAGAGGTCATCACTTGTACAGTCATTTATATTGGTCTCACAGTTATCTCCATTGGTACCAAGAAGACAATCACAGCTGTAACTGTTAATATCATCCTGGCAAACAATGGGAACCGGTTACTTGCATTTGTGCATAATGCACGCAACAAGTAATGTTAATAATATACCCTACAAGTCCCTCCATTCTGACACAGGTCACTGGTGCAGTCATTGATGTTGTTTTCACAGCGCTCTCCATTGAATCCAAGAACACAGTTGCAACTGTAACTGTTTACGCCATCCACACATGTTCCTCCATTCTGACACAGGTCACTTCCGATACAGTCATTGATGTTGTTTTCACAGTTAGTACCATTGAACCCAATATCACAAACACAGTTGTAACTATTAATACCATCCTGCATTGTGTGTGTGTGTGTGTGTGTGTGTGTGTGTGTGTGTGTGTGTACAGTCACATAATAATGGTACATGCACTTAATTATGGGCAAACAAACGTTTGTAATTACTTACAACACACAATCCATCATTCATACAAGGCTCAGCAGAACACTCATCAATGTCGGTACTACAATGACTGTCTGTATACCCAAGAGGACATTCACAGATATATTCAGCCACACCATCCTGCAGGTAGAAAATATTAGCATACAAGCATGCACAATGAAGCAGCCAACTACCCATGCTAAAGAGTGCTTGGAATGCATCCTGTTTACAACAAGGCACAACAAACAACATGCAGAGGGTATACAGAAAAATGTGGAGGTACACAATGTGCGATTAATCTTCCAATTAATAGACTACCTGGCACGTTCCTCCATTGAGGCATGGACTTCGGGAGCAGTCATCAATGTTGATCTCGCAAGAAGATCCAGTGTAGCCCAGTACACAGTCACAGCGGAGAGCATTATTTTCATAATCACCCTGCATGTGCCATGAAAGAAAAATTAAAAACAAAACAAAAATGGCTATTAATAACTTTAACCAAAATGCATGGACATACCACACATGTTCCTCCATTTTGGCACACTCCGTCACTGTTACAGGCATCAATACTTAGCTGACAGCTAGCTCCAATATAACCATGGGTACACGTACAGCTGAAACGGTTAACACCATCCTTTACATCAGTGGGGAAAAAAATAAATACAACAAATACATAAATACATAAAAGGAGCTCAGATTGAAAGCATAATTTTTTTATGTATGTACCACGCATGTTCCTCCATTCTGACACAGGTCATTACTGGTACAATCATTGATGTTAGTCTCACAGCTGTCTCCAGTAAAGCCAACAACACAACTACAACTGTAACTGTTAACACCATCCACACACGTTCCACCATTCAAACACAGATCATTTCCTGTACAGTCATTGACATTAGTCTCACAGTTATCTCCAGTGAAGCCAACTGTGCAACTGCAACTGTGACTGTTAACACCATCCACACATGTTCCACCGTTTAGACATAAGTCATCGCTTGTACAGTCATTGATGTTAGTCTCACAGTTATCTCCATTGAAGCCAGAAACACAAACACAGGTGTATTCGTTAACACCATCCACACATGTTCCTTCATTCTGACATAGGTCATTACTGGTGCAATCATTAATATTGTTCTCACAGCTATCTCCATTGAAACCAAGAATACAACTGCAACTGTAACTATTAACACCATCTACACATGTTCCTCCATTCAAACACAGGTCATCTCTATTACAGTCATTGATATTGTTCCCACAGTCGTTTCCATTAAAACCAACAGCACAACTACAGCTGAAGCTGTTAACACCATCCACGCATGTTCCTCCATTTAGACATAGGTCATTACTGGTACAGTCATTGATGTTGGTCTCACAGTAGTCTCCAGCAAAGCCAACTGCACAAGTGCAACTGTAACTGTTAACACCATCAACGCATGTTCCTCCATTCTGACACAGGTCATTACTGGTACAGTCATTGATGTTGGTCTCACAGTTGTCTCCGGCAAAGCCAACAACGCAAGTGCAACTATAACTGTTAACACCATCCACACATGTTCCTCCATTAAGACACAGATCATTACTGGTGCAGTCATTGATGTTTATCTCACAACTGTGTCCAATGAAACCAGTAACACATCTGCAGTTATAGCTGTTAACACCATCAATGCATGTTCCTCCATTCTGACATAAGTCATCTCTAGTACAGTCATTGACGTTGTTTTCACAATACACTCCATTGAAGCCAAAGACACATCTACAGCTGTATCTGTTAACACCATCCACACATGTTCCTCCATTCAAACATAGGGCACTTCCAGTACAGTCATTGATATTATTCTCACAGTGTCTTCCATCGAATCCAAGAACACAGTTGCAACTGTAACTATTAACACCATCCACACATGTTCCTCCATTCTGACATTGGTTACTTCTGACACAGTCATTGATGTTAGTCTCACAGTGTTCTCCATTGAACCCAAGAACACAACTACAGGTGTAACTGTTAACACCATCCACACATGTTCCTCCATTCTGGCATTGGTCACTTTCTGTACAGTCATTGATGTTAGTCTCACAGTGTTCTCCGATGAATCCAAGAACACAACTACAACTGTAACTGTTAACACCATCCACACACATTCCCCCATTCTGACACAGATCAATACTTGTGCAGTCGTTGATGTTAGTCTCACAACTGTTTCCAGTAAAACCAGTAACACATCTGCAGCTGTAGTCATTGACTTCATCCTAAATGTATGTACATTAACATCAAACAAAATATTATTATTATTATTATTATTTAAACAATTATGGTATTCTATAAGCTTGCACAAAGCTGACTTACTACACAAGTTCCTCCATTTTGACAAAGGCTATCAGTACACTCGTCAATATTTGTCTGACAGTTGTTACCAGCAAAACCATGCACACAGCTACAGTAGAAGCTATTTACTCCATCCTGAAAATTGAAAATAGCAAAATTAATGTCATCTGATTTAAATTTAGTATTTTAAAATTATCTATAACATTGAATTATGAGCAATTGTTGCAATGATACAAATAGAGCATACGTACCACGCATGTTCCTCCATTCTGACATAGGCCAGGTGTTACACAGTCATTGATGTTGTTCTCACAATTATTTCCATCGAAGCCAACAACACAAGTACAGCTGTAACTGTTAATACCATCCACACATGTTCCTCCATTCTGGCACAGGCCTAGGGAACAGTCATTAATGTTAGTCTCACAGTTGTTGCCATTAAAGCCAAGAACACAAGTGCAGCTGTAAGAGTTTAAACCATCCACACACGTTCCTCCATTCTGACAAAAGTCACTGGTACAGTCATTGATATTGTTTTCACATTGTTCTCCGGTGAATCCAAGAACACAACTACAACTGTAACTGTTAACACCATCCACACACGTTCCTCCATTCTGACATTGGTTACCGGTACAGTCATTGATATTGTTTTCACAGTGCTCTCCGGTGAATCCAAGAACACAACTACAACTGTAACTGTTTATGCCATCCACACACGCTCCTCCATTCTGACACTGGTCACTTCTGATACAATCATTGATGTTGTTTTCACAGTGAACTCCATTAAAACCAACCACACATCTGCAACTGTAGCTGTCTACACCATCCACGCATGTTCCTCCATTTTGACACATATCACTCCTGATACAGTCATCAATATTGTTTTCACAATTGTTTCCATTGAAGCCAACAATGCATCTGCAACTGTAACTGTTTATGCCATCCACACACGTTCCTCCATTCTGACATTGATCACTTCTTGTGCAGTCATTGATATTGTTTTCACAGTGATCTCCATTAAAACCAACAACACATCTACAACTGTAGCTGTCTACACCATCCACGCATGTCCCTCCATTTTGACACATGTCACTCCTGATACAGTCATTGATATTGTTCTCACAATTGTTTCCATTGAAGCCATCAACACAGATGCAACTGTAACTATTAACACCATCGACACATGTTCCTCCATTTTGACACTGATCAGCTCTTGTACAGTCATTGATATTGTTCTCACAGTGTTCTCCATTGAATCCTAGAACACAGTTGCAACTATAAGTATTTATGCCGTCCACGCATGTTCCTCCATTCTGACATTGGTTACTTCTGATACAGTCATTTATATTGTTTTCACAGAGTCTTCCATTGAATCCATCAACACAGATGCAACTGTAACTGTTTATGCCATCCACACATGTTCCTCCGTTCTGACATTGGTTACTTCTGATACAGTCATTGATGTTAGTCTCACAGTGTTCTCCATTGAACCCAAGAACACAACTACAACTGTAACTGTTTACACCATCCACACACGTTCCTCCATTCTGACACTGGTCACTTCTGATACAGTCATTGATGTTGTTCTCACAGCGCTCTCCATTAAATCCTACGACACAGGTGCAGCTATAAGCAGCTAGTAAATCCTGTACAAAGTTGAAACACAATATCAACACAGATTAGTGACAGTCGTACAATCAAGTGTAAGTATAATTGAAGGGGTGAAAAGTTGAGAACCAGAATGGCCTAACCCACGACCCTCTGAGTTGACCACCTAATCCCAAAATAAGCTTAAAGATATTATCTGCTTCAGAGCTGGAGATTTTTAAATATAATTTTGAAGTTTGAGCATTTAGTAGAAGGGATCAATGATTTTTTTGGGCTTTTCAGGTAATTTCCCACATTTAATAATTATTGAATAGGTCACTCCAATTCTCGGCCCTTCATTAATTTACTGTAAATACGTAGTATAGTAAAGACAAATAATTATATGACATTGTATAATCATACGTACAGTACATGTCCCTCCATTGTGACAAAAATTAACTGCACAATCATCGATGTTGGTCAAGCAAGTGCTTCCAGACCAGCCATTAAGGCACACCTTACCACCGTTACCATCACAAGTATAGTGGCCCAAGTGATTGTCACGAGGCTCACAGTACACATCACAGTCGTCACCATAGTAATGGGTAGCACAAGTTAAACAATTGGTACTGGTGTCCGTCCATCCTGCGAGGCACACTTTAGCTCCATTACTGTTGCATGAATAGTGTCCATTTGAATCATCATGCGGTCTACAATAGATATCACAACTGACACCATAGTAGTTGTTTGCACAGCTTAAGCAGTCGTGAACATATACATTGGTAGATGTGTACGTTCCAGTCCAGCCTGTAAGACAGAGTCGTTGTCCATTACTACCACAAGTGTAATGACCAGTTGAGTCGTCATGTGGTTCACAGAATACATCGCAGTTAGTGCCATAGTAGTTTGTATCACAAGAGAGACAGTTATGGACATGTCCAGTCCATCCAGTAAGACACTCCTTCTGCCCACTCTCAGTACAAGTATAGTGACCAGTAGAGTCATCCCGTGGCCTACAATAAGTATCACAGTTGTCTCCATAGTAGTACTGAGCACAAGAGAGACAGTTGGTGCTGGTGCCAGTCCATCCTGTACGGCAGACTATAGCTCCATTACTATCACATGTGTAGTGGCCAGTGGAGTCATCACGTGGCTGACAATACGTATCACAGTTGGTACCATGATAGTTGGTGGCACAAGTTAAACAGTCTGAGCTGGGATCTGCCCACCCGGTACGACACACTTTTCCTCCATTGCTGTTACAAGTGTAATGGCCATTTGCATCATCGTGTGGCTGGCAATATACATCACAGTTGGTGCCATAGTAGTAGGTAGCACAGGAGAGACAATCATGAACATAGCGGGTACCCAAAAGCCAACTAGTACGAATTGTTCCAGTCCATCCTGTACGGCACACTTTATCTCCATTACTGTTACATGTGTAGTGGCCATTTACATTATCATCATGTGGTTCACAATATACATCACAGTTTTCACCATAGTAGTGGGTGGCGCAGGAGAGACAGTCATGGACATAAATATTCCCTAACCAACCATAATTTCGAGTGGTACCAGTCCATCCCGTAAGACACATTTTTTCTCCATTGGGGCCACAAGTATAGTGGCCAGTGGAGTCGTCGTGAGGCTGACAAAAGGTAGCACAGTCACTTCCATAGTAGTGTTGAGAACATTGTATCCGAAACCTTAGCTGTATATTAGCATTTCCTCTCCCCTGGTTGTACCAGAGATAGGAAGTAAAGGATGAACTGGGAGAAAGGGAGACTCGGAAATAAATTTGGTCTATCAAATCATTGTTTGAAGTATCGTCCTGATCATAAATTGCAATAAATAGCTGCACCACACCCTATTACATTGGACAATCATAATTATGTAAATACTTCACTGACATCAACATAGTATGAAAATAATGACAAGCAAAACGTAACCAGTCAGTAAACTGACCGGTTACGTTTTGTCACTTACTGGCCAACTGCCACTAATGGTAAAAGGCATAGGGTTGGGAATATTAGCAGCAATGGGTCTACCAAAGTTAAAGCTGTCTTCACCCAAGACTCCAGTGTAGTATCTCCCCAGTGGGCAATTATTCCAATTATTATCATATGATGTGCCATCGGGACGAAGACAGAATATGAAATAAGTATCACAGGCATTGCAGAAGGTATCGCAACAATCATCATCTATGTCATCGCCATTGTTGCGGTAACTGTTAGCTTCGACATGAAAAATGTAATCAGCTTCTGCTGACTATAGAAAATAATAATAAGGTACATGACGTATATACAATGAATAATTCCAGTATAGTACTTACTGTAACCAGCAAAAAGAGAGTGGCCAGTGTAGAGATAGACAATCTATATCTTGAAAACATTTTTACGAGTACGTAGATCTCTTTGTGGGACTGTATGGTTGATACGTTTTGTTTTTAAGTTGTTAAACTGCACGGTCTACCCACTCATTTGGACTGAGCATGCGCAGATTCCATGCTGCTGAAGTAGGTACACGTGTTCAAAATTAATAATAAAGTGGGTGGGCCTAGTTCTAGTATAGGGTAAGGTGTCGTTACACCAAGCCAAGCCTCTGACAGCATATCACTATTACAGTGTATTATATTATAATTACAAGATTATTAATCAGATATCTGCAATCTTACAGCTTATAAAAAGTACATAAAGTTATCATCAATTTTGAATTTGCATCCATTAGATGTAGTCATCGGTTTCAGCATCTTTGCGCTGAGCAAGCTTATTAATTTTGTGAGGACAGTGCCACCTTTTCCTTTGCTCATGATATCATCACACACATCCTCACTGCCACGGCCATCATCATCTTCATCCAAATTTGCTGGGTCAGTCATATCGAGGATCATTGTCATAAAGCCTTGAAGTGTTTCACCTACACTGGCTGTATATGTGCTTGGATTATATGCCATGTTAGTAACCATTCCAGCTGGCATTTCTTTGGTTGCTGGCAGCTGAGGGGTTAAGAAAGTTGGCAAAGTTATTAGTTCATCATCATTGCAACCTAATTGAACATCATAAATGTTGTAGTTGTCTAATCAGGACTAAGGTGTCCATTTCCACCACAATCTTTGACAAAATAGTTACTATTAGGGTCAAAAGGTTTGCGTGTGTACATACTTGTATTTGATAATACACACACACGCACACACACACACAAATTATAGTTGCTTTGCCTCAAGTGGCAAGCATGAGGGCTGTAAGCCAGAATACTTACCACTTGAGGCAATTTGTTAGAAGTTACACTGTATTTTAAGGCAATCACATGTATCTAAGTAAACAATAGTGTGTAGTACTACCCTTCCCAATACAAATACAAACACTTAAAATGCATATAAACTTCTTTAACTAATACTGTTGCTTAGAAACACCCAAAACACACACACACACACACACACACACACACACACACACACACACACACACACACACACAAGGATGAATCGATAGTAAAATAATACATATGCATAAGAAACTCATACCAAAGGTGTGCAAGGAAGGAATTGATCAACTGCACAGAGATCGAGTCTTGTTCTTAGCTCTAGAGCTCTCAAGATGCTTGAGCTGGTGTTTCCTTCTTCTGATTCTACACCCCACAATGGCCACCACTAGTAGAGCAATGAGGATAAGGACCACCAATCCACCACCAGCTGCTCCTCCGATCACGATGAACTGATTTTGATTCTGTGCAGCGACATTTGCTACAATATCATGTGAAAATAATAAGAAGTTAATAATTATCATATTCTTTTAATATGCAAGACAGGTATAATTATTATTCTAGACAGCCTTAATTTTCAATTATAATCTACATACGTATGGGCTCACATAGCTCATCCGCAAAAGTTAAACCACAAATATATTTAACTAGACCCATCCGCCAAAGTGTGACACAGCAAAACTTTCCTGCTATACAGTATAGGTCACTCATGCCACACCTAGGCTTGTAACCTCCTATGACATATAACGTACTACCAAGTTGTAGCCTCCTATATATGACACAATATTATGAAAGTACTACCAAGTTAAGGAAAAGTTACGTATTTTTCTCAGAAATGAAGCTAACTAAATTTATCGTACTACATGAATTTCGTGGATCATTAAGGTTTTTATTATACCACTTCTAAATTAAATTCTGAAAATAAATTGACCAGTTTAGCAAGGCTTTTATGAAACCACAAATCGATTTAAGATAATGACTGATGCATGCATGAAAAGATGTGGGACTAACCTGGAGAACATTCCTCACCAGTTTCCTCATATAGGAATCACCACAATACTCAGGTGCACAGATACACTCATGCATAGTTGTTTATCAAGTCCTGGGGGAAACAGACAAGGGAGTGATTGTTGATTCATGCGGAAACTATAGATAGATATTTAAGCTGGATTCCAAAACCTAGCTGCACAGATAGCACATAGCAACAGTTAATGTATAGATAATGGAACTTACATTGCATTGAGCTCCATTTTGACAAGTGTTATTGATGCATTCGTCTTTGTTAATGTCGCACACTTATCCCTTCCAACCTGGTTCACAGACACACTCCAAATCATAATTCAACATGCAGATCCTAAAGTGATGTACACAAACAGTCATAGATACTATTACCAAAACGACAAATATTAATAAGTTAGTAAACTCATTGTGATCTGCAGTCGACCTGTAGATGCCTATTATAATTGTTATCATAATTAAGGCTTACTGTAAACGTGGAAATATTGGCGGTAATTTTAATTTGGCAATTTTGGTCTGGCGGCTTCCACCAAAAATATTGGCAGTTTTAAATTTGGTGGTCATTGACTGAATACTCACAGAATTATAATATGTATGATGAAATATTGGTGGTACATTAAATTTGGCGATTTCTGAGACGATCGCCAAATTTAATGTACCGCCAATATTTCCACGTTTACGATATTCATCATGACATGGCATAATACCAGTGTTTTGCTGCACATTATTATTTCGAGTCACAATGCATGTTCCATGGATGTGATACTGTGATAAAGTGCTACCATTCAATATGTCATATTATGTAGGACTTTTCTGTACCTCTTAATTGTGTCCATACTGTTCTCTGGCAGTAGCTTATACAGGTTCTCACCAAACACATCAGTGGCACTGTGCCTCCATTTTCACAGGGATTGGGTGTGCACTCATCAATGACAAATTATGTTGATTTCACAGCCTATCTCCATTGATAGGCTGTGGCTGTTGAAGCCCACCACAAAAGGTGTGGCCAAATGGGCGTGTACTTCCGCTTGAATGTGGGATTTTCAGAGCTGTTGATAATGAAAGCACCAAGGTGCATAAGCCTCAGCGCATGTACCAAAATGCAAAACTTAGTTACTAGGCATGCCACCATGATCTGGCAGTAACGAGGCTAAGCAACCATCAAGTCTAAAGCCGTGGCAATAGTGAATGCTCAGTGCTGAGTCAGGAATGCAGTTGTGTTCTGACATTGATACAAAACAACACACAACCAAATTGATATCTCACTGAATTAGCTTAGTTACTTTAATACCTATTCAAGCAAATATAATTTATGAGATACCCAGTATAAAGCTCACTGTCACTGAGCAGACTGAGCTATGACCGACTGAGCCAAGCACACAGGCAGTCACTGTATTTCTAAATAACGCACGCTCCACGTGATAGGTGTGGTCTCGAAGCTAAGAAGCTAAAAAGCGCTCAGAGAAGCACAAAAGCCTCAGATCTCAGAAAGTACAGCGTTTTCCAAGATGCTAGACAAAAAATTTCAAGATAACTTCGATTCATGAACGTAAGTACCCTCCGTTTGGACCATAGAGCTGCCGTTCTTCAGATTATCTAGTAACAGACACACACACACACACACACACACACACAAAACGACTACCGTAACCCTCTGCACGTGCTACGCACGCGCTGAGGCTTAATAATTCTAGATCTCCGCATTATTCTCGCATTAATTGGCTTACATGACTCAAGTGTGCATGCTGTATCAAACGACTGTGGAGTGGCAAGTAAAAATGAGTTCACCAGTACATTTGCTCATCACTGTTAGCTTACTAACCTCAATTACTACTCTGGTTCAGAGCAAGGAATCAGATTCAAGTCGTAGAAAAGATTATTCAAGTTTTCTAGAAACAATTCCAAAGGAGAAATCCAAATCACTAAATTGTACAGATGACAGTGGTTGTCCACCATGGTTCTACTGCAGTCCTGATACTAACTCTTGCAAGTGTGGAGAGGGTCATGGTGAAAGAATCGGGTGTAACTATCAAAATATGTCCTCATCAATCATGGACTGTTTCTGTGTGACAACTGATGAGCAACAAAATAGAACATATCTTGGTGCTTGTTTTTACAACTGTCAAAGACATGAACGATTGCGCAATGACCCTGTCTACTATAATTTACCTAGAAACATTAGTGATCTTAATAAATTCATGTGTGATGGACTCAACAGAGTTGGAGTACTCTGTGGACAGTGCAACGACAGCCACTATCTACCAGCTTACTCTTTTAACCTCAAATGTGTACCATGTCCAGATGGAGCAAAGAACATTTGGAAGTACCGTGATACTCATAGTATATGGTCCTCTCACTATATTCTATTTTATGGTTCTCTTCTTCAAAATCAATGCCAATACTTCACATTTACATGGATTTGTGCTCTTTAGTCAAGTAGTATCAATGCCAGCATTTAGTCGGATTATGTTAAAATCAGTTTACAAACGTCCTGTACAACTTGCAGTGATAAGAACAGAGTCAGTTTTGTATGGGTTTTCAAATCTAGATTTCTTTCGTTCTGTGATTCCTGAAACACTTTGTCTCCAGACAACCACTCTCCAGACTCTGGCTCTGGACTACGGTATAGCAGTGTACCCTCTGATCCTTATCATCATATCTTACATCATGATTGAACTGCACGACCGCAACTTCAGAGTAGTGGTGTTTATTTGGAAGCCATTTCGTTTCATTTTCACTTTCTTTCGGAGAAACTGGGACAGTCGCACATCAGTCATCGATGCTTATGCTACATTTTTCCTACTATCATATATGAAGTTCTTGAGTGTGTCATTTGATATTTTAACTCCAACTCGTCTTTACGAGTTGAACTCAAATAAAATCTCTTACGTTCTCTTCTATGATGGAACCATAAAGTACTTTGGAAAGGAACACCTACCTTATGCTATCCTGGCTCTCACAGTTTTCCTGATATTCATCATCATTCCAACAGCTGTTCTATTTTTTTACCCTTTTCGTTGGTTTCAAAAGTTTCTCAACTGCTTTCCCATCAGGTGGCAAATCTTACACACCTTTGTTGACTCCTTCCAGGGATGCTACAAAGATGGAACTGAGCCAGGGACATGTGACTGTCGATGGTTTGCAGCTCTCTTTTTGCTAGTTAGAATTGTGGGATTAATTATTTATGCAGGAACTCATGAATCAATTTTCTTTGAAGTATCAATACTTGCTCTGGTGATGTTTGTCCTCCTACTTGTAACTGTCCAACCATTCAAAAAGGAGGTAGCTCATTATACAAAGGTCAACACAGCATTTCTCAGCTGTTTTACTTTACTGTATGGTTCAATAGCTGGAGGGAATGCCGCATCAATAAAAGCTATCTGGATGGAAGATGCTTTTTTTGTGCTTGCGGTGATATTTACTATTGCTCCTCTAATATACATGATTTGTATTGCTATATACTGGATTGTCTCTCACAGAAAGTGGGGTAAGGAGTTCATTCAGAGGCTCAGAGCTTGGAGACAAGGCTACAACTGGTGGGAGTTGGAAGAGGATCTTGAAGAGTCTCTTCCAGACCGAATTGTCAACCCAAGACAGTACCATGAAGGGAACCTTTCAAACTTCTCAATTCAAAGTAGGGATTCAATTAGAGACTTCTCGACATACTGATGAATACAGACACGCAATGGGCTAAAGAAAATTGAAAATAGTATTTAAAAACTTTCATGTTTAGAAACTACATTTTCAAGTTTTTACTGTTGTGTTGTGATAGCAAACTTAGTACAAATTAATAAGTATATATGTCAAGTAACAGAATACAATGTGATCATTGCATGAATATTGAAAGTTAAGTATCAGATGACTATGCTAGCTATCATCCCTTTCGATCTATAAGACTTTCTAAAATTCACAGTTTAGTTGATGACCGTTCTGCTTAGCTATAAAACAAGGATTTTCCTGAAAAGCATTATAACTGGGTTAGCTGAAGTAAAGTTAAACAGTCTGTAATAGAGTGAATATGAGGAGGAAAATTAATCTGGTGGCTCAACTTTGCTTCATATATACTGTGGTAATGTCCACCTTGGTTCTGTCATGATCACGACTAACTCTTGCAGGTGTGGAGAAGATCATGACAACTGTGATGATGCTACGTACAATGATTTCATCATGCAGTGTTGGTTTGTTTTTGTGTGACTACTAATGAACAACTAAATTGAACATATCTTGGTGACTGCTTGCTTTTACAATTGCAACAATAGGTAATATGGCCAAATCAGGACTCTGACACAGTCTAAAACATATTTAGGAACATTATAGTGACCTTAATAAATACATTGTGTAATGGACTCTGTATTGCGTGGTTCTTTGGCTAGGTTCCTAGATGGGACCAGATATCTGCTAGAGTTCTTATTCAGAACTCTCACATACGGTAGCTCTTGACATTACATTATAACACATATGTGATGCACAAACACTATTACTCACAGTCACAGTCTATACAGTTACAATAAACTATATAACACCATAGGCTAATACAGTGTATGAAATCATGAACTATATAGTGGTCTATAGACAATACTCTAAAAGCAAACTGATAATAATATAAAAAAATATATTGTAACAGTGGAAAAGAAGTTTTAACATTAATCTTACAATTTAGTACATAAAGTTATCATCAATAATTATTTTGACTTCGCATCCATCAGATGTAGTCATCAGTTTCAGTATTTTTGCCCTGAGCAAGCTTATTTGTGAGGACAGTGCAACCTTTTCCTTTGCTCATGATATCGTCATACACATCCTCACTGCCACGGCCATCATGATCTTCATCCGGATTATTCATTGTGTCGTAGATTGCGTTCCTGATACCACCACCACCAGCTCCACCTTCCTGTCCATTATCATACAGTGGTTGAATCATAGATTCACCAAATTCATTATAATTGTCNATTTTATATGGATATTTTGACAAAAGCTAACAACATTCTTTCTCTCTATAAACAGACCCTAGAAGGAGCTAATCACGAGAAAGCCATTGATCTGTTGAAAGGAGCTACAGGTAAAATGGAACAACTTTTGGTATCAGTTCAGCTTATGACCAGTAGTGATTGCAATAACTCTCAAAGAGATAGAGCATTTTTTAACATGGAAAAGTATTGTATTGTTTCCCCTGCCAAATTTAGAGTGTGTGACTGAAGAGCCTGGTTGAGTGATACTTGCTCCCCCAGATTCTCTATTTAAGTGTCCTGAGTTTGAAAAAAAAAAAATCATCTTTAAAGTTTATACTGTATAGCGGGAAAGTTTCACAGTGCCAAACTTTCGCGGATGTTTGTAGTCAATATTTTTGTAGTTTAACTTTTGCCAATGAGCTGTGCAAGCCCATGCATATATACAATACGGAGAATTTTGAAGATAGAAACTTCACAGATGGATCGTGATCCACGAACACCGCGAGAGTTAATACCGCAAAACTTTCCCGCTATACGGTAATCAGTTTTGTACAACAAACAGTCTTGTCTGGTACCTTGACCCAGCTATCTTGTCAATACTGTTTACCGTATCTGTTCACGCCTGCCATCAGTATTGCCCATTGTCTTGCCCATCTTTGTAGGTGTGGTTCGTCTTGTTGTGAAGTACTCTCCTAAGATCCTGGAGGAGATGGAGTTCAGGTTTGAACACACCAAGTCATTCCGTCGTGGCGGTAGGCAGTCCGGACGACACTAACAAGTTGCCCCCATCATTATGAATTAAATTGATTGCTACGACAACAGTATAAAATGCCTCATTTTCTTTTTAATACATGACATTATACATAGCAGTTCTGTAGATCTACTGTACCATAGATGGTTAATTTTTTATCAATAGTTTTCCAATCTGTAATTCTGTATGCAGTTACCATAATTATTTTACTTTGTGCATACAATCTGCTCTATACTTTATGCTAGCTGGCATGCTTTATATGCCTATGTCTCTTGAGTGGTATATAGTCAATGAGCTAGACTCGACCTGAAAGGTCAAAACCTTGACATACGGGCGTGGCTGGGGAGAGGTAGGTTAAGCAAGTTATATTGACGACCGTTACCAATCTTAAGAGGTAATTAGCTTATCGTGTCATTCCACAACAAAATTTGTCTTCGTCCTTGTGCCTTCCCGCTCAGTCTATCTCTATCATGTATGCTTTAAAGGCTCGCGACAAGCTCCACAAGAGAGAGAAAGAGGAATGGAAAGAGAGAGAACGTGAGTCGCACCAAAGAGCCAGGGAGTCAGACGCCCACCACCGCCAACCAGCCAGAAAAACACCTTCCACTGCTAAGAGAGATGCAAAGGTGAGAAGCAAAACAACTTGTGTTTGACTAAGATGACATTGTTGGAGAAGTAGCTATGTTACTTGTTAAAAGAAGTTATGCCTATCTTGTAGTTGTAGGGGGAAATGTCCTCAAACTATGATTTTGTTTACGCCCACAAAGCCTTTGAAGGTTGACCCAACCAGCTGTAAACCATGACAACTAATTTGTACTAGCTGAGCTGTTTGGCAGCAGTTTTATATATTGCTCTGTACATTGTGTATTCGTACCTATATACACTAAGTCAGTGGCACTTGGAGTAGCAGATTTATTTGTATGCTCCTGGAAAAGTCAGTTGATTGCTGAACACGCACTGTTTTGTGATGCTGACATCACTTTCAAAATAATTACTATTCTGTTATCCACTGTTTGACAAATATGCCTTCTTTGTTTGTGAATGTTAGGAAGCTGAGACATACTGAGCATTCCCTAAAGCCTACTCTATAGTAGTACATATGTAGCTTGTACAACTATTACTGGTACACAAGAAGAACATGCGTAGGGACATGAAAGTGTTGTAGCTAGACACAAGAGTGAACAGGTGTGTAGCAAACCTTGTCCCCTGAGATTAGTGGGGTGTTTTTCTCATGTTTCATGAATGAAATTGAATTGTATGGTAATTCCTATACAAAGATTCTTGTGAGGAAACTGGTGAAGAATGTTCTCCAGGTTAGTCCCATATCTTTTCATGCATGCATTAATCATTATCAATTTGCAGTTTCATAAAGCCTTGCTAAACCGGTCAATATTTTAGGCATTTAATTTTAGAATTTTCATAATACAAAACCTTAATAATCCATGAAATTCATGTAGTACAATAAATTTAGTTAGTATCATTTCTGAGGAAAACAAGTAACTTTTCCTCAACTTTAGTATGCTTTCCTCATTGTTTTCCTTAATAATAATTATTATTATAATTATGCCCTATTGTACAGTGCAAAACAAATTCTATAGATTCTGCAGCATACTATATATGTATATTATTATGATTATCCACTTGCATGTGTTCTCATTCATCATGTATAACATTATAATATTATGTTGTAGGAGGCTACAAGGTATGGCATGTGGGTGACTATGGCAATTATTGCTAGTGGCTTATTCGAATTCCCTATCTTTATCATTAAATTTTTCAGATCTCAAATTGTTTCATGCTAGAAGTTGTTAACCATACTAGACTAAAATAAAAGCACCACTGCATGGTGCACAAGCTTCGGCACACTTACACATACACTGTGTAAAAGAGTGCATCATGCATACCTAATGTATATGGCCCACTGAGGTGTATCAAGGAAACTTGACTAATCCACCAACAGCCCAAGTTAGCCTAGTCCCCACGTTAGGCTCCAAAGTCAAGAGGAGCCTGGGGATCGAGGAGGACCTAGTTTAGCAGACAGTCAGGCACGTAGTGAAGTTCACTGATACAAAACAACATACACCTAAGCTCAGTACTAGATCACATATATATAGTTCTACAAAGCGTTACCATTCAGTTGCAATGAGCCATTCCTCACTGATGCAGTACTTGACCAAGCGACTAAGCTCAGTACTAGATCATACAGTTACAGATCTACAAAGTATTATCTTACTTGAGTTACTTACCTGACCAAGCAGCTAAGACATCTGATTTATAGTGAAACTGGCCTGGCCCAGCACTCCAATAAAATGCATTATTTGAGGACTAATTTTTAGGGTGTTACTCACACGTGATGGTTTTGAATGAGCTGAATGGTAGTTTTACTGCAAAGCACTCAGTTTTTGCATGCAGTTGAATATAATTGTATTGCACTAATCAGCCATCCGTGCCATTCCTGTGTATCCAATCTACTACCGTACTCCATGGGAATATAAATGTATCTACCTTGCTGAGGTAAATTAATAGCCTTTCAATGCTATATACATACGTTTGATCTCATAAAATTCTCAACAAAATTTTATTTGTCATGTGCATGAGTACAAGAGACACTCCCACAAACCATCACAATAATTAAATTTTACTTAACCAAATTAAAAGTACAATAATATTAACATAATTATGTGCACACTGAAGAGAGAGACCCTCAAAAAACATCACAAATGCATACGAAAAAAATTCTCTGTAATGAGGATTCAAACCACACATGCACATTGAAAAGACTCAAAAAAAAAAGGAAAAAAAAGATGTATACAAAATTAATGACTGAATTCAAGACACATGCATGTGCACACTGACCAACCCTCACAGACCATCACAAATGAATACAAAATTCTATCAGTAAATTCAAAACACATGTGCACACTGGCCAGTCTCTCACAACCCATCACAAATTCATACAAAAGTTTGTGATGGAATTCAAAACATGTGCACACTGACCAGACCCTCACAAACCCTCACAAACCATCACAAATGCATATGAGGCATAGTTTGTGAGGGTCTCTCCAGTGTGCACCTGTATGTGCACATATTGAATATGAGTTGAGTCACAAATGAATACAAAATTCTATCAGTGAATTCAAAACACATGTGCACACTGGCCAGACCCTCACAAACCATCACAAATAAATTTGAGGCACTCAACTGAATTCAATACATGCACAACAGGACCAGTACAGGAAAATAAGATACTGTCATCACCTTAACAGTGGGGGGACCATCACTGGAGCTTGGCTCTAGCTGGTTGGTTGTCATCATTGCCACCAGAAGTGACCTCAAAAGTCTATAATGGTTCAATACAATCTCAAATGTAGTCCATACAACATGATAATAACAACCTAATAGTATAGACTCTAAATCAACATTTATACCTGGTCATCCTGCTGTGAAGACATTATAGATAGAGCAAGAACACCTCAGAGATATACAAGAGCTGCAAGAAGATCTCAAAGATATACAACAACACCAGATACACTCCAAGAAGACCTCAAAGATACACAAGAACTGCAAGAAGAGATACAGCTGACTGGTAGAAAACCACCACGTGGGCTTGTGGCTTTACAAAATTTACCACAGTTATTCCAGTAATATAAACCATGCACGATATTGTCTATTCACTCACATCTTGGTCTGTATATATACACACAACGTAAATGGATGTACAGGTAATTATTGTAGCTAAGAACAGTCAACATTAATCATAATATTATCAACAAGCTACAGATTATGTTCAGTCGGAGCAAGACACAAATAGTCTATCCATACAATTCTATGCGTGATAATAGTCTTATTTTTATACCACAAGTAAAGTGTCATAAAAATTGCTTATAATTATTATTTGTTCGTATAACAAAGGGAAGGATTTACTCGTTTGATTCAAGAGTTAGCTTGTTCTTCTATCTGGCTGTTATCTGTATTGAACTGAGGATAAGCAACTTGTTTATACCCAACAGTACATCCAAAAAATTCACACACACAAAAAACAACATAACAGAATCAGATAACAACAACACTTTGACTTTTTACTTACCAGTAGTTTGCATACACTGTCTTAACTGTAGGTGCTGAGAACAATACAGACACCACATTATCATTATAACATGTAGTACATGACACTGTGCAATTCATATGAAGATATTGCACATAATATTGTTACAGTACCTGTTGAAAATCTTTCAAAAATGACCGTTATTGGTGTATTTGGAGATTCTGAGGGAATCTCACATAACTTGAAAACCATAACACACACCTAAACAGAGTTAAACTGTAAGAATGGACACAAACATCATTTCCCCATGGATACTATGGAGCTGCTATTAGCTACCAGACTCACTCACTTTCACAGCTTCTAGTATTGTCTGATCCTTAGGTTTCCAGTTCGATACTGGACGGTAGGCACTCCAATTCGATTGTAATCACAGTTAGACTGTAAGATTGGAAACAGACATTATTTTCCCACACTATGGGGGTTGCTATTTAGCTACCTGACTCACTCACATCTTGAAATAAGCCTTCCACAGCTTCTAGTGTTGTCCATTCCTTAGGTTTCCAGTTCGATACTGGACGATAGGCACTGCATAATTCGATTCTAAACAGAATTAGACTGTAGGAATGGAAACAAACATCATTTCTCCACACTATGGGGGTTGCTATTAGCTACCAGACTCTTGATATGAAGGTGAACAGAATGCAATTATGATTACTTACTCATCTAGGTTAATAATAGCAACACCATAGTGTGGGGTAATGATATTTATTTCAATTTCTACTGTCTTACACTCTAATGGTTGTCACTAGGGGATCCACAATAAAAATGGACTCTAAGGATTGGACAACACCACAGGCTAAGGATGGCTGAGATCAAGATATGAGTAAGTCAGGCAGCTTATACCAACCCCATAGTGTGGGAAAATAATGTCTGTTTCCATTTTTACCCTCTATCTCTGTTTATAATTGAATTGCAGTACCTACCATTCAGTATAAAACTGGAAATATAAGGATCGGATAACACTAGAAGCTGTGGAAGGTTCATATCAAGATGTGAGTGAGTCAGGCAGCTTATATAGCAACCCCCATAGTGTGGAGAAATTCTGTTTGTTTCCATTCTTACAGTCTACCTGTGTTTACAATCGAATTGCAGTGCCTATCGTTCAGTATCAAACTGGAAACCTAAGGATCGGACAACACTAGAAGCTGTGGAAGGCTGAGATCAAGAGGTGAGTGAGTCAGGTAGCTACATGTAATAGCAACCCCCATAGTGTGGAGAAATGATGTTTGTTTCCATTCCTACACTCTAACTCTGTTTAGAATCAAATTGCAATGCCTATCGTCCAGTATCGAACTGGAAACCTAAAGATCTGACAACACTAGAAGCTGTGAAAGGCATAGCAACCCCCATAGTGTGGAGAAATGATGTTTATTTCCATTCCTACAGTCTAACTCTGTTTCTAATTGAATTGCAGTGCCTACCGTTCAGAATAAACCTGGAAATCTAAGGATCGGACAACACTAGAAGCTGTGGAAGGTTAGCCAGATATCATAAACCCTCACAAAATTGTAAACATCTTCAACCCACAGCACTGAAACCCTCACAAATCAATATCTTTGACTCTGAGCCTATATAGCCAGACATCACAACCCTCACAAATCGACCTTTTCAACTCACAATGTGTAAGACACCACAAACTCTCAACCTCTTGAACTCTGCGGATCACGTCTCGTAAGCTATAATATCCATATGTTTGAGCAGTTATTATACAATACTAAAAGTGGAAATGAATCAGAGCAGAGGAGGTCTCAGGAATTAAAGCTCAGAGTTGAAGACATTGATTTGTGAGGGTTTCAGTGCTGTGGGTTGAAGATGTTTATAGCTAATTTGTGAGGGTTTAATTGTGACGTCTGGCTAAGCTCAGAGTTGATTCAATGAAGATATTGATTTGTGAGGGTTTCAGTGCTGTGGGTCATGTGTGAAGATGTTAATTTGTGAGGGTTTGTGATGTCTAAGGAACATACTGTATTAAACTTAATTGAAGAGGTTGATTGTGAGGGTTTGTGATGTCTAAGGAACACACTGTATTAAAGTTGAAGAGGTTGATTTGTGAAGGTTTGTGATGTCTAAGTAACACACTGTATTAAACTTGAAGAGGTTGATTTGTGAGGGTTTGTGATGTCTAAGGAACACACTATTAAAGTTGAAGTGGAAGATACAACTCTACAAGGTGACTACGTATTATCATAGCTTAGTAAGGCTTAGGTAATATCGTGGATATTATAGCTTAGCTATGATATCTATGCATATGGTACTAGTTTGCAACTTGATCAGATGGGACAGACGACCCATTCCTTACGATATACAATATCTTCGTTAATCATCATGACTAGTTTTAGCGGGTTGATTTGTGAAGGTTTGTGATGTAACTGTTTAATTGGTCTGCTTGGCCGATTGAGTGGCATGTATACTAAGTATGTGGTAGACATCTCTCGTCATAGCTAGGTACAGTTGCCTAGCTAGCACCATAAAATTAATGTTTGGACCAACTATGCACAACATACCATAGTCCAGCTTTGAAATTGCAGTGTCCTAGAATTCTGGATAGAAAGATATTTCTAGTTAATGTGGAGATTACACTAAGCACAAACAACAAGAGCAGTAAAAGTAGAAACTAACCTTGTTGCATGCAGCTAATGACAGCTAGAAAGCGAAACGATGAAGGTTTGTGATGTTGCCATATGCAACAATGTTATAGCTTCCCATTTATATATAGTCTAAGTCAGTTTTAGTTGAAACATTAAAATTGTTCATTGTGAGTTAGGGCTGTGATGCTGGATATTAAGAGTATAAATTATGTCCCGGCACATGAAGTTGACAGGCATTAGAGACTTAAAGTTACAAGGTAACAGCTCTTGAGCAGACACTTGATCTCAAACTTGAGGCTGTTGTAATAGTTGTGCATGCATGCATCAGATGATCCACTATTCATGCAGTTATAAGTTCTGGAGTGTCCGTGGGAAATACTGAGTGGGACACTCCCCCCCCAGTGACAAACACCCACACTCACACAGACACTTTACTTTGCCAGTAATTAAGAAAAAAGTTTTAAATCAGACAAAGTTACAATGACAATATACTAGAAATGGCTATTATGCTACCTAACAACTTATACATGAGTCATTCAGTGACAGAAATAATTAAAAATAAAATTCATGACAATACAGCAATGAAACTACAGGCTAGTAGATTATACTCTAAAAGTAAAAAAAATTGGAAAATCCCATCATACAACTTCTGAATAAATTACATAAAGTTATTATGCATCCATCAGATGCAGTCATCAGTTTCAACATCTTTACGCTGAGCAAGCTTATTTGTGAGGACAGTGCCACCTTTTCCTTTGCTCATGATATTATCATACACAACCTCACCGCCATGACCACCAGCATCTTCATCTGGATTATTCATTGTGTCATAGATGGCATTTCTGTTAGCACCACCAGCTTCACCTTCCTCTCCATTATCATAGAGTGGTTGAGTCATAGACTCACCAAATTCATTGTAATTGTCGTACACTGATGAACCATTCTCTTCTTTAGTATCTTCAGCATCATTATTGTACTGATTGTGGCCACTCTTTTTAACTTGAGCGTATCGAGGATCATTGTCACAAAGTGTTTCACCTACACTCGCAGTATACTTGGATTCCTTATACACCATGGTAGTAACCATTCCAGCTGGCATCTCTTTGGTTGCTGGCAACTGAGGGGTTAAGAAAGTTGACGAAGTTACTAGTTCATCATCATTGCAGCCTGGTGGAACGTCATAAACATTGTAGTTGTCTAATAGTTCATAAACAGTTGCTCCATCTCCACCACAATCTTTGTTTCCACTTCCATCATGTGTTTTTATGGATTGATCTGAACAATTAATTATTATTATAGTCAGAATGGTTTGCAGCATGTGTACATGCATACTAGTACTTGATAAACACACACACACAAACACACACATACACACAAACACACACACACACACACACACACACACACACACACACACA
>CAXIPT010000006.1:2720876-2742993 GCA_964030475.1 Tethya wilhelma | reverse complement strand
GTGTGTGTGTGTGTGTGTGTGTGTGTGTGTGTGTGTGTGTGTGTGTGTGTGTGTGTGTGTGTGTGTGTGTGTGTGCACGTGTGTGTGTGCATGTGTGTGTGGTGTGTGTGTGTGTGTGTGGTGTGTGTACATGCATGTGTGGTGTGTGTATCCTACATAATAGATGCACAATGAGGAGCCTGGGAACGAGGCTAGATGCACAACACAAATGACCTTAATGTGCATACTCACGGGTACTCACCAAACACGTGCCTCCATTTTCACAGGGATTAGGTGCGCAATCATCAATATTGATCTCACAGTTTTCTCCATTAAAGCCCACCACACAGGCACACATGTATGCTGCAACTTGATCCTGCAGTGTAATTGCAACTCTTAGTAGTAACTGAGTGTTGTGGTCAATTATTCAATGGTGCACACCAATTATAAATGCATCCTGCACCAGCTAATGGTGAATAATACAAATGAAAGCTTTAAGCCTTCAAGACTTTCTAGGGAAATGTGGCCATAATAGCTATAGCAAATTAGCAATATGAGTTATTTACTGTGCAAGTTCCTCCATTAGAGCATTGGTTAGGAGAGCAGTCATCAATGTTGATGTCACAAGTATTCCCAGTAAAACCCTGTGCACACTCACAGCTGAATGAGTTGTGACCATCCTTAAACAGATACAAACAAGTACAAATCACATGCATACATACAAACTGTAACATAACTTATCGCACAAGTATTATGTACAAATCGGGAACTGAAAAATATTTATTATGGTAAAGACTAAGCATGCCTAATCATGAAAATTTTAACGAGTCATTGTAACTACATGCAACACATTAAGTAAAAATTAACACAAATAATCTTACCACACATGTTCCTCCATTGTGGCAAATTCCATGTCTGTTGCAATCATCGACACTTAGTTCACATCTATCTCCCATGTAACCAAGGACACACTCACAGCTGTAACTATCAACTCCATCCTGTGTAAAAATAGATACTGGTATAATTATTCAATGGTCCATGCATTCTGCATCCATTCTAAGCTAAAACGTAGGTGAGAAGTGAGGGTCTCTTTATATACATACAATGCATGTTCCTCCATTCTGACACAGGTCATCTCCTGTACAGTCATTGATGTTAGTGTCACAGTTGTCTCCAGTGAAGCCAACAACACAATCACAGCTGTAACTGTTAACACCATCCTTTATCATAACCAAAAGAGAGAATAACACTTACTATTATAGTAAAGCTTAAGTACACTGACCAATTATGCTGATTAAAATGCTTCATTTTGTGAAAGACAGCAGATCGCTATAATTTAAACCACATACCACACATGTTCCTCCATTGTGACATAGGTCAGGTCTGGTGCATTCATTAATGTTGTTCTCACAGTGTTCTCCATTGAAACCGATAGCACATTCACAGATGTAACTATTTACACGATCCTTTAAAAATGTATTATACTCTATCATGTGATATGCACACTGATCCACACCAAAATTGTGTCACATACCTGACAAGTTCCTCCATTCTGACACAGATCACTGCTGATGCAATCATTGATGTTAGTCTCACAGTTGGTACCAGCAAAGCCCAAAATACAACTACATGTGTAGCTGTTTATCCCATCCTATAATATTATTGCATAATTAAAATCATCAGGCTCTTCTTCAAAATTAATTATACAAATCAATCTTGTATGAAAATTTTACATGTTTGCCTTAAGTTATTGTCTGGAGACCATGGCAATTAATTTTTTAATGAATTATATATATGGGTTAAAGTCTGGGGGAAGATTTCACTAATTCTTCCTTAGCCTTAATCGTCCCCAGGCTCCTCTCTTCTTGAAAAATAAAAAATACTGCGAGTGAAAGGTCAAAGGAGAAAGCCTGCATGGGTACCTATAGGCTATAATATAGTTACCTCACATGTTCCTCCATTTTGACACAAATGAATATGGGTACAGTCATTGATGTTGATCTCACAGTTGTTGCCTTCATAACCAGTGACACAGGTGCAGCTGTAACCATTAATACCATCCTGTAAGAGTATATAAGGTTATAGCTTGATAAAGTTTGCAAAAAAAATTTGCATAATAACATTGATTTTTTTCAACAGCCCATTGCATAGTTTGCCAGTACAAACTTATGTTTTCCTCATTGTTTGGCTTTATTATTAAGTTCTTACTTACCACACATGTTCCTCCATTCTGGCACAGGTCATCCCTTGTACAGTCATTGATGTTGGTCTCACAGTTAATACCATTGAAACCAGTGACACAGGTACAACTGTAACTATTAACAGCATCCTTAAAGTTGAAAACAAAACAATAAGTTAGCTTATAAGCTGCAAGGTCTTTAGTGGTTGATGTAATGCATTTCTAGTTCATACCACACATGTTCCTCCATATTGACACAAGTCAGCACTGGTACAGTCATCAATGTTGGTTCTACAGGTATCCCCTGTGAAACCAGAAGCACAGGTACAGCTGTAATCATTTATACCATCCTGCATGGATAACACCAAATTTCAACATGATAAGTTTTGATAAGACTTTTGCACGAATACATTGGATATCATGCATCATGCTCAACAATGCTACATACAATACATGTTCCTCCATTTTGACATGGATTACCACTGCAATCATTGATATTCACTTCACAGTTGACACCAGCAAACCCATGTGCACAGTTACAGAAGTAACCATTAACTAGATCCTGAAAATGAATATTATCATTGTAATAATAATTATTATTAAGTATCCATAATTATTGAAAATTATTTCTTACAACACATGTTCCTCCATTCTGACACAGGTTATCTCTGATACAGTCATTGATGTTGTTTCCACAATCATTTCCATTAAAACCAACAGCACAACTGCAACTGAAGCTGTTAATACCATCCACGCATGTTCCTCCATTTAGACATAAGTCATTACCGGTACAGTCATTGATGTTAGTCTCACAGTTGTCTCCAGCAAAGCCAACAACACAAGTGCAACTGTAACTGTTAACACCATCCACACATGTTCCTTCATTCTGACACAGGTCATCTCTGTCACAGTCATTGATGTTAGTATCACAGTTGTCTCCAGTGAAGCCAACAACACAATCACAGCTGTAACTGTTAACACCATCCTTTATCATAACCAAAAAAAAGAGAATAACAATTACTATTAACAATTTAAAACTTAAGCACATGCACTGACCAATTATACTGATTAAAATATTTCATCTTGTGAAAGCCGGCAGATCCGTATAATTTAAACTACATACCACACATGTTCCTCCATTGTGACACAGGTCAGATCTGGTGCAGTCATTGATGTTGTTCTCACAGTGTTCTCCATTGAAACCGATAGCACATTCACAGATGTAACTATTTACACGATCCTTTAAAAATGTATTATACTCTATCATGTGATATGCACACTGATCCACACCAAAATTGTGTCACATACCTGACAAGTTCCTCTATTCTGACACAGATCACTGCCGATGCAATCATTGATGTTAGTCTCACAGTTGGTACCAGCAAAGCCCAAAATACAACTACATGTGTAGCTGTTTACCCCATCCTATAATTATTGCATAATTAAAATCATCAGGCTCTTTTTCAAATTATGCAAATCAATCATGCTTGCATGAAAATGGTACATGTTTGCCTTAAGTTATTGTCTGGAGACCATGGCAATTTCGTAATGAATTGTATATGTATCCTAGCTTATATGGGTTAAAGTCTGGGGGAAGATTTCACTAATTCTAGTTACCTTAGCCTCAATGATAAATACTGTGAATGAAAGGTCAAAGGAGAGAGCCTGCATGG
The DNA here is from genome assembly GCA_964030475.1 of Tethya wilhelma. Classification (NCBI taxonomy): domain Eukaryota; kingdom Metazoa; phylum Porifera; class Demospongiae; order Tethyida; family Tethyidae; genus Tethya; species Tethya wilhelma. The sequence goes on along the minus strand of CAXIPT010000006.1, from coordinate 2,739,162 downwards.
GTACCTATAGGCTATATAATTACCTCACATGTTCCTCCATTTTGACACAAATGAATATGGGTACAGTCATTGATGTTGATCTCACAGTTGTTTCCTTCATAACCAGTGACACAGGTGCAGCTGTAACCATTAATACCATCCTGTAAGAGTAGGGTTATAGCCGTTTATGATTGTGTAAGATATAGTTTACAAAAACTTTGCATGATATAATAATTTTAATAACATTGATTTTTCCAACAGCCCATTGCATAGTTTGCTACTACAAACTTATGTTTTCCTCATTGTTTGATTTTATTATTAACTTGATTACAATTCTTACTTACCACACATGTTCCTCCATTCTGGCACAGGTCATCCCTTGTACAGTCATTGATGTTGGTCTCACAGTTAGTACCATTGAAACCAGTGACACAGGTACAACTGTAACTATTAACAGCATCCTTGAAGTTAAAAAACAGAACAATAAGTTAGTTTAAAAGCTGCAAGGTCTTTAGTAGTTGATGTAATGCATTTCTAGTTCATACCACACATGTTCCTCCATTTTGACACAAGTCAGCACTGGTACAGTCATCAATGTTGGTTCTACAGGTATCCCCTGTGAAACCAGAAGCACAGGTACAGCTGTAATCATTTACACCATCCTGCATGGATAACACCAAATTTCAACACGATAAGTTTTGATAAGACTTTTGCACGAATACATTGGATATCATGCATTATGCTCAGCAATGCTACGTACAATACATGTTCCTCCATTTTGACATGGATTACCACTGCAATCATTGATATTCACTTCACAGTTGACACCAGCAAACCCATGTGCACAGTTACAGAAGTAACCATTAACTAGATCCTGAAAAAAAATATATATCATTGCAATAATTATTGAGTATATCCATAATTATTGACATTATTTCTTACAACACATGTTCCTCCATTCTGACACAGGTCATCTCTGTCACAGTCATTGATGTTATTTCCACAATCATTTCCATTAAAACCAACAGCACAACTGCAGTTGAAGCTGTTAACACCATCCACACATGTTCCTCCATTTAGACATAAGTCATTACTGGTACAGTCATTTATGTTAGTCTCACAGTTGTCTCCAGCAAAGCCAACAACACAAGTGCAACTGTAACTGTTAACACCATCCACACATGTTCCTTCATTCTGACACAGGTCATCTCCTGTACAGTCATTGATGTTAGTGTCACAGTTGTCTCCAGTGAAGCCAACAACACAATCACAGCTGTAACTGTTAACACCATCCTTTATCATAACCAAAAGAGAGAATAACAGTTACTATTAGCAAAACTTAAGTATACTGACCAATTAAATTATACTGATTAAAATATTTTATTTTGTGAAAGCCGGCAGATCCCTATAATTTAAATCACATCACATACCTGACAAGTTCCTCCATTCTGACACAGATCACTGTTGATGCAATCATTGATGTTAGTCTCACAGTTGGTACCAGCAAAGCCCAAAATACAACTACATGTGTAGCTGTTTACCCCATCCTATATTGCATAATTAAAATCACCAGGCTCTTCAAGTTATCATACGTACGGTAGTACGTATAGTAGGAATGGGCCGAATGTCCCATAGACACAATACAAAATGTTTATCATACGTACGGTAGTACGTATAGTAGGAATGGGCCGAATGTCCCATAGGCAGCATAATCAAGAGAGAAAAATGTTTTAATAAAATTAGCTTACTTTATTGACCACATTGAATTATATCTATATATTCAAATGGTTAAAAATGTTCTGTTCTTTAAAAAAAAAAACACACACACACACACACACCAAATGTATACGGTTAAACTTTAAATCTTATGCATGGCATACCACACATGTTCCTCCATTCTGACACAGGTCATTGCTGGTACAGTCATTGATGTTATTCTCACAGTTATCTCCATTGAAACCGGTAGCACATTCACAGATGTAATCATTTATAAGATCCTTTAATAATGGAAGTATAATCATGTGATATGCACAACTGAACAAACCAAAATTGCATACAGTGCTATACCTGACATGTTCCTCCATTCTGACACAGATTGTTGCCATTGCAATCATTGATGTTAGTCTCACAGTTGATCCCAGTAAAGCCCAGAACACAACTACATGTGTAACTGTTTACCCCATCCTAAACAATGCAAAATAATGCAGGTATTCTTTCGTCAAACTAGGGATATTAATCATGCATGTAAAGGGAAGCAGTAATGATAATGAATCACATCCTTATATAGAGGTTGGATTTATTTTGGGGGATATCGATGCGGCTAATGTCCAGTTATACCTCACATGTTCCTCCGTTTTGACACAAATGAATATGGGTACAGTCATTGATGTTGTTCTCACAGTTGTTTCCTTCATAACCAGTGACACAGGTGCAGCTGTAACTGCTTATACCATCCTGTAGGAACGATAATAAAAAAATTCAATTATTAATTATTATAATATTGCAATAATATAGTTATGTGTAAGATTTTTTGTATAACTAACTGATAGTCCATTGATGTTTAAGGAAGGTTTGTTATCATAACATTTGGTTTTCCTCATTCTGTGGTTTCGGCTATTAACTAACGCTACTTGATTACAATTCCTTACTTACCACACATGTTCCTCCATTCTGACACAGGTTATCTCTCGTACAGTCATTGATGTTGTTCTCACAGCTAGTACCATTGAAACCAGTGACACAGGTACAGCTGTAACTGTTAACACCATCCTTGAAAATTAAACAAAATAATAAGCTAGCGCAATCTGTACAATTATGTGCAAGGTATTTGTAGTGCACAAGGTTGAAGTAATATCTTGTCCATACCACACATGTTCCTCCATTCTGACACAGGTCATCACTGGTACAGTCATCAATGTTGGTTCTACAGGTATCACCTGTGAAACCAGAAGCACAGGTACAGCTGTAATCATTTACACCATCCTGCATGACGGACAACACCAAATTTCAAGGAGATAAATTTTGATAAGACTTATATAATTAATTGCATGGATACTTTGGATATAGGTATCATGCTACATACAATACATGTTCCTCCATTTTGACATGGGTTTCCACTGCACTCATTGATATTCACTTCACAGTTGTCACCAGCAAAACCATGTGCACAGTTACATAAGTAATCATTAAGTAGATCCTGCGTGAAAAAATTAAACTTTTAAAGGAACTGTGTCACTATATAAGCACTGTTTTGTTACCAAAAATAAAATGCGTGACGTTTTATGACATTTTTTGTTGACAAATGCGCAATATACGTACATACACGGGGCTAATACCCGGGCGTGGTACCCAGATCGCGCAAGAAACAAAACAAAAAACGTCACAAACGGTCATAGAACATCATAAAACGTCACACATTTTATTTTTAGTAACAAAACACCGCTTATATAGTGACACATGCAGTTCCTTTAAAATTAATGTCATCTCAACGAAGTATACACTATGATGTCTTACTTACCACACACGTTCCTCCATTCTGACACAGGTCATCGCTGGTACAGTCATTGATGTTGGTCTCACAGTTGTCTCCAGTAAAACCAGTTTCACAGTCACAACGATAGGCAGCAACTAAGTCCTTGAAAACGATGATAAACATACAAACAGATCATAATTAGATAAACATACAAATAGAATAAAATGCTCTAAGGTTTGTGTATCAGAGATGACTATAATTATGCGTATTTTAATAATTTTCAGAAGGTGGTTGGACACTAAATTATTGTGGAGTACAAGTTAAATGCTATTTTTGAACTTTTCACCCATACACAATATTATGGAAACTTGTGATTAGAAAGCTACGCTGCTCTTTATGGACAATATATCAAACCCTGCATGCACACATCGATCTTTGGTGCTCCAACAACTCAGTCTTTACCAACATAATTATTGTGAGTGTTTAAAACACCTTAGACTATGGACTCTTAATATAGAGCCCTTCGACTGCCACTCGGAAATACCATACAACAATCAGCATGCAATGCAGCAACACAGGCTAACAAAATTATAATAAAATCTTACTTAAATTAAATAACCTTAATTTCTAGACTTTAGTAACATACCACACATCTCCCTCCATTCCGACAAAGATATGGTGAACAATCATTGATGTTGGTCAAGCAAGTGCTTCCAGTCCATCCATCGATGCACACTATACCACCGTCACTATCACAAGTATAGTGGCCCAAGTGATTGTCACGAGGCTCACAGTACACATCGCAGTCGTCACCATAGTAATGGGTAGCACAAGTCAAACAGTTGGTACTGGTGTCTGTCCATCCTGTAAGGCAAACTTTAGCTCCATTACTGTTACACGAATAGTGTCCATCTGCATCATCTTGCTCCTCACAGAATGTTCCACAATTGGATCCATAGTAGTTGGTAGCACATGATGTGCAATAAGGACTAGCATATCCAGTATAGCACTGTCTCGCTCCTGTGTTGCTACATGAGTATGTAGTAGCGAAATCATCATTGCAATATGTATCACAGTCGGTACCATAATAGTTAGTGGCACACGTCAAACAGTCTGAGCTGGCATCTGCCCATCCAGTACGACACACTTTTCCTCCATTGCTGTTACATGTGTAATGGCCATTTACATCATCGTGTGGCTGGCAATAAATATCACAGTTTTCACCATAGTAGTGGGTGGCACAGGAGAGACAGTCATGGACATAAATATTCCCTAACCAACCATAATTTCGAGTGGTGCCAGTCCATCCCGTAAGGCATACTTTTTCTCCATTACTGTTACAAGTATAGTGGCCAGTTGAGTCATCATGAGGTTCACAATATACATCACAGTTGGTGCCATAATAGTGAGTGTCACATGACAGACAGTCATAGATGTATAGTGTACCTAACCAACCATAATCACGATAGGTACCAGTCCATCCAGTAAGACACTCCTTCTGTCCACTTTCAGTACAAGTATAGTGGCCAGTTGAGTCATCATGAGGCTCACAGTATGTTTCACAGTTGTCTCCATAGTAGTACTGAGCACAAGAGAGACAGTTGGTACTGGTGCCAGTCCATCCTGTAAGACACTCTTTCTCTCCACTTTCAGTACAAGTGTAGTGGCCAGTGGAGTCATCATGAGGCTCACAGTATGTTTCACAGTTGTCTCCATAGTAGTACTGAGCACAAGAGAGACAGTTGGTGCTGGTGCCGGTCCATCCTGTACGGCACACTATAGCTCCATTGCTGTCACATGTGTAGTGTCCATTTGTATCATCGCGTGGCTGACAATACACATCACAATTGGTGCCATAATAGTAAGTGGCACAGGAGAGACAGTCAGAACCACTCCATCCAGTGCGACACACTTTTTCTCCGCTGCTCCCACAAGTGTAGTGACCAAGATAATCGTCACGAGGATAGCAATAAGTTTGGCAGCTGCTTCCATAGTAATATGAAGCACAATATACTTGATATGTGAGTTGTATGTCACCATGGCCTCTACCTCCATACCAAGCTGATGATGACCAGCCAGAGCCAGGACTGCGACTGAGGTTTATGTAAATTTGATCAACTTCATCATCACTGCTGCCATCTTCATCAAATACAGTAACCAAGAGTTGAACAGTACCCTGTGTGCACATGAGTGGTCAGTTGAAAATAAGTTACATACCAATGCCAGACCATAGCAGTATACTGAAACAACAAGCAAAATTTACTAATTATAATCAGTAGTATAGAGAACTGAGATAATTTACTGTATAGCTTACAGGCCAGTTTTCACTGTTTGAGAAAGACATAGGATTTGGAATACCACTGGCAATATTTGGTGTTTGGAAGTAGTAGTCGTCTCCACCTAAGTGTCCAGTGTTGTATCTTCCCAGTGGACAGTTGTGTGCATCGTCATCATGTGAAGTGCCATCAGGACGAAGACAGAATGCAAAACGGTTATCACACTCATCAGTGCAGCCGTATGTCCAGTAAGATTCACAGCAATAGCCATCTATTTCATAATGACCATGATTTGTGTAGCGATAAGGTCTGACTTGTACAACATAGTCCNGGCCTACAATAAGTATCACAGTCATCACCATAGTAGTACTGAGCACAAGTTATACAGTTGGTACTGGTGCCAGTCCATCCAGTACGACACACTTTTCCTCCATTGCTGTTACAAGTGTAATGGCCATTTGCATCATTGCGTGGCCAACAATACACATTACAGTTGGTGCCATAATAGTAGGTGGCACATGAGAGACAATTGGAACCACTCCATCCAGTGTGACACACTTTTTCTCCGCTGCTCCCACAAGTGTAGTGACCAAGATAATCGTCACGAGGATAGCAATAAGTTTGGCAGCTGCTTCCATAGTAATATGAAGCACAATATACTTGATATGTGAGTTGTATGTCACCATAGCCTCTACCTCCAAACCAAGCTTTAGTTGACCAGCCAGAGCCAGGACTGCGACTGAGGTTGATGTAAATTTGGTCAACTTCATCATCACTGCTGCCATCTTCATCAAATACAGTAACCAAGAGTTGAACAGTACCCTGTGTGCATGACATGAGTGGTCAATTGAAAATAAGTTACGTACCAATGCCGGACCATAGCAGTATACTGAAACAACAAGCAAAATTTACTAATCAGTAGTATAGAGAACTGAGATAATTTACTGTATTGCTTACAGGCCAGTTTCTACTGTTTGAGAAAGACATAGGATTAGGAATACCACTGGCAATATTTGGTGTTGAGAAGTTATAGTCATCTCCACCTAAGTGTCCAGTGTTGTATCTTCCCAGTGGACAGTTGTGCGCATCGTCATCACGTGAAGTGCCATCGGGACGAAGACAGAATGCAAAACGGTTATCACACTCATTAGTGCAGCCCCATGTCCAGTAAGATTCACAGCAATAGCCATCTATTTCATAGTGACCAGGATTTGTGTAGCGATAAGGTCTGACTTGTACAACATAGTCCCCTTTTGTTGACTTGATGATATAATTATGTGAAGATGAACAGATAATAATTATATAAGTAATTTACAATGTCATGGTGACCAGCACAGACTGAGCTAGAACTTACCACCATCAACAGGGCCCAAGTTAAGATGAAAAAAATGTTTTTGCAGGTTTGAAACATATTGTCCAATCTTTCTTTGGTTCTCACTGCTGAAAGAAAACAGTCTGCTTGTTTTATACACACCCTGTGCTCTGGAACCGTGTAATTGCGCATTCGCTAAAACTAGTCATGAGTAACGAAGAGATTATAATCGTAAGGAATGGGTCGTCTGTCCCATCAAGTTGCAAACTAGTACCATATGCATAGATAATATATTATCTTGGATATTATAGCTTAGCTATAATATCCACGATATTATCTAAGCTATGATATATAATACGTAGTCACCTCGTAGAGTTGTATCTTCCCAGCTGACAGTTGTATGCATTGTCGGTGCCATTAGCCTCGTAAATTATAAATCAGCCCCTCTCCACTGTGCTTGGCCTGCTGTAGACGTCTACTGCGCATGCGCTTGGCTAGGTGCGTACGGGCCTTGAAACTGGAAGTTTAAAATTATTTGTGTAATTTGTTGGGTAGTGATTTGATTTGACCATATTCTGAAAATGGATGAACTTGATGAAGTGTCTCATCGATCTCAGAAACACATTGCCTTCCCTAGCGAGGCTGACTTCAACGACATGACGGCTTGTGAATGTATGACAACAACAGTTGACTTGTTTTTTGACGCTCTTACGAAGATAAAAGAGCAGAACTCAGTTGAGGTTATCAACTACACAATACAGAAGATATCACAACACTTAATTCAGCAACATTTGAACGAGACAAAGCCAACAGCAGATGCAGAGCCCCGAGCAGAGTCATCACTCCAAATAAAGCCCACTACCTCCTCAAGAATTCTCTGGATAAACCTGTTAACAGGTAGCTGGCTATACCTAGGTGTGCGTGGTAGTAGTTTCATACTCTATCGGAGTTTGTATTGTTGTGTATTTGTTCCAGGGTTCTCCAGCTGTCTCCAGCCATCAGATCTATCTGCCCACACCCTCAATATGCTCACACTTGTAGACATACTGGAGAACGTGCAGAGATGTCTTCTTGCCAAACACAACCAGAAAACGTTCCGTTTGCTAATCCAACTATTCATCTCTGTAAGTGAATTCCCTGAGTTACAAGATGATGAGAGCCAGCAGGTGATACTTGAGCTTCAACAAGAAGTAAATACCCAGGTAAGTAGTAGTCTGGCTGGCCAGACTCTTCACACGTGCGCGCTTGGAAGAGTCTGGTACATATCTTACCCAAGAGTTGTTCCAGATTACCGAAATCTGGTAATTGTAGATTTGATTAGTGATAATGTAGAATGACATAAATATTATGTAACGCTCCAATGTCTCTGTTGAAAGATTATGTAACCAACTTGTCCAGGAGGTTATCGCTACATCAAATCTATACTACCAGATTTTGATAAACTGAACAATTCTTAGGTAGGATATGTACCAGACTCTTCCATTCATTGCGAAAAGTCTGGCAAGCCAGACTAGGTAAGCAGCTAGCTAGGCTTTTAGGTAGACTAGAGCATTGTATTTTTAGCTAGCCCTGTTCTCTCAAGATCCCCCTTTGAGCTTTCAGAGCCTGCCATCGTTTGCCCACAAGAGGTATGGTCAGAGGCTTAAGCGCTAATTGGCTAATAGTTTTGCAGAATCCCTCTATAATATTTTTGTTACTGGCCTTATATTCAAATTTAGTGTCCCTCAATGATTGGTGTTAGCCTTTCGAAGGAGAACCCTCAGAATAAGGCTAGATTAGTGTGTATTCATTGGCTTCTTCTGCATTGAAATTAATGATTTTGCACAGAAGAATTTTCAAAGCATTTTTTTGAAATTTTGCTCATGGATGTCATTATTGGAGTGTGTTAAGTAAGTACATCGAGTTTTATGCAGTAAACTTTAGAATTGCTCTTCTGTCACAAATTTGCTTGCATTTTACATGTGGAGCATAGGGAAACTCGATCCTTTGCCCACAAAAGGTGTGGCCAAAATGGGTGTGGTACTTCCGTGTGAATGTGGTGTTCATTGGAACTTCAAAGACTTTCAGCTCTGTTGATTGGCTAACTGTTTTGCGGAATCCCTGTATTAGTTTCGCAGGCCTGCCCGTTTCAGTTTATTTGCTACCATGTCACTTATTTAATTTTCAATTGATTTTTTTACGTGATAGGCCATCTCTAGTGTCCTATTGAGCATGTGCAACACAGAAAGTACTAGGCGTAGTACACCAGTTACCCCCCCTAAAAATAAAAATAGAATGCCTCCTGCTTGCATTATATTTTTCTTGTAAAAGCCTCAGAAACTATCAAAATTTTTACTGGCCTAATCTGGCTGATAGTCTATGAGCTACACCAATTTTTCATTCCATTATGACTGACATGGCATGGGAAAGGGTTGTTAATGCAAAAAGAATGGGTCTAGCTCAATAGACTACCTGACGTGGTGCTCCTAGCCTCTATCACCAACAATGTTAATGGTCTGTTCTGAAAGAGTATGATTTTGTATCAACTGTTATGCTGTATTTTGGGTTGTGTAGGAATTGATCTACCAGCATCGGAGCTCTCACAGAAGCAGTAACTTAGACAGGCTATGTGAAGTGCATCCGATAGCAGGGTTGTGTACGAGAATCAAGAATTTCGTATCGTCTATTGTCACAAAGAAACTAGCAGCTAAACTTTCCAATGCCGAAGGAGATTCGAATCACAAGCCACTGATTCCCAATGAAAGTAGTTCAGAGTTCCCGGAAACAAATGAGGGCTGTGTTGAAGAATCCATGAAAGATCAATTGATGGAGCAAATACCAGAGGCAAATGGACCCGAAGTAGTTTGTGTAGAAACGTCAGAGTTGCCACCAGAGCATGACCCAGAGCTACAAGATTCTACAGTGGAATCATCTGTGGATTTTGAAAGTGAAACAGGTTGGTTTGTGTCATTAGAGCTAGGAACCCCCACCCACACACACACAGCCCTCTTGCTTATCACTTGAGGCAATGCAACTAATTTGTTGGAACATACACTGTGTGTGTGTGTGTTTTCCAAGGTAATCATATGTATCTAAGTAAACAATAGTGTGTAGTACTACTGTTCCCATCCATAGAGGAATAATTTCATAAGTGCACTTTTGCTGACACAGCATGAAGATTATCAAGATGATCAGGAGTCCATAGTCCTTGGTGGGTTAATGACTCCTGATGTAATCAAGTATTACAGTCGCATGACCGAATGCTACCAAGCTTGCCGGCTCATACCTCCGCTGTGTGTACGTGTATGCTACTGCGAATCCACTCAATTTTACTGTTATTAAGCCTCAGCGCGTGTGTAGCACGTGCAGAGGAGTACGGTAGTCGTTTTGTGTGTGTGTGTGTGTGTGTGTGTGTGTGTGTGTGTGTGTGTGTGTGTGTGTGTGTGTGTGTGTGCGTGTGCGTGTGTGTGTGTGTCTGTCTGTCTGTCTGTTACTAGAAAGAATGGCAGCTCTATGATCCAAACGGAAGGTACTTACGCTCATGAATCGAAGTAATGAAATTTGTTGTGTAGAATCTTGCAAAACGCTGTAGTTCTGAGATTTCCGTGTATAGTATGTGTTATCTAGAAACAGTAGAGCTTGAATCATGGACTCCTAGAAGGACTTGAGTTTGGCTGGCTTAGCTGCTTGGACAGGTAAGTAACTCATTGATTGCAAATTGAATATAGTGGGATAATACTTTGTGTAAAAGTATCCATCATAATAGGTTAGTGGTGTGTCAATGCCTGTCTGGCATAGATACTGAGATAGCTAGCTACAGCTGAGCATTCAATTTGCAGGTACTACAAGTGTCAAAAGTATATTCAATGAATTTATAAACAGAGGTTTAAATATTATAACTAGGCTAACCTGCACAGCTCAGTACATCCTCAATTGCAGCAGGCCGCTAGAATTTGCTAGACTGGCATCTCTCAGTGGACCTTGCTGGTCATAGGTCACGCATACATGTTTAGTTGTGCATGCTAGTTGGGTGCACCGAGGCTTATGCACCTTTGTGCTTTCATTTATATTTTGTGTTTTGAGGTACATAACCAATCTAAAATGAATACATGAGAGTTAACTGCATAAACCATATGAACGACCTGTTTCTACATACATGCATGTGTATTTTGGTGAAAATAATCAATGTGAAAATGCAATGTGAAAAACTGATTTACACACACACAATTTTTCTGGACTTATGGTATTATAACAATATTATTATGTGTGTATTAGGCACAATCAGTGAACATGCAGTTTACAGCTTCCCTCATTTCGGGCCCAAACAGCCTTACAAGAAGTGGTCTCAGGCTGAAGAGGAGAAATTGATAAAATGTGTTGGACAATTTGGTGAAGGAAATTGGGAAAAGATTCTAGCTGAATATACATTTTCCGGTCGCAATGAGAAAGCTTTGAATCAAAAATGGACAAAGATGAAAAAGGCAACCTGTGAAGGAATCCTTGTGACAAGTAAACGGTCCAGGAAATCAAAGGAAAGTGCCAAGCTCCGAATATCTTCTAAATAAAATTAATGTGAGATCACACGAAGAAGGTGTTGCATGCAGTACGTACAGTGTACTAACACAATAATTAGTCACATGTTCGGATTCAGAAGCATTGTTATATTATCTATGGTTGTGCAAGGTTAATATTATTATTACTATATATCTTGATTCCATTTTTCTTTGATGAGAATTTCTCAAAACATTACAATCAGCAACAAAGAATAATGGTCGAACAAAAAAATTAGAGGGGGAAAGCGCTATAGCCTACGTGTTTATTGCACGTGCTCATCCGATGTGGGTGGGGCTGATCGAGATCTGGGGGCACGAACGAGTGAGCATGGAGACACCGTTTTTCAACACACCAGGCCAGGCGTTGAGGGTCACCACTGAGATGACTGAACAGTTCAACAGGGATGGCTATGTCTTAGTTAGGTGTGAAAAATACATCCTTGTTCAAAGACTAGTCTACTGCCAGTGTATGCTACAGTTTAATACTACACCAGGTCTTTGTTCAAGCATAATTATTATGGTTTAAATTGCAATCATGCCTGATATGACTCACAGTAATGATTGTATTAGGTCTCTTTTAACTTNGTCCTTCATCGCAGTGACCAGAACAACAGTGATTACAGACGCTGGGCCTTCCTCATTGCCTACAATAGAGCCTCCAACAATCCAGTCATCAAACACCACCATCCTCAATACACCAAACTGGAGAAGGTGAGTGAAAAGATGTGTGGGTTAGTAAATGATCGAAACTAGATAATCCAAGATGTAGTCTTGTGCAAGTGCAGAACTATTGTTATTTGATCTGCCACGGTTCATTCTCATCTATGCAGGTTCCAGATACAGCCATTTTAGAGTGCCTTACTTTTTTTGACTTCACAGGGAAAGATTTTTACAAGAAGGTCAATGAATGTGACAGTCGATCATTCTATTATACATTGCATGCATGTGCTTCATATAAAAAAAAACACTGATGTGCCTAGCTAGTCTTGCGGGCCAGACGTCCGGAAGTCTGGCCCGCGAGACTAGTGCCTTAGGCCCTATATAGCTTGTTTTTTTTTTGTTTTTTTTCATGTGAAATTCTTGAGGTGGGCAGGGCTGGTTGAAAGGTCAGAGATAAATTAATGTTTATAGCACGTGCCCGCGCTCATTGAGAATCGAAGCATGTCAGCCATCCATGGAGATCGAGACACCGTTCTTCAACACGCCATGTCAGGCGCTGAGGGAGGATAGCAAGGTCTTACTCTAAGCTTACAATAATTAGCCCACTGAAAGTATATTATAGTCTCACTTTCATAATTTGTTCCACTCTCTCAACATCAGCTCCAACCTGTTCTCCTACCTTGACATGATCGATTCGACCAACCTTATGTGAACCCTTTAACACCTTTGATCAATACAAACAGATGCCGATCAAACCCATACAGAGCATCAAATCATTATGACTGTGTGCATGAAGAGTAAAGAATCTAGGTATAGCTGGACTAACCTTCAAGCAACCATTCTCCAGATCGCATTTGTCAATGGCGATGAACACTGTGCCCATATCAGGGTATAGAGACAACCATTCTTGTACCAGTAACTATATATGTTTAAAAAATGACCACATGAACTCTACACACTCAATAAGTACAATCAGCCTCATACCCAGTCTCTATCCCTATAATTCCTTTCTCTGAGTGATTCAAGGTCAAAGGGGAGAGCCTGGATACAAGGCTACAGCTGTTAGTGTAGTATTGGATTAATATAGCTTGGCCTTCTTATAAAGTAAATATAACTGGGCAGTCATGTACGAATTGAAGACACTCACTCTGGAAATCTATGGAGAGTATCTAGTGCGCCAACTCCATTGACTATCTACATTTATATAGCATACTGTGCATATTATAATATTACAAGTAGTAAAAATTTCAAAAAAATAAGTAGTGTAGGAATGGGCAGTGCGGTAAAAAGTATTGGAACAAGGCATGTCTCAATTTCGGCACATGACTACTTCATTTTTGATGATTTATTCTAAATTGATCCCTAATATGAATCATCAGTGTCATAGATGCAAAGATCTGTACTACTATATTACCAGAGCTTATATTATTTGCATTGGTTCGAATTCCTACTAATAAGTTGGCTAAGCAGTGAAATAAACCATAACATGGCAGGCATGCAACTTAAGAGGCTGGACTGCCGGCCAAGAGTTGCATGGGCATAAAAAATGAAGTAGTCATGTGCCGAAATTGAGACATGCCTTGTTCCAATACTTTTTAAAATCATCAAACACCACCATCCCCAATACACCAAACTGTACAAGGTGAGTGACAAGATGTGTGGGCTAATAAATGACACTAGATAGCTCAAGGTGTAGCCTTGTACAAGTGTTCAATCCCATTCAGGTTCCAGATACTTCCATTTTAGAGTGCCCCACTCCTTTTGACTTCACAGGGAAAGATTTTTACAAGAAGGAATGAATACATGTGACCAAGAGTGTATATACACTCTTGATGTGACAGTTAATCATTCTATGACACATTGCATGCATGTGCTTCATATATAAAAAACAAACAAACAATATTGGTGATGAGCCTGCATGTATATCATGTAGCTTGGTTTTTCATGTGAAACCATTAATTTTGTGTCAAAGTACATCTTGAGGTGGGCAGGGCTGGTTGAAAGGTCAGAAATTAAATTAATTAACAGCTAAGGTTAGAATAGCACGTGTATTGAGAGCCGGCGAGAATCGAAACACTTCAGCCAGCTGAACTAGGCTAGTCACTAGCATATGTCACTAGTATGCTATGGAGATCGAGACACCGTTCTTCAACACACCAGGCCAGGCGCTGAGGGTCACCACTGAGATGACTGAACAGTTCAACAGGGATGGCTATGTCTTAGTAAGGCGAGGAAAAATACGTCTACCCATAGAAACATGATATGACTCACAGATTATTTATACTAGGTCTCTTTTAGCTTCTGAGGAGTTATTGAAACTGAAGGAGTGTTTAGAGAATGAAGATGGTATTATGAAGCACTCTTACACGAGGAATGATGGCCATGGAAGAAGCAGTCGCATGGCTCTGTGGTTCCACCCAGGACAGGATTGCACAGGGATGGTGGGAAGATGTGAGAAGGTGGCAGGCACCATGGAGAAGCTGCTAGGAGGAGAGGTCTACCATTACCACACCAAGCTGACGATGAAGGAAGCTCACACTGGAGGCTCCTTTGTCTGGCATCAGGACTATGGGTGAGTAGCGTCACAGATATAGGCTTAAAGATTTTAGGAGAGCTGGGTCCAGATACTAAGCTAAATGTATTGTATTCAATGGAGCCAGCGCTCTACAGGCCTGTGTGTGGCCGGCTAGAGTATCAATAAATTCAGAAAATTAAGACTAGCAGCTCTCTAGATACTTTCTGTAGAAATTATTTAACGTTTATGAATTGTCACTGTGCATGAGTCTCTAGGCTAAGACATTTACTTCATACACCGCAACAAGGAGACTTGTACTATGCAGCCCTGCAGGCTCTCTCCTTTGACCTTGAGTCACTCACGGAAAGGAAGGGGAGAGCCTGGGTATGAGGATGATTGTATACTTAATGAGTCTGTTCGAGTTCATGTGGTCATTATTTGAACATAGTTACTGGTACAACAATGGTTGTCTCTACCCTGATATGGGCACAGTTTTCATTGCCATTGACAAATGTGATTTGGAGAATGGCTGCTTGAAGGTTAGCTGGATCCAGCTATAGCCATGCAGTTGAGCACGTAATGATTTGACGTATCCATTATTGAATCTTATTGATCAAAGGTGTTAAAGGGTTCACATAAGGTTGGTCGAATTGATCACGTCAAAGTAGGAGAACAGGTTGGAGCTGATATTGAGAGAGTGGAACAAATTATGAAGGTGAGACTATAACTGTAAGCTATCATTGTGAGCTTAGAACGAGAGCTTTTGATTAAGTTACTTGTTATTTTAAGGGAAGCTATACATTTGTCTTTGTGTTGCTAGACTAATAGTTCAAGAATTTTTATCTTATGTGCTGTCTCTCTCTCTATGCATGCTTATAAAGGTTCTTCCTCTTGTGAATGTTGAGATGGAGCCAGGTGATGCTCTCTTCTTCCACTCTAATGTCCTTCATCGCAGTGACCAGAACAACAGTGATCGAAGACGCTGGGCCTTCCTCATTGCCTACAATAGAGCCTCCAACAATCCAGTCATCAAAAGCCGCCATCCCCAATACACCAAACTGGAGAAGGTGATAGATTTATGGGTTAATGAAACTAGCTAGCTCAAGCAACATGTAGATCAATTATATTGGCATATTGCAATCTTGTTCATTCATCCAGGTTCCAGACACAGCCATTTTAGAGTGCTCTACTCCTTTTGATTTTACAGGGAAAGATTTTTACAAGAAGACAGACTGGCTAAATAGTTTCAAAAGCTACAGGCAAGAGCAATAGTCTCATATACTCTTGCTACAGACCTATGTAAGCATGCAATCATGGTTTTTATGTGCAGCACATGCAACGTTTAATATAATAGAACAATCACTATTGTCATGATTATGAAATTCATTGTGTCAAAGTACATGTTGAGGTGGGCGGGGCTGGTTGAAAGGTCAGAAATTAATAGTAAAACAAACACAAGATGGAAGCAACAGAAGGCACTTTTCCTTACACTCTCGGCCAAACTCTTGAAGTTACTGCTGAAATGCAGCGGTGCTTTGATGAAAATGGCTATATCATTGTAAAGTAAGTGTACTTTGCATAGTCATGGTCACTGATATTATGGTAGAGCTTACAAAAATTAATGATGTCTTTCCACTGAACAAAGTGTATACTTGTATGTGTTTATGACACTTTGGTATTGGATGATAGGTCACTACTAACTGGGCAGGAGTTAGATCGTCTTGTAGGAGACATAGAAAGAGACGATGGAATCATCAAGCATTCGTATGGAGTGCCTGATGGCCATGGAAGAAACAGTCGCTTGTGTCTTTGGAGTCATCCTGGAGAAGACAGCACAGGGATGGTGGGAAGATGTGAGAAGGTAGCAGGCACCATGGAGAAGCTGCTAGGAGGAGAGGTCTACCATTACCACACCAAGCTGATGATGAAGGAAGCTCACACTGGAGGCTCCTTTGTCTGGCATCAGGACTATGGGTTAGTATGCACGTCTCTGAAATTTTGGGCAATCCTTGGTTACCTATATAATAGTCTTATTATGTGACTGTCAGTGCATGCAATATGGGTTGATTGTTATTACTAGAATTTAATTTCTATTCCTTGTATAGTTACTGGTACAAGAATGGTTGTCTCTACCCTGACATGGGCACAGTGTTCATCGCCATTGACAAATGTGATCTGGAGAATGGATGCTTGAAGGTTAGAATCAAAACACACAACTCGAATCATCAATTAATAGCGAACTAGATCTATACTATGGCACACACATTGATTTCCTAGCTGTTAAAATTCTTCCTATAATGGCTGACATACATGTAGGTATTGAAGGGCTCACATCGTGTCGGTAGAATTGACCACATCAGGGTTGGAGGACAGACTGGAGCTGACATGGAAAGAGTTGAACAAATTATGAAGGTGAGTCATGCAGCTCAAAGTACATGTACTAAAGGTAAATAAAGGCTTGACTGAACTGGCAGCTGCCAGGCAACAATATATAAGAGTATTGTAGCTTGTGTGTGTATCTTTGTAGGTTCTTCCTCTTGTGAATGTTGAGATGGAGCCAGGTGATGCTCTCTTCTTCCACTCTAATGTCCTTCATCGCAGTGACCAGAACAACAGTGATCGAAGACGCTGGGCCTTCCTCATTGCCTACAATAGAGCCTCCAACAATCCAGTCATCAAACACCACCATCCCCAATACACCAAACTGGAGAAGGTGAGTCCTACGAGATGGTGTTTGGCTTTGTGCTTACTGACCCATGCATACCGATTTCTTTGACAAAATCCATGTACTGTAGGTGCCAGACAGCGCCATTCTTGATTGTCCCACAACTGATTTGAGTGGAAAAGAATTCCTTGACCCAGATTGGGACAAAACAGCTCGAGGGAATAAGGACGCTTGATTGCGAACACTATAGCTACCTAATTTTTTGGGTTTGGATTCCCCAGTGATTTGTTAAAGAATGTGTTGCATGAAGAGTATTTGTGCAACTCTTGTGTCTTATTACAGTACATTATATATTATACAGGTGCTATGTTTATGTTGTGCTTTCTGTGCATTAAAAATGATCTTTTATTATCTTTAACATGAAGATTTATATGAACATAAATGACATTCATTCAGTTTCCATTTCAGCAGTCTTTTGCTTCATTGTCTGTCTTTGTATTTCTGCCTCTCGTACTTTCTTTGCAGTGTCTGAAATTGGAGAAGGAAGGTGACATTAGCTTAGGAAGATACTTACACACTACCCTAGTACCCAGGCCTTGTGCAAGCTTGAGAAGCAATGCAATTTGAATGAGAATCGATCTAAACTAAGAATTCTTTTCCTTACCTTCTGGATCTTGCAGTAAGTGGATGCCTCTTTCAACTTCTCTCTTCTCTGACTCTTCTTGCAACTTAAGACCAGCTTTCAACCTGTGGGAATGGTCGGAATAATAACTACATATGAGCAACATAGTCATGATACACACAGACATGCAAAACAGACTGTTGTAAAGTATTCTCTCTCTCTCTCTCTCTCTCTCTCTCTCTCTCTCTCTCTC
>CAXIPT010000006.1:2695682-2720466 GCA_964030475.1 Tethya wilhelma | reverse complement strand
CACACACACACACACACACACACACACACACACACACACACACACACACACACACACACACACTACTCACGTACCTATTCTTAATAAACTGTCCTTGTCTCTTCTCCTTGATCTCTTCCACTCTCTTGATGGCTTCAACTGAAATGACAAAAGAATACACAAAGCACTCTCAAACCATGATACAATGTACCTCAGGGACACAGGACTACATAGCTAAAATGTACACATACCTGTTTTCTGCCAGAGCTCTCTGCTGTACTTGACTGGTTCACTACGTCTCTTCTCAAACTCAAATGTTGAATCCTGATCATCCACAACACAATAACAAACATTAGGTTCATGATCAATGGCACAAATATCCATACGATTATACTGACCATAGTTAGTTCTTTTCCGTGTGCTTTCCTGAAAGCCTTTGTCCACTTTACTTTGCGGGGATTGCGCTTTCTCTTGAATGCTTTGTGACACTTGGAGCGGCAAAATCTAAATGACTATATTCATACAATATGTACACACTGGTTAACGTATAACAGCACAAGTTCACAAACAGTAGAATACTGGTGCATGGTAGACTATTAGTCCATACATAGAAACACAGCTGAGAGCAGAAAAACATAACTCATAATTTACCTTGCAGTCGTTTCTGACGAACATGATTCCGTGTCCAGGGTAGATTGGAGACGAACAGAAGTAGCACTTTTCAATTCTCATGGTCGAGCACAAAACTACGAGTACCAAACACAGAGGCAAGAAAGAGTATTTCACAACAACACGTGGTCTTAAGTTCTATTTAATGCGCACCGAACGTTCTAAAAGACGCGCACCAACCCAGCTCTGCAGATGGGGATGCCATGATGGACCAGAGACCCTTTCTGTGGATCCAGAGAAGATGGTTGCAACTAGCAGAAGAAACATATTACTCGTCACGTTCGTACTGTGCTGCCACATTGTAGGTTTGCTCCTCTTCTGCAATGGATTTCTCTTGAAACGTGTCGTAGTACCAGAATACAGCAGGTGTACCTCATCCTCGCCCGACACGCCACAATCACCTTCACCTTCCGACAAAAATGACCTCCTTTCCACCACTAGCTCGTGTGCAGGACTGCCGAGAACGTTCAAACGAGTCGTGTGGCTTCTAATTGATGCTCTTCGCTACGACTTCATGCTCTACGATCCAGACCTCACCCATCCTGTACCAGTCCACCGAAATAAGATGCCATACGTACGTGACCTCCTGAAGGAGCAGCCGAGAAATGCCAAACTGTTCAAGTTTGTAGCCGATCCTCCGACAACCACCATGCAGCGTCTAAAAGCTCTAACGACCGGGGGCCTACCCACGTTTATCGACATAGGCAGCAACTTTAACAGTTATAAAATTCTCGAAGACAACTTGATACACCAGGCGAAAGAGAACGCTAGAAACGTCACGTTCATGGGAGACGATACTTGGCTGGGCCTCTACCCAGACATGTTCACAAAGGTGTTTGATTACCCTTCGCTGAACGTGAAGGATCTACACACGGTTGATGATGGAGTGATAACTCACCTGTTGCCAGAGCTAGGTAAGGATGACGCTCACCTCATCGTTGGTCACTTCCTGGGTGTCGACCATGTTGGTCACACGTACGGACCCAGTCACTGGACAATGGGGGAGAAGCTTACACAGATGGATGTTATGCTACAGTAAGTGTTGTGTATAGTTCATCTCTAGGTACAGTAGCCTTTTCTCCCCCCGACTTTCTTCTTGTGCTTGTGGTGTTTAGAAACTGGTTAAGATTGTCAGAAACACAAGTGTGAGGAGAAGGCCTGGAGTAAAGCTCCTTCATTTTCGCTGGGAGGAATTGGGTTTGATTCCCAGCTGAGTTCCACAATTTTTCTGGGAATGTCTTTCTCTCTCAGCACATTTCATTGAGTATCTAACATTCCACTTTGAACTACTATGATATTATGTAAGACCAGAGCTATGACGTAAGATTAGCTGAAGCAGATTGGCCTATGTTTATTGCATTAATTGTCCAAATGATTATATTCCCAGTACAGTAGTACTTGGTACATAGGAATGGCACGGATTGTCCATTAGCGCAATACAAATATTCACACGAATAACTGTGCAAAAACTGAGCGCTTGACACTTAAAGGCGTCTTAAGCTAATATTTAGCTCTTTATTTTTCTAATTAGCCCAAAAACATGGCCTAAAACCATTGCTAAAGTACCAAACTAAAATATGCCCAATCTCTAATTTTCTCCATCTTCTTCTTCTTCTTCTTCTTCTTCTTCTTCTTCTTCTATCTTCTCACGCCATATCTCATAGACCATTCACTTTTAGAAGCTGATTCTTGAACGAACAAACTTGGTTTCTTTGTGTTCAATCGCTTTTGCCATTGTTTTTTGTGCATCTCATTGAGTCACTAGATACAAGGCAAAAGCACCTTCTCCATATGGTGGCCATTAATTTCTAAACTCATGCATTATTCATAACTAGCTAGCCTGATATAATATTCGGAAAAAAAAAATAGAACAAACAAGTACAAAAAACATTAGAAATGTAATGCAAACATAGGAATGGCCGGCCAAATCGTAAAAAAGTGAGCAAACAAGATAGGACTCAGTGAATGGTTGTCAGATTGAGCGAGTTCATTCCTGTGTCTACAATGTCATAGAGCTCTGTAGGGACATGAATATAGGTGACACAGTGAAATGAACTCCTCACTCAATCTTGCTCAATCTCAGTTTGCATTACATTTCTAACGTTTTTTGTGCTTGTCTAATATAGCCTACTGCAGTGTACAAACAACCTCAACTATTTCATGCCAGCCCTTTTTACTTCACTCATAGAACTCGATGTCTCATTATATGTCTTCCTTCCCCCCTAAGGTCTGTTCTGCCGTCTGTCGATGAAGACACCATTGTGTTTGTGTTTGGTGATCATGGGATGACCTCCACTGGTGACCACGGAGGAGAGACAGAGCTAGAGACGGATGCTGCCCTCCTTGTCTACTCACCTCGACCTCTGTTTGACCCTAGACAGGTCAGGTTTGTGAGGTGTGTGTGTGTGTGTGTGTGTGTGTGTGTGTGTGTGTCTCCCACATGTATGATTCTTGTTACAATTTTTCTTCTTTGGGTAATCTTAGTATTGGCTTAGGAGATAATTTGTGTATCCTTGGGCAATAAGCAGAATAATTATTAAAGGGATAATACACGTACATGTAGTCTGTGTTTGTACATGTACATGTATGTACTGTAGCCACTGAGCACTGTGTATGTCTGTGTGTGTGTGACACATACACATTGTCTGCTTTTCATATGTGTGTATATGTAGCTACTGCGTGTGTGTAGACAAGATTCTCCCCAATGATTTTCCATTTAAATTCGTCATTGTTTCACAATTTCTCTAATTGAGTTGGACAATAATCAACTTAAGAGTGTGAATGCACCAGCACACACTGTGCCATTAGTGAGCACTCCACTCTTACAATGAGCTCATTGTGCATCTACACACGTACACCTGTAGCCTCCAGGTCGGCCCGTCTACCAGATTGACCTCGTTCCCACGGTCTCCCTCCTCCTCGGACTACCCATCCCTTTCTCCAGTCTTGGCATGATCATACCCGAGGTCCTCTTGCCTCACACCTCCCACAATGGTAGCAACAATGGCAGTGGTGGCACCAGCGAAGATGGATTTACGGGAAGAGTGACAATAGACTTTTTGAAAGCACTGAGAGTAAACGCTCAGCAGATACGAGAGTACTTGGCAACATATGCTCAGTATTCTGGCGATCTACCTTCAAGTTTGTTTCAGTCTTTGGACAAGAAGCTCATCGATGCTGTTGCCCACCATAAGAACATTGAGAGAGACTACAAACAGCGTTCTTCTGAGAGTGTGACTCAGTCAGATTTATCAGACACGGCCGCTCTCTATGTTGAGTACATGAAGGAGGTGAAGACCATGTGCCAGAGCGTGTGGGCCAAATTTGACGATGGTCCGATCGTTGAGGGGTTGGTTCTCTTACTGTTGGTTGTCATAGCAACCCCACTGATGCTGTTGAATATTGAACGGTCCCTCTCATCATTAGTAAGGTCGTTGTGTATTGGTGTGGTTGTAGGAACGGTAGTAACAGCTGCAAGGATGGTAGTCTCTACAAAGTTTGAATTTTCAACTAACGGCATCCTTTTTCTTGTTTTGCTTCTTTGTTCTCATTCCCTCACTATTTCTAACATCATCTTCATTGGTCACAAAGTGAAGGCTCCCTACCTTTTCAAAGCAATACTCTATGTAACAAGGAGCGTCATGACTGGACAGCTGCCTCTGGCCTCTGTTCTCTCTGTTGGTGTGTCTGTGTTGTATGCCGTTGCGATGCTTTCAAACAGTTTTATACTCTATGAAGGAGATATGGTGGCTTTCTTTCTTCAGTCTATGCTCTTGTGTTTTGCTGTAAGAAAATTACAGTCAGATTTCTCGCAAAATGCTAAAGTTAAGTACCACAGTACATATGCTGTAACCATCCGTGTGTTGCGATCGATTGCACCACACATAGGTGTCATGGTTTGCATCAGGATGCTCAGGATTTTCTACGCTTGTAGAGATCTCCAGATCCAAGATGGCTGCGAGTCGACAACCTTCCTCCATGCTCTGCCAACAGCTCATGAACTTGTCGGCTCCCTTGCAAAATGGAGGTACTTTGCTTCTTGTGTTTCCATCCTGTCCGTTCCTCTTGCACTCTTAGCTCTGCTCTTTTATACCAAGGATACCACAAGACACATCCATCGTTGGCTGCTAGTTGTTGTGTACCTCGGTCTGCCTGTGGCTGCTCTCTGTGTAGCTGGCTTTTGGGCGATGCAAAATCTTTCTCATTCCACTCTCCAATCGCTCACTCCATTCCAACACGTGCTCTTGCCCAGAGCTGTCTACTCTGTCAGTATTCTTATCATTTCACTCGCTGTATTCAATCCTCTAAAGAAACATTCCAAGATCTTATCCACGAGTACTTCTCTAGCATCTAGTAGTCACTCAGATCGATCTCCGTACCCAAGGCTCAGAAAACACGAACCAAGCGAAAGGGATCTGGACAGTGAATTGTCTTCTGGTCGTGATGGAGATATGAAATCAGAGCTCATGGCTGCTACAAGAAGGGTGGTGTGTTTGGTTGTTTCAATTCTCTTGGTTGCAATTTGGATTCCAGTTGCACTGTTGTTGAACGATGGACTGGCACTCTCAGCTTTCATAATGGCTGTCCAAACCACTCTCTCTCTCTTTGTCCTCAGCTGGATTGGGAAAGGTAAAAGAATCAGTGTGTTGTATTTCTAAAGATGTTGATATATACTTACTCTGTTTGTTTGTTTTTATAATTGTTTATTGTTGTTGTTGTTGTTGTTGTTGGTGGTGGTGGTGGTGGTGGTGGTGTGTGTGTGTGTGTGTGTGTGTGTGTGTGTGTGTGTGTGTGTGTGTGTGCATGTGTGTGTGTGTGTGTTCATTTTCAGGTATGTCCTGGTCTGTTTGTGTATTCTGGGCGCTGATGAGCTGCCATTATTTCTTTGGGTTTGGTCATCATGCAACTATCACAAGCCTCAGGTTTGAGGCGGGGTTTGTCGGTATCCATGGTGAAATGACTGCCTTTAGTCTTCCATTTGCCGGAGCACTTGTTGGTCTCAATACACTAGGTTCTCAGGTAACTTGACACTTTTGTTAGATCTTGCTATCTGTGTAAATGCTTAGCCTCTTTTCTAGGCCTTCTTTTTTGTGTATGTGTGGATGAGGCTATAAGATACTCAAGTGTCTGTAGTGTAGTACGTCCTGTGTACCTAAGCTGTAAAAAGTTGATGTACAAGTGCTTCTGTTCGATCCCTTTTGTTCAGATTCTCTTCGGTCTTGGATTACCGCTGCTTGCAGTGTTGAGTCAAGATGATAGCTCAGTGCGTTCACCATCTCAGAGGTCAAGTTCTGTAGCTGACAGTGTACTCAGAGTGGGACTTCAGTACATCGCATTTCACTCTTTCAAGGTACATAATATTATCAGTGTACATGTCTGCCCCATCCCCCCCCCCCCCAAAAAAAAAAAAAAAAAAAAAAAGAGAAAAAAACTGTACTGAGTTTCCCTACATTCTATCATTGAAGCTGATATTAAAAGGGAAGAGAATGAGAGGAATAAAGTACTGTGTTGGTTTTGTTGACTAGACTTTTCTCAGTCCTGTCAGAGAACATTCATTTAACACAATATTTGGTTGGGGAGATCTAAAGTCCATCTGGTTTGAGAATGTCGGTAGAAAAAATTGAATAATATCCAATCAATTTTGAAATTTCAAGCACCATTGGAAAGTACTCGTTCTCCCCGTTCTTTTGGTTGCTTTTTGCATACGCCTTACCAGTCAAAAGTTAGCTGTTATGCTCCATATGAAAAGTATTGCATGAATCTCATTATTTCACTTCCAGCGGTGTTCTCCAACCAGATGGACTTTAGTTGTGTGTATATAGGTATAGCATTACTGTGTAATTTTTGGGGTATAGTTGTATCACCATAAACCCACGTCTACATAAGTATTATGTATAATCTGTGTAGGCCCCATTAGAATAAAAATGTCACACATGCCTTAACATTAGCTACGTATGTACATGACTGTATCGTGTGTCCTCTCTGTAGATGCTAGCAGCTGTGCTTGCTGCCTCCATCCATCGCCGTCATCTCATGGTGTGGTGGGTGTTTGCTCCAAGGTTTCTCTACGAGGCTGCCTTCCAGCTGACCACTGACGTGTGTGTGATACTCGCACACCTAGTTGTTGTTGGATTGGAACAAAAGACACACAATTCTATTGTTGTTCAACGCTAATCAGTTTTTCACTTTTTGTGGGGTTTTTTTTTTTTTTACTTTTTATAAAAGTACATGTTACCATGGTGATATAATGAGCAGAGAGGCTAAGAATTTTTAGTTTCTATAATCTATCCCCTTTGAATATCTCTGTGAATAGTAGTGAATAATCATTATCATGCATATACATGCACATGGTACGTGGTAATGGGGGGTATTTGTTTTATAATTCCATACAATGGCATGCATGCACTTTGTTTGATACTTATAGCCACACCTGATGGTTGCCAAATGGAACATGCCAAATCTCACATGCATCATAATGCATGCATGTTAACAGTGACTATAGCTGTACACAGCTCCATAACCCGCTTCCTGACAGTACGTAGAACCTTCAATAGTGGACCCTCTGAGATATACATGTACATTGGACACATACACTGTATTATAGTTAAAGGATGAATTGAATTGGTTCTCAAATTATATTCCAATTTCCTGTATACAAATAGAACCTGAGAAGCTCTCTACAAAGGATAAACAATCCAAATTTATATTAATTCTCTCCAAAGTGTCCTTTGTTAGGAGATTTCACTAGTACTGTACATATAATTATGTCATGATATATTGCAATTGCAGTACTTTGTCACAGCTGATATTCATTGTACATAATTTTTTTATATGTGTGCAAAGCAGATAGACCATTAAATAACAATCATTTTCAACAAAATTTACAAAACCAAGTTGAACAAGCTGCAGAGATCATGATACTGTAAGAAAAACAAATCTTTACTCCTATAGTAGCATGTGCTAGCTAGAATATTTCTCACATATTCCCTTCATAACTGGACCTGTGAATCTCTTTGCAACGTCGTCCCGAGATTTGGGTTTTCTTTTACAGTCATTGGTGATAACAGACCTGTAGTGGCCCAATATTCCCATAGTTGTTGGCACCTTGTAGCTCTTACCATGGCCGTCGACTGTCGAGCAAATGTAGTGAATGTTTTGCTCAAAAATGTACTTGGTAATGCTCATTATTTTCTGTCGGTAGTCAGGAGCGGGTACACAACGATATTTGTCGGTTCTTGTGAAATACTTTGCCAAAGGAACGTTTGGGCAATTTGAATCAGTGCTCGGTTCACTGTTACCACCCGGTTTAGAGAAATAGGAGTGTATGAATATGAAATAAGACACCCCCGGTTTATTTCTGTAATTGAAAGCTTCCACCATCTCAGCCCAGTTGTCGTGCTTCACTGGAAGTATCATCTCATCGAGGTCAATAACGGCCACATACTCCACTTCGTACATCACCCTGTACAGACAGTCACTGATGATCAGTAGCTGACCGTAGAAGTGCATAGGGTGCCACTTTTCAATCTTCCTCCAACCGACTGTGCGAACCGTGTTAGGATAGTGCTTCCAGATGAACTGGAGCACCTCATAGTCCACCTGCGTCTCATTGACGTAGATCACTATCAGCTCCGCTCCCATTGTTGTACTCATCTCGACAAATTCCACCACGTCTTGAATGGTGGTTGATCTGTCGACCAATTGGACCAGTGGACCTCCGATGCACACACCAAACCTTTTTGGGACGATATGTGTCTTTAAATGCTCCTGAGTGTACAATCTATTTCCCACGGGGATTTCTCCTGAGAGGAACTGTGGTTCACACGTGTTTGAGGTGCTCAGTTGGACCATTAGTGGCGGCTCTTTCTCCGACCCTTGTTGAAGTTCACAGAACAACTGCAATTCTTTTGCTTTGTGGTTGCCTGGAGCAAAACAAGGCGAGGGGTGCTGTATAAACGATGCCTTCTTTGAACACGATTTAGACCCATCTGGATATTTGAGTGCACAGTAAATGTCTTTGTCTGGAATGGGTTTATGTCTATAGCCCAAAACAAACACAGCAGGACGATGGTGCTTTGAATTAACACGGCTGTCGTAATACGCTGAAAAGAAGTGAAAGGAGTTTGTCTCAGTTGTACCGTAGATGGAGGTCCAGTGTAGCTTCACTAGGTTGAATGATGTTTGATTTCTATTTTCATTTTCCTGTGTTGGATGGTAAGAATCTTTATCAGTGGTTTGACGAGTTGAATTTGAATCATTAATGTCTGAGAGTGTGTTCTGTGGTGAAGTGCGACTGATGTTACGATCAATTAGAGTTTGATAGGTGAGATGAATGTTGTTGTCATGACCAGAGTTGGTGTTTTGAGGCGGAATGGTTTCATTTCCTGAAGCCAGACTAATGTCGGAGTGGATATGCCTTGAGATGGAACGTGTGCCTCTTGAGTATGTCACAGCAATAATATATAATACTGCTAGGAAACTAGTTATTATCAATGCTGTGAAAACTTTGAGAAGACGGTTCTGCATTTCACCTTCTGTGGCTTCTGCTTTTCATTAGTGACGGTAAAACTTTGTGTGTGTGTCTGTGTATGTGGTGTGTTTCATATAGCAACCATAGAGTACACAGCAATCGTGTGAACAAACATCGGACCAAACATCTACATGGGCATCTAAATTTTAAACCTCATGCTAGACCTATAGAGACTAATATCTTGTAGACCCGCCTTTTCGTGTGCAAAGTTGAAACTATGGTAGCTGGGAAGGGCAAGGTCTATAGGCTTTGGAGGACGTAGACGGCAAACTAGGAGGAAGTAGACGGCAAACTACGTGCCAGAAGACCTATAATTATGTACAATAAAGTATGTAAATAGTTGCTCTTACTTGAACCAGTGTTATACCATGGATATTATAGCTATAATATCAATGGTTGTACAATCAGACTTGGCCACAAAAAAAAATTTTTTTTGACCTTTAATTTACTGACACATGCCAGTTATAATTACTGACCTCTGGCACCACTGATCAGGCACTCTCGAGCTCAGCGCTTCTTTTCACAAATTATCATCCACCATTGGGTTCATAGATAATTTTATGGCTCCACCTAAACCATGCATATCGCGCGCAATCGCATGCACGCTTGCGCATCCTCCCTCGCGAATATTTCGTACGAGGGAGGAGCCTGGGAACGAAGCAATTGCTTTGAGTTTGAGAGCTTTAATGTGATTGCATACATGCAGCATATGCATGTAATTGTTGTCAATGTTATTTAGACTACAGAGCTTCTTGTTTCGGTGCTCTATCAAAAAATGCATGCAGAGCATATAGACCATAAATAATTGACAGAAGTTACATCACCAAGTTACACAAAGGACAAACTGCATAGGCCATAATATTATGATACTGTGAGGCAAAACAAATCTTTGTGACTCCTAAAGTTTTGCTAGCTAGAATATTTCTCACATATTCCCTTCATAACTGGACCTGTGAATCTCTTTGCAACGTCGTCCCGAGATTTGGGTTTTCTTTTACAGTCATCGGTGATAACAGACCTGTAGTGGCCCAATATTGCCATAGTTGTTGGCACCTTGTAGCTCTTATCACGGCCGTCGACTGTCGAGCAAATGTAGTGAATGTTTTGCTCAAAAATATACTTGGTAATGCTCATTAGCTTTGGTCTGAAGCTGTAACCGGGAAAACAGCGATATTTGTCGGTTTTTGTGAAATACTTTGCCAAAGGAACGTCTGGACATTTTGAATCCATGATTGGTTCACTGTTTCCACCCGGTTTAGTGAAAAAGGAGTTTGCGAATATGAAATAAGACACCCCCGGTTTATTTCTGTGATCGAAAGCTTCCACCATCTCAGCCCAGTTGTCGTGCTTCACAGGAAGTATCATCTCATCGAGGTCAATAACGGCCACATACTCCACTTCGTACATCACTCTGTACAGACAGTCACTGATGATCAGTAGCTGGCCATAGAAATGCATCGGCTCCCACTTTTCAAAGCCTTTCCAACCGACCGTACGAACCATGTTGGGATAGTGCTTCCAGATGAATTGGAGCACTTCAAAGTCCACCTGCGTCTCATTGACGTAGATCACTATCAGCTCCACTCCCAATGTAGTACTCATCTCGACAAATTCCACCACGTCTCGGATGGTGGTTGATCTGTCGACCGATTGGACCAGTGGACCTCCGATGCACACACCAAACTTTTTTGGGACGATATGTGTCTTTAAACGCTCCTGAGTGTACAATCTATTTCCCACGGGGATTTCTCCTGAGAGGAACTGTGGTTCACACGTGTTTGAGGTACTCAGTTGGACCATTAGTGGCGGCTCTTTCTCCGACCCTTGTTGAAGTTCACAGAACAACTGCAATTCCTTTGCTGTGTGGGCTGGAGCAAAACAAGGCGAGGGGTGCTGTATAAATGATGCCTTTTTTGAACAGGATTTAGACCCATCTGGATATTTGAGTGCACAGTAAATATCTTTGTCGGGAACAGCCTTGTAGACATAGCCCAAAACAAATACAGCAGGACGATGGTGTTTAGAATGAACACGGCTGTCGTAATACGCTGAAAAGAAATGATAGGAGTTTTTCTCGTCTGAACCGTAGATAGAGGTCCAGTGTAGCTTCACTAGGTCGAGTGATGTCTTAGAGGTTTGATGTCCATTTTCACTCTCCTGCGTTGGATTGTATGAATCTATATTGGTGGTTTGACGAGTTGAATTTGAATCATTAATGTCTGAGAGTGTGTTCTGTGGTGAAGTGTGACTGATGTTACGATCAATTAGAGTTTGATAGGTGAGATGAATGTTGTTGTCATGACCAGAGTCGGCGTTATGAGGTGGAATGGTTTCATTTCCTGAAACCAGACTAATGTCAGAGTGGATATGCCTTGAGATGGAACGTGTGCCTCTTGAGTACGTCACAGCAATGTATAATACTGCTAGGAAACTAGTTAGTATCAATGCTATGAAAACTCTGAAAAGACGGTTCATCATTACACTTTTTGTTGCTTCTTTTTTTCATTAGTGACGGTAAAACTTTAATAAATGATGTGTGTGTGTGTGTGTGTGTGTGTGTGTGTGTGTGTGTGTGTGTGTGTGTGTGTGTGTGTGTGTGTGTATGCTTCATATAGCAACATTACAGTGTACAGCAATCCAAATCTTTAATAAGAGTGTGAACAAACATCTACATGGGGGAACTAAACTTCATGCTCGAGCTAGATTAATATCTTGTTGACCCCAACTTCTTCACCTGCTGCAAATAACGGTATATAGGGGAGGGTCTTGGCTCTGGGGGCAGTACTTAGACGACTAAACAGTGTAGTTTTGCCAGAAGACAAACAGAATCTGATATAGAATCAGTACAAATTGCAATAATTTAGCTAAAACATATTGCTCTTACTTGAACCAGTGAGTTCAGCCTATTCGGACTTGGCATCAGAGGCACTGCTCAACTTCTTCAACACACTCCACTCGCCCCCACGCTTATGCCATAAAAATTATTTTGACCCTTTACTGACCTCAGGCTCAGGCTCAGGCTCAGGGGTCGATCTCGACCAGACACTCCCTCAGTGGTTAGAGCTCCTCCCATCACAATCAATCGACGCATAATTATGTGCATATGCACTCAAGAAAAAAACATGACAGTATGAAAATTTGGAGCTGACAGAGCTAGCGTGATTGTTGCACATAGACTCCAGAAGCTACATCAGTTTTAATAATAACTTGCTGGACATCTTTAATAAAATAACATGAGATTTTTCTATTAATTAGTTTCTGTCAAACTTCTTTTCTGTTTTTGATATAGTGCTTTATCATCTTGTCTCGATTGGACCTCATGACTTCAAATTCATGCACTGTGGATTTAGAAGTGTTCACCANAACAGAATCTGATATAGAATCAGTACAAATTGCAATAATTTAGCTAAAACATATTGCTCTTACTTGAACCAGTGAGTTCAGCCTATTCGGACTTGGCATCAGAGGCACTGCTCAACTTCTTCAACACACTCCACTCGCCCCCACGCTTATGCCATAAAAATTATTTTGACCCTTTACTGACCTCAGGCTCAGGCTCAGGCTCAGGGGTCGATCTCGACCAGACACTCCCTCAGTGGTTAGAGCTCCTCCCATCACAATCAATCGACGCATAATTATGTGCATATGCACTCAAGAAAAAAACATGACAGTATGAAAATTTGGAGCTGACAGAGCTAGCGTGATTGTTGCACATAGACTCCAGAAGCTACATCAGTTTTAATAATAACTTGCTGGACATCTTTAATAAAATAACATGAGATTTTTCTATTAATTAGTTTCTGTCAAACTTCTTTTCTGTTTTTGATATAGTGCTTTATCATCTTGTCTCGATTGGACCTCATGACTTCAAATTCATGCACTGTGGATTTAGAAGTGTTCACCATTTTGTTAGTAGTAAGTGTCTGTTTATTGCTTTGTCTTTCAAGAGATTTTCCTTTAAGTTGTTCCTCAAGCTTCTTTCTCCTTTCCTCTCTTTGCTTCAGTGCTTTAGTATCTTGCCTCTCCTGGACATCTGGTGGAGGGTCATATTTGCTTCTGAGGATCCGAGTAACTGAAGAAACACAGATTCCAAACTCATTTGCCAACTTTACGTTAGTCCACACATCCGGTTGCATCTGTTTGAGTGTCTTTAAGTGATTCATCTGATATCGTGTGAGTCTCTTGGTGGGCCTCCACTTTTCATGGTTCAAGCGTTGTTTTTTACGAAGTTCTCTCCAGTTTTTTCCCTCAAGCTCTGTAGGAAGTTTTCTGTGCCACGGTGCAGATAAGTATCAAAATACAATACTCAAGGGTTCATATGCATTCTCACCTCTCCTCAGTCTGCTGTTCATGTGAAACGTTTTTACCCTGTGTTGAAGAGCTACTCGATCTACTGTAAAATGAGGAAACCGATGTGTTTGTTTGCACAAAGCCTACACCAGCAGGATTAAGTCTCCAGCTCTTCATACATAGCCATCCAATTCTTGACAGCAACATGGTCGTCACAGCTGATTCATGACCTCTGAACTGTTGTGGTGTGCATTTGTTAGAGTTGACCAGACAGAAAAGAACAACAGAATGCCAAAGAAGTTCAAAGGGGAGAACAGCAAGGCTGTAGCAGCCCGAGAGAGGAAGCAAGCAGCCAAGCAAGAGGCCGATGAGAAGAAGAAGAAGGCCGAAGAGGATGCATACTGGAGAGATGACGATAAACATGCGGCAAGAAAACAAGAGAGAAAAGTGTGTTTTGTTAAAATTATGCATTTTACAATGTTTGTGCCGTATTTTTTACGTGTATTTGTGTGTAATTTATGTTCTGAATCAGGATATTATCATTTTGTGCGCACACACTCAAAGGCGGACCGTGAGAGAAAGAAATTAGAACAGCAAGAAAAGAAGCTAGCTGCTAAAGAACTCTTGGCACAAGAAGAAGCCGAGGTTGGTGGAAAATCAAGAGCTTCTTCAACGAAAAAGACTCGTGCTCAAATTGCAGCTGATCTAGAACCGAAAACAACAGTATCTGCAGCTACTCCTCTTCTGAAAGGAGTCATTGAAGCCGATCCCCTACTGGAGCTAAACCCAAACCATGAGCTGAGGCGAAGACAACTCGAAGGAGAAGTCGATGCAAGAACTGTTGATGAAGCCATAGCTGTCTTGAGTGTGTCAAAGGAGGTGACTGATAAACATCCAGAGAAGAGAATGAAAGCAGCTTACACTGCTTTTGAAGAGAGGGAGATGCCACGATTGAAGGCAGAGAATCCTAACCTAAGGTTGTCACAGGTGAAGCAGCTGCTGAGAAAAGAATGGATGAAGTCACCTGAGAATCCCATGAACCAGCATTAGCACTTTCTTCAATCAAGTTGTCTCTGTGTTGTAGTGAGTGTCCACTTATTAGTACTGTATTGATCTACAGCCTTTTATTAAACATCTGTTTACTTGGAATTTGTGACTGTGTGGTTATTGTCTTGCATTGAACACAATATTTTAATCTTCAATCCGATCATTATCATTGATCGATTTATGCATGTGTCATGATCAAGTTAGTATTTGAACACTTATGATATTAAACTATGCTATTTGAACAAGTAATGTGCAAGCATGTATATAATGGGCCGCCTGTCCCATAGACACAATACATGGTGGTGATGCATGGTTATGGTAAAGATCGTCGCAACTTTCGTGTTTCTTTATCAATTTAGCGACCTTTACCGTTCCACGTCAGCAAATAAAACAAAAGACAAACACGAACTCAAAAGATGGTCTGAATAACGTGTATCGTGGTCCCAGTGGTGCTGTTCCTGTGGACGGCTGTAATAAAACCTCTCATAGCCTGGTTTAAGGGCGAGCCGACGGAAAAGAAAGAAGAGAAGGGTTCTTCTGCGGTAGGGGAAGGTGAGAATATAAATGGTGGGAAAGAGGAGACTCCAGGCTCTACTGTAACCAAGGAACATGACGGCGAAGGAAAAGAAATACTCAGGTATGTTGGTGTAAAAAAATGCTCTGTTGTTGAGGATTTGAAAGTATAATGCTAGAGAGTAGGTAGCCTTGTTCCAGGCTCCTTCTTCGCAAATATATATATATTTTTGAGGAAGGAGAGAACCTGTTATCAAAATTTATATCACATACATGACATAGTCATTTTTGAATTTTGTGCCCTAGTAAGAGTTACCACAAGCAGGACAGAATAAACTAAACACTTGAAAAAGACTGTTGTACGAACATTTTAAAATGTTTTTTAGCTATTGATCATTGAAGATTATAACCTTTTGCTAAGTATTTTTGATCATCAGTTTGTGTGCGTATCTTGTTGAGGGCTGACAGAAACATCAAGACTGAACTCTGATTAGCTGAAAGAGTTGATATCTCCATACGAGAAGCTATAGTACTAAGTTTACTGGAGTCTGGTGGCACCATCATTTGCTAAGTGTCCTTGCATGCATGGTCTTCTTTAATGCGCCATCTTCATCCACTCGTAGCTCTCTCAGTGTCCTAGACTGGCAAACACAATGCTAAAGCCATGGGCTGGATCATGTTGAATGTGAATGTGCATGCATGTACTAATTGTTGTGGTCTTGTACCACTTATTTCATGACCACCTTGGCATTCATGTCTCTATAGCTTGCTCTATAGACCACGCACATGATATTTGATACTAGGCTCTCTTTCTGCTTCCTTATTTTCAAAGAAAATATTCATGGAGGAGGAACCTGTGAATGAGGAAGGTACGTAGTCAATCAGGTGCTGACTCTTTAATGCAGTGCTGGCAAAATCCTGATATCGTATGCACCGTTTAGCGGGTAAATCTGGCAGGCTTAAAATTGGTGAATTCCCGTTTTAGCATGATTGGCAATTTTAAATTCGACAATTTCCACATGCTGCATTGTTTATAATTATGTGACTGTTTGGTAATTTTGAATAATTCGCCAATTCACCAAATTTATTGCTCACCAAATTTACCAGTATTACATAACTCTGCAAAACAAAAGCAAAAGGAAAAAATAATGACAGTCTGGTTTACAACTTGCTATCCCAAAATAATCATTTGTAAACATTGTATCATTTGAGATTACAATATTATGCTTATTATAAATCTACAATAACAGATTTAGAGGTCAAAATGCAACCACTGGACCAGGCTGCAAGACATGATAAGCTGTGTCACACGATGACATGTAGAAGCTACTACTTTAATCCACAATACTGAGAGTCATTTCAGATTATTCTATGACGAAATTCACTCAAACTTGAATCTCAAGCAGTGATTTTCTGAGGCTTTGGGACTCTTTTTACATGTGGAACGAATTCTTGTTTATTCTTTGTAACAATGGTATATTATATATTGTTGATATTGCATTAATTATTGCATTAATTTTTGTGAACAACTAGTACTGTATAGCTTCATTCCCAGGGCCTGGGGACGAGTCTAAACTTATTTAAATCAAAGATAAAGAGGGAGTAGGGACAAAGCGGGGGCTCTATCCTCTATCGGTGTGCCATGGAGCTATATTGCTGGATTGTGCTCTTGGCGGCAGCATCTGGTGCAAAGGACGTTGCAAAGCGCGTGAATTACTGAGTCCGCGATTTTTTTTCAGCAACTCGATGTGCGCGTGCAGAGTGCCACGGTGGCGTCGGTGGGTGTTCCTAGCAAAAGAACGTACATCCGGCATAATTATCTGGGGGGGGGTTAATATCCTTTTGGCCTACATTATCTTACTGATCACTGGAATTGGTCAGGCGTAAAGAAGAAACGGCGATCTATCTGAGCTCAGCAGTATGTTGCAGTCGAGAGTTTCTCTGTTACTAGTGATTATAGCAGTTGCTGCAACCGGCAGTAATGGCCAGAATACTGCCCCATGTATGGTCGAAGAGATGTTTAATGTAGTTTATTCTTGTGCTGAAATTTGGTGTCCCAGTGGATACACTTGTGTAGAGGTGAGAATACCCGACCGTAAGCTTTCTATCGCTCAGTGTTTCAGCTCAGAAGCTGCCTCCAAATTTCCAATAGCTGAAGAATACTCTTGCACTTCGGGATTCGACGTGTGCGGTCAAGGAGGCAACACAGTGTGCGTTGACATCTACGAAAACAGCAGCTTCCTCAATCTTGTTTGTGCACCCAAAGGGTGCAGCAAAGACTCGGATTGCCCTGGCATGCTTGTATGTTCACACTCACCAAAATACCTTATATCAGCATCTTTTCCAGAGTCTATCTGCTCAGCACCAACCAAGTTTGAGTTTGGTAAAGATAGCTGCGACAAATTTGACAAGGGATGTGACAGTGCAGCAGGAGTTGCTTGCCATGATTTCGTCTTCAAGGGTTTGCATGTTGGTACAGACTGCGGTCCTTCTGCTGTAACTTTTGTTGCTGAGTCGTGTAGCGATCTACATTGTCAAGCTCCTCTTTTGGAATGCTGGGAACGTACTATTGAGGGAAGAGGTACTTTGGCTCAATGTTCGTTTAAGCAGAGTGTGGACGTAATTGCTAAAGAAATAGAATCAATTGATGAGAAATGCAAGGACGCTGGACCAAAACGTAAGGTTGATCACTGCATGCATGAGAATCTATAGCTACATCATAATAATTACAGTACTTAGGAGATTAACTTAAGTTATCATTAATAATAGGCACTTAGCATTGGTACACCTGTTGATAACTGTCAGTACAATGGTATATATGGTGGAGCATTCTTCAACCACATGCAGAGGATAATGAAGGGCTCAGAACCAGAGTGTTCTCACCCACAAATCTCTGAATTCACCCCCCTGAGAGGGGAATACTCTAATTCATTCAAGAGCTGGAGATTATTTAGGGTATATAGAAGGGGTGTATTTACTATTTAATTTAATTTTTTGGGCTTTTTTTGGAGTTTTTCTGTGCGTCCACAGCTCATTTTATAACCAAAAGTTCACAGCTCAGCCCCTGGCTCTTTCAGTGTTCTTTTTGCCAGAATTCTTTGCTTCAGTTTCACAAAATTCTGATCCCACGTTATAAAGCAGGAACGGATTTGCAGAACCCCCTCTGTAGTTTTTTTTGTGCGTTCACAGCTCATTTTATAGCCTAGTGCACAGCTCAGACTCTAGCAGCTACAGCTAGCTAGCTGGCCTCGAGATTTGTTTCACAAAATTTCGATCCCACGTTGTCCTTTACGTGTACTAAATGGAAATACCGTAAGTTTTGGTGCATATGCGCCAGAGGAGGTACGACACGAGTGCGCCTTTGCTGAGCTGGCAAGTCTGTTATTATAATAATTGCATTCCAATCATGTGACCGCAATACTTCAAAACGAAAGTTAATCACGTGTACCTGTTTGCCAGCTCAGCAAAGGCGCACTCGTGTTGTACCTCCTCTGCATATGCGCATGCGCACCTTGGGTATTTTAATTTTTTGCAGTTGTTCGTTCAATTTGAGTAGCTTAGCTATTTCCGGTTTGGTCAACGGCGTGACGGTTGCTCAATGTTTCGACGTTCCTATGGGGCTCAGGCTCACCCCAATAATACTATATTGATGAGCTTGCCTCAGTTTATGATTGATAGTCATGCTTGTACTGTAGTTAGTGCTCGCTTCAAAGGCACATTGGCCATGTACACTGTCTAACCACTAGCTGCTAAAACTAGTACAATATCATGTGTAGACGAAGTTGTAGATTGTGGGGTGAGGGGTAGTGAGTCAAGTTACCTACTAGATAATTAGGTCATAGTACACCCAACCACAATCATTCAGTGTGTACATGTTGTGTGTATGTTGTTATCATAGTTACAATAGGAAACTTTACTATGAATAATTATGACATAGAAAGGAAACTACTATAATTATCATGGCAAGGTACTCTAAATCTCACAAGTAGCAAAAATTTCAAAAAAATAAGTAGTGTAGGAATGGGCAGTGCGGTAAAAAGTATTGGAACAAGGCGAGTCTCAATTTCGGCACATGACTACTTCATTTTTCTAATTGATCCCTCATATGGATCCTCAGTATCATAAACGCAATGATAATAAATTATTATGTACATAGTATACCATAGCTTACTGCCAGCCAAGAGTTGGTTATAAAAATGAAGTAGTCATGTGCCGAAATTGAGACATTCCTTGTTCCAATACTTTTTACCGCACTGCCCATTCCTACACTACTTATTTTTTTGAAATTTTTACTACTTGTTCATTCACTTTTTTCAACACTACAGTGTGGAGACTATCAGAGACTAGTTAGTCCCTACAAAAAGCTTGAGTAGCAGCTACATGCACTACATTACATTGGAGCAGGTTAATGCGCATGCGCATATTAATAATGCCATGGCGCCACGTGGATAATGACCTTCGAACCTACCTACAAATGGCTACATTGAAGTACATGAATTTATACTCTCAGTTTCAAAGCTTTCTAGTTTTTGTTTAGGCTTATTTGTGATGAAAACGAGTATCAAGGAATGTACTACCTATGAAAAGGAGTTACTTTGTGTTATCAAAGTTGGCTCAACACATTCTGGTTCTCTGGAAATGCTTTTCAAGTAAGTCAGTTAGAAAGTACGTACGTACGTTAGAAGAACAAAAATGGCATTGTTGTGGCTTCCCACTAGCTCTCTCTACGAATGCTGAGGAAAGTTTCTGTGAGTTTTAGGCCTTGCATGCGATTGGTAATCTGTCGGTTAGAGCCTCTGAGCAAATTTGAAGGCTTAATTTTGTTTTGCTAGATTTTTAAGATCATAAACATTTTGTATTGTGTCTATGGGACATTCGGCCCATTCCTACTATACGTACTACCGTACGTATGATACTGTACTCATAGATTTAGACTATACGTAACTGGGGATTGTTGACTTCTCACATGAGCAGTATAGTCCTGTACTTCGTTCATCAGACCATAGATAATAGTCTCTATTATCTATGATCAGATAAAGTGTGTAGTGGGTGGTCAACTGGAATATGCAGCTAGCTGGTGGCTAGTACAGCCTACACAAAAAGAGCAAAGAACGCAAATACATTATGGCTGCATGAAAGTTTAGGCATAAAATGGGTAGATATAGAGCATATGTGAGTATTGAAAGTCATTTTATATTGCAATCTATTATGATATACAATGATAAAAGAACCATTTGGTACAAATGAAACAAAATATCTGAACAGCACGGCTGTTTTAGACTGTCCTGTTGAGCAGAAGCAAAACATTTGGATAGAAGGCAACATAATAGATACTCCAAAGACTCCTACAGTTGATTAGAGCCTACATGTTTGAAAACAATAGTTAGTACTAAAATTTTACGGAATAAATTATGACAAACTCACCTGTTGAAGTAGTGTACATTTTTGGACTCATAATTATACCGTATAGCGGAAAAGTTTTGCGGGGTTTAACTTACGCTTTTTTTGCAGATCACGATCCATCTGCGAAAGTTTTTATCCGTGAAATTCTCCATAATGTGCATAATTATGTTGGGCATTGTACAGCTCATCTGAGAAAGTTAAAACGTTTAAATCTTTGACGAGACACATCTGCAAAAGTTAGACACCGCAAAACTTTTCCCGCTATACGGTGCTCAAGGAAATGGCATGATATTTAGCAATAACACAACTAGTTAATGTCCGTTGTCAGTGGAGCACTGAGCAGCTTTCTCAGTCAATCACTGGCCTTGGGACGAGGCTAGTGTCTCTGATCTCGATCTCTGAAGTGGAAAATCATGATGAGCACGTGGACCTACGTACGCATGCGCTGTAAGGTACACAGGCAATGATCATCATAAACATAACCTAGTACATTTAAACAGGGGACATATGCCAGACTATATAATATATTATATATAGAAAAATTTGCCGTTGACTACACTAGTGTGGGCTAGCTCCAGCTTACCCCAATAAAAATAAAAACTTTGGGGGAAAGATTCACAGATACTGCGTACCTGTGCCTCTCCCTGGACCAGTATAGAACAATATGTTGCTGGTGCGGGGATCTCCCTCTAAATGCATCTGGTAGATCACTGGAAGATAAGGTCTGCTTGAACTGAAAACAGAGAAAACCTAAAACTCGCCGAGTTGGTGCCTTTTATTTAGTTAAAAGACTTGGGACAGTCAGCCCATTCCTATATAATTTTATACATACCGTATGTATGATAAGTCTAAATGGAAATTATATTGGGCGAAGGAAAGACTGAGAAGGTCATGTATACGTAGTATGAGGCAATGAATGTTCCATGTATTAACTAATGCATATACTATAGGGGAGACCCCCTGGGCCAATTAATAACTTTAAGGTCAATATTATAAAAGGATGTCTGAATTTGTGGTTGCATGCTCATATATAATCTATGGTTGCATGTATTCATGCAGTGACAGGTGTGTAGGTTCCACATGAGGAACCTAGCATGCATGTCTATAGTAGCAGCTAGAGGTCATCATATTCATGGTCGAGTACATTATGACAGTGTGCGACATAAGGGGTGTATGTAGGTTCCATGATTATGAGGAATCAGGCCATACTATATGGTTGTAGTAGGAATTGCTAAAGTTCAAAGTCATTTATAAAAACTAAAATTTGATGTTTGTGTATACTCTATAAAATTATGTAAGCTATGTATATGCACTGGAATTAAGTTAAATTAATAATGATACTATATTGATCCATAGTCATCAATACTGTATAATATAATAT
Source organism: Tethya wilhelma (assembly GCA_964030475.1). NCBI lineage: Eukaryota > Metazoa > Porifera > Demospongiae > Tethyida > Tethyidae > Tethya > Tethya wilhelma. The sequence goes on along the minus strand of CAXIPT010000006.1, from coordinate 2,698,654 downwards.
AGCCAGAAATATTGACATGGGATTAATTTTTAATTTAACGGTTTGATGGTCAAAGTCCAAATCGTCAAATTTAAGTCCACAAATATTTTGGTTGCTGTATACGAATGCATGCACGTGCAAATTGTCAAATTTAAATTCATCAATATTTTGTTCTGCGGAGCAAATCGTCAAAATTTTTTGACTGTCAATATTTCCGGCTATATATGGTAATTAATTATGGTGGTATATGTATATTGGTGTACAAGAAATCCACCAACATTTAAATAGTATGTTATAAATTCTTCATATAGAGGCCAATCCCTGTTGTAAGTTCCCCTGCCAAAATAATGGAGTTTGCATGACAGTCTCTGGTGGAAAGGACTACCAATGTGATTGTTACCGCACTGGATACTATGGAAAGAACTGTCAGACACGTAAGTGCTGTAGCTATTCATTGTATGTGAGTTGTAAAACAGGACATAGATGTATTACTAGCAAAGGAAGATGGAATTCAGACATACAATGATAATGTTATTATTATAATTATGCTGGAGACATGTTCTGAAATTCACTCTATCATACGTGTGGTAGTAGGAATGAGCCAATTGTCCCATAGAATCAATACAAGAATGTTTATATATAATCATAAAAAATCTAGCAGAAAAGAGTTAAGTCTTCAAAGGCTCTCTTTAGCATGTTACCAATTGCATGCAAGGCAGAACTTGCTTCAGCACTCATAGGGAGCACTAGCTGGAAGCCACAATAGTGCCATTTATGTTCTGCTAACATATTTATGTACTCCTTAAGGTGGATTCACAATATCCGATGCTGTGTCGCATAAGAGGACTTCACATTGGCAAGGCAATGCAGCACAATGCATGTATTGATGCAGATTTAGAAGAATTGTATGTCCATGCAAATGTACATATGATACATTACGTTCCTGCGTAACGGCACACAAATATCTTTACGTGCACACAACAGGAAATATTGTGAACGGGCCTTAACTGATTTATTTGAGAAGCAGTGTTTAGAGAGCCAGGTCCGTATACTGAGCTATAGATATATTATTATAGTAGTCAATGGAGCCAGCACTCTAGTCCTGTACTGCGTGCTATAGAGTGCCGGTAAATCTGGATACAGTAACTATAATCTGGCAATACAAAATCAATCGAAAGTGTGTAAGTATAAGGACTACTGGCTCTCTAGCCATACGTAGACACTTCATCATATACTTGAAAAGATTTCCAGAGAACCAGAATGACTTTGACTGCACAAAGTTCATTCATTTCATGGATACTACGTTCTTTGATACTTGTTTTCATCGTAACAAAAACTAGAAAGCTTTGAAACTTAGCAGTATAAATTCATTCATGTATATATATACTTCAATGTAACTTGTATGGCAGAGTTCAAAGGTCAGTGTCTATCCATGTGGCATTTATAATGGCCTTCTATACTTTGCTCCACTGCTTAGCTAACTGATTAGTGAATTCAGTGAGCCCACTAATATAATTATAATATTATGACCTATATATATGCATGTAATGATCATTCTTTGAACATTTAGGACACTATCATGATAAGGATGCTGTATATACCTACACGCTTATGAATTTATAATTTTAATATATATAATTATACTTGTTTCTTATCTTGTTATGTTAAAGTATTACTGCATGCCCATTAATTCCTTTATTGTCACTGCTTATTTTTGTGAACTGAACTATTACTACTATAGTATACTATACCGTATAATTCGGGAAATTTTCGTGTTAAAAAAATTCGCGTTAAAATAAAATTTTCGTAGTTTCGCCGTTGTCACAATGTATCTGTAACGGGTCGTTAAATTTTCGTGTGCAAAAATTTTGGTAGTCGCCACAGACAACGAAAATATTCAGTTAACTGCGAAAATTTCCCGAATTACGGTATAAAGTTGTATAAAAGAACTCTGTGCATGTTGTATTCCTATATACAGCTTACTGGGGTACGTGGTTTAGCAATCTTTTCAAGCCAAGTCCTGAAACAGTACACTTCCTCTTGACACACTTCAGTTGGGTCTGGGCCATTGTGAATAATGTGGAATTCATCAATGACTATGTAATGACCAAAGTCTACACAGGTAAGTCAGAGTTACAAAGTCAGTGCTGAATGCACTCTTGCATGGCCAGGCTGGTTGGAGCCGAATAGCATACATACGGTAATTGTCCTACTGTAGAGCTAGATATTGATGGTTTGCCCCACAGAATGTAAAATAGAAATATTTACGAATTTAAATTTGATGATTTGCATGTGTGCATAGTACATGCATATACGGCAACCAAAATATTGGCAGATTTAAATAATTATGACTATTTGGACTTTGACTGTCAAACTGTCAAATTAAAATTCCCATCAATATTTCCTGCTATATATATATAAGATGCCCATACGGAATCAGTATTTAATTGCTAAAAAATGGCAATATGATGTAATAAAAATACCCCCAATATGAGATAGTTTCGAATATTAAATAAGTGGCAAATTGCAATTGCTTGGTTACAAATACCTATAGCTTCGTTCCCAGGCTCTCCCCATTGACCTTTCACTCACGGGAAGGAATGACTAACTCTCGACCACATCTGCCACTCTCTCAATCCATGCACCAATTTCTGTCGCAGACACACGATCTAAGTGTATACCTTTATTATATGACTAGTGTTCTATAGGCAATCTGATCAGTAGCTGGGCAATATTCTCCTGTATTGCATGGAGAGTTATTTGCATACTTTTTTTTTTTCATGCCATGCTCAGCCAACTGTGTTATGCTTTAGTCAATTTTACATGCGAATTTTTACCAATCAACGAAACCGTTGCTAATGTATAAAAGAAGCTGCATAGAAAAGATGGCACAGTTTTTAACCCTTGGTGCGCATGTGCAGCAAGGGTTATGGTAGTCATTTTGTCTGTGTGTGTGTGTGTGTGTGTGTGTGTGTGTGTCACTGTGTGTGTGT